>JAOUQW010000047.1:20069753-20101497 GCA_028565825.1 Olivaichthys viedmensis | reverse complement strand
TTATTTTTTCCTGCTTAATGTTTCCTTCTTTCTCCATTATTGTTTCCTTCAGGGACACAATTATTTATAGAAATTGAAAATAACAACCACTATAGGTTATGTCATTTTAGCAGAAACAAATAGTACAATTATTTAATAATCCATGAGTGAATGACTCCACAAGAGGCTAAACAGGTTTATAAAGGAGAGACTTGTGTGTCAAGCGTTGTTATTGCCTGCTTTGTTCTTTTCCAGCTAACACAATGTTATAAATAACAAGATATAAATAATGCAAATTGTCATCATGTCCCATCAAGGCTTCGAAAAACAATGGAACTAATTCCAGATGTATTATTGTGTGGTTTTACTGTTCTCTCACAGTCAAGGAAAGGTAAATGGCTGTTTCTAAAAGAGAAATGCTGATATGCTCATAATTGCTTGTAATAAGAAAATAATGTTCTTTATGGTACACATAACATTCCACGTTAATGCATTCATGAGAAGACGTTGATGCAGCATTCCGGTAATGAATTTGCATGGCTAAGTAATTTATGTCTATAAATAAATAGATATCAAAGGTTTTCTTTTACATTTCTATAAAACTTCCAAATATCTGGAAAGAGCAGGGACGGATGCAATGTATTGATTGTTCTACTACTTCATCTATCAACAAGCCCCACCTTGATTACAGTAATTTCTCTTGGAGAAATTTATCACTACTTCCCTACGTCCTTCCTCTGCTCGCACCGCCACCCAACCGTTAAACACTTTTTACAGCATTTCTAGTCCCCCCACCCCCCTTGTAAAGCTGCCATCACCCTTCTCCATCCCCTTTTAATTAATGTTAGTTATATGACATTACTCACAATGTCTATTATCAATAATCTTCAGAAATAGCAAAAGCAAATACTACAACAAGATCTGTTGACTGTCCTTAACCCTTGTGTAGTCTTAACATTCTGTATACTCCCCTTGTCCCAAGGGTCAAAAATGACCCTAAGTCAATCTTTGTACCCTGGTGGTGTACAGCTTTCATGAAAATATAAACAAAGGCAATGTTTCACTTTTTCTAATATTAGGGTCACTCTAGGAAAAGTCACCAAATTTCAAGTTGAAAAAATATCATTTAGGGGGTTTTCTCTGCTGTTAAACATAGTGGCGGGTCATTTTTGACCCTTAAGACAACACAAGGGTTAAAAAGGAAAAGTCTGTAATTAATATTGTACATTTGAGTTTAGAATCTTGGGGATTGCCTTAATATGTAATTGCATTATGTCACATTAACTAGGCAATTACATTAGTAGTGCAACTAGCGAGCTAATTAACTGGTTCATGTATATGTATTTTTTTTTTACAAATCAACCACTGACTTTAATTAAAACTTGGGTTCATTTGAATTACTACTGTTCATTTAACTGCCTGCATTCCTGCAAGCTTAAAGGAGAACGTCTCTGCTGTTCCAAGTTATTTCTACCTGAGGAACAGCGAAGTGAAAAATGTTAATAATGAGGGAAAGTCCTTATCTGACAGTTAGCATTCTGAAAATGATTTCAATGTAATTGGTGGCTACTAGCTCCGAATGGGTCATATTATCTATCTATCTATATATCTATCTAGCTAGCTAGCTAGCTAGCTAGCTATTAATGAAAGAATTACTCAAATTTTTATAGGTAATAATGTAGTTCTTAGAGGTAATAGTTCACAGGTTAACTACCAGATACACTTTAGCACTTAATGTTAAGAAGAAGCATAATAATAGTGGTAAGTATTAGCAAACTGTAGTATCAGACTAAAAAGATGTACAGGTAACAAAGCTGTAATAATGCTTGCAAGATTAGTATTATTGGAGTATGGATCGCTGGATCTGAAAGCTGTCTTTGGCAAGTCAGAATGAACCTGAGCTACACAACACACCAGCAACTGCACTGTGCGGCTTTTATAGGTACTAACCTTGTCATGTAAGAAAGAAGTGATATATGTAGTCAATAAACCTGGAGGTTTCTTCTAACACCAGAAGAAAGGCATCCCATCTTTGTATTTAGAGCACGATGATGAATGGAGTTTTTATCACCAGCTATGAACCCGAGAGCTGAATGATAAACAGCTTCGAGTGGTTTAAGTACAGAGAAAGGCAGCATGTCTGTAAATTACATTTCCATAGTCAATAATGTGTTCCTTTTTCTCTACAGGATATTGGAAAGCATTTTTTTTTCTGAATAGATAGCCAGCTTTCGTCCTTCATTTTTAACTACGTTTTCAACATAAAATTTAAAAGAGAGTGTATCATCAAGCAAAGATATTTATAATACGAAACACAGACAATGTGCCTGTCATGTGAAGTATAAATATAGATATTAGTGTTGTAAAGATTTCTGGCATTGGAGAAAAGCATAAATTTGGTTTTAATCAGAATTTGAGAGTACTTTTTGAACAATATCAGAAGCAACTTGAAGTCTTTTAATAGCCAATTGGACCGTTTTAGATGAGTACCAAAGTACAGTGTAAACAAGTGGTTCACACATTTCACCTGCACGAGGCCAGGCATCTCTCTCTACTTTAGCACAGACAAGCTAACATGTTGAATAACACAGAGAATTAGGCTACGAGCCTGCTAATGGCACTTGTGCAGCATAGAATAAATACAAAGAATGTAAAACATAAAAAATATATTACAACCACTTAACACTGAGGCAATATCAATGATAGAAAGGGAAAACAGGACAGGACCTAAAATGTGGTATACCTTTGTTTATTGTCCAAAAACATCGGAACGAATTTGAGTTTTTGTTTTTATTTGACGGTTACACGTTTGCTTTATTTAGCTGGGTGGGTTACTGGGTCTTTAGGTAATAATGACATGAACTTTATCTTACAGCAGAGATGTACTTGTTTCTAAAGCTGTACTAGCCTTCTCTGTGAAAGATGGGCCTAGGTTCTAGCAAGTTACTAAGCTTTGCTCCTCAATTGGAACAATGTTAAGAGTTCTGAAGTGAACCAAGAACCAAGTCCGTTTTTACTCTTAGCTTCCATGCTTATCAACCACAGAATTTAAAACATTGATAAAAGACGATGGGATCATGAGTGCATGGAATAAATCACTGTATATAAAGATCCCGTAAGAAGGCTTGCTTGTTACAATGTTCAAAACTTCTCATCACAATATGGAAAGCAGTCCTTTTTTCATCTCACGTCTCTTAGACACCTCTGGGACAATTGAAAATGAAAATGAGCAGAGCAAAAATGGGCCAAAATGGTCCTGCGAATTTAGAGAAATCAATGTTATCGCTTCCAAGGAGCCTTTTGGTAGACCCCTGAACAAAATACCAAAATGTTTTGCGGCTCCTTGGCCAGCTTATCAGAAAGAAGCACAAAAGCAGCATCTGAATGGAGCAGTTGGAAACCAGGACACTGCGCCTTGTAGTAAATGTGAATATGTTAATGTGCTCCTTTTCCATGCTACAGTGTTCTGCTCGCGATGGATAGAGGCACAGAATGCTGCCGGAAGGTGGGGAAGTCTGCTTTTTACCAATCTTTGATGTTTCAGTCTTTAAAAGGTAATGCTGAAAAAAGTGATGTATGGTGGTGTTTGGTTAAAGGGTAAACTGTCAAATCTATAATGTATGCAAACTCAAATACACTGGAAGCAAATGATGTTCTTCCCTGGAGAAAACCTTTGTCCCTGGCTAAATGACAAACTATTGATTTATTGAAATGGCTAAAATGGCGCATCCTTTCTAATCCCACATTTTTTAAACCACACACACACACACACACAAACGCACAATATCAGAGAGGTTTAGGCTTGTTGTATCCCTGGAGAAGACCTGACACTTAATGTGATTTGGAAGAAGCTCATCTGCTTCACGGCTATGGTAACATCAGGAGTTATTAATTCTTAAGATGCAACGCAGATGTCATGTTGTAACGTGCAGTGGTACGAAGAGGCAGGACGCAAGAGCATAAGCTTGGCGTGTTTACTATTAAAGGCAAACCAATAATCGTAGTCATAGTCTATAGCGGGGGGTCAAATAACAGGCAAGCAAAGTCAAACAAGGGGGACGGCAGACGTCGAAAACCAGGAAACTATAACGGAACCAGAACATGGAAATAAGGCTCGGAATTAATGGATGAAAACACAACAATACTTTATGACGAGACAATGAAACAGGAGGGTTTAAATACACAAACTAATCAAGGGAGGAACACGAAACAGGTGAAACAATCAGGGTAATTTAACAATGACATGACAGGGGTGGAGACAGGTCTGAAACCAAAACAAAGACACATGTGAAAACAAACAAAAGCACATGGCGCTTGTCGTCATGGGAACCGCAACGTCAATGGAGGGGGAAACCATGACACATGTCCACTTGTTTCCAGTTATATTCATTCTTTTAATACTACTAATTAAGTACTAATACTACTAATTCTACTAATATCTGTTGTTATTAGCAGGTTTGTTCTTTTAATATAGTGTATAGTGCAGCACTTAAAATATTACAAAGTCCTGTCCTTTCAGTATTTCTCTAATCAGCATACACACTGGGTTTACCTTAAACACTCCAGCCCACTCAACCACATACACACACAAAGTCCATCAGGCTCTGTTTGGACATCTGGTGGCTGTCTCACTGTGCCAGCGGGCCATGCAGCTCTTTTTTTGCTGTCCATCCACCACTCAGCATTACTGTCATCCGCCGCTGGCTATTCTTTGCCCAGTCTGGTTCTGTCCCTGTCCATCTGTCTGTCTGGCTTACAGATTTTGAGTCTCGACCTTTAGGACGTCTACTTTTTTTGTCTCAATTTGCAGATAATTGCTAAGCATGGGGTTTCTGGATCCAATTAAACTATTCATAAGGACATCAGACAAACCTGATTAGTGTCTATGACAGTGAAATTAACCTTCCCTCAAAAACACTCACCAAAAGTTACAGCCCAAGAAAAAAGCATACACTGCGCTATCCCATATAAAACAGCCTTGGAGAACATAGGCTTGGAGAACATAGGCTTGGAGAGCATAGGCTATGGCAAGTACTTGTTTATGCTAAAACTGATGGCACCAATCAGGCAAATTTTTGTTTTAACAGTCAGTCTTAAGGTCATCTAGGTGTTAAAGGCCAACAGGAACGATACCCAATCATGTTCCTGTATTAAGCAGTACCCATTAGAGAAATTCCCATCCGTGTTTTATACAACTTTTGAATTTCTGCCTAAGAAAACATGACTGGAAATGCTAGAAATAAAAAAAAGCATCTAAATAAATTATAATGTGATTACTGTATGTGTTTGGCTGACACTATTTTTATTACTAATCTTGTTCTTCCCTTTTCAGAAGTTCACTTCAAATTTGTGAACCATTTGAATGCCATCATACCTTTGGCTTTTATAATCCCTTGAATCCTTAGAGCACTGGTATTTGGAAGCATTCACAATGGCTGTACATAATAGCTTTAAATGGCTGAACTCTTTAAACTTAGAAGAAATTGAACACTGATCTGAGTTTAGAGATAGGAATCCACTCTAGCCTTCTCCTACAGAGAGTCATGGGAAATGTTTCAGTGCTGCCTACCTGCTTCAGAAAGTGTCTGGAAAAAGCCAACAGACTTTCTCTTGTGTGCCAGTAATGGAGACTATCAGGAGGAGGAAGGGTCACCTATCTTTGGAACAGGAATATGACAACCGATTAACTTGTAGAAATGGTTATTTAGGTTGCTGAAGGCATGTTTTTTTGGGCTTTTGAGAACTTTGATACACAGCAATTTTTAATTTGGTCTGAAAAATGTATCCAGTCAGAGTTGTATAGGCTGAACTTTTTTAATAGGCCTAGCGAAGCATGCCAGCTAGCTAATGAGAACCAACCATAGAGAGTGGGTCAAATGTTAAAAAGCGTACTGATGATTAATAGCAAATGCCTAGCCTACCATGATGCACATTTTATGTGCTCTTAATCATAAAGAGGCCTTAGTATTTCTTTTATAATAGAATTACAGTACTTTAACAGATAGGGTAATAGTTTAGTCATTAAAAAGGTATTTTGATATTAGAGAAATGACTTATTAAAAATGTGAAATAAAGGTATGTGCCAATAAAGGTATTTTAAAGTGTCTATCTTTTTTTCTCTTGCTCATTAGTCAAGCTATACTGAAGGGAATAACCATTGAAGTGTCAGGGTAACTTTTAATGAGACTGGAGAAATCAGTGAGCTCCCATGAACCCTGATCCATTCATGGATGAGATTAATTTTCTCAAATGACACACGTTTTCTGAAGTGACTCATAATGACACGTCAACTATAGGTTTCCAGAAATCCCTCAGATTTTCACTGAAACACTATAGGGTAATCAGTATGAAACTGATGATAGATTAAGCAATTTCATTTTTGGGGTCAATTTTGCTCATTTCAAGTCAATGAACCGCATTTTCACATAATTATCCATTTTGTACAGGTAAGTCAGGGTCAGATGAAAGCCAGTGGATATTATAGAGGTAACTATAATTTGGGGGGATTTTAACTCTATTTATTGATTATATTTAAAACATCCAATCTCAGTTAAAGTCATTTACTATTTACCTGTAAGTAAATACCTAAGTACATTTAAGGTTGGAAACTTTTTAACTTTCCCTCACATACAATTTTGACACAATGCCCCATACTTTCACTTAAGTATAATTTTCTGTACTTTTCCCACTCCTGTGTGTTATCCACTCTTTTTAATTGAACTAAATTGAACAGAACATTACCGATGCAGTTTCAGGCTCCCATGCGGAGCTGCGTGCTTTTTACGCTTTTCCTTTTCATGGTTTCAGTTTTTTCCACTACTTTTCTTTTCTATCCTTCTCTCGAAGGCATAATGACCGCTCTCATTTAGGCTGATTTCTGTCCATCAGTTGGACGGGGAGATTGCAGTTTGGTTCTGGTTCAGCTTTCCATAATAAAACTCTCCCTAGATGTGTTATACAGTGCAGAAAAAAATGGAAGAGAAACAAAGAGAGAAAGCGATAGAAGGAGGTTGGTGCAGAAACGTGATTGAATTGGCGGCTGGACAAAAGAAAATAAATATCTGAGTCCAGATCTTTGAGATTTGTAATGAGCAATTATTTGGAAGGTCGAAATGAAAATGTAAGGAGTGAAACGAGTGGGGGGTTTTCCTGGAAATGTAATTGAGTGAGAATACAAGTATCAATCAATTATACTCAGGTAAAGTACCAATCCCCTAAAATGATACTCAAGTATAGTAACAAAGTACAATTACTTACATACTTTTCACCCCTGAACACAAATGTACACCATAAATATGAGATAGTAGGTTTATGTACAACAACAGTACACCAACAGTGCAGTCATGAACATCAGAAAGATAAAGTGTGTACTGTGAAGCGATAAAGCGTGCCATGCTAGACTATACCACGCAGTCACAGGTCAATAATCTGTGAAGGTTCTCCCACTGTCACAGTCAATTTCAGCAATCTCTGAGCACACATTTCAAAGACAAATATCCACAAACAACTTCACAACAACTTGCTTACCCGATAATCAACAGAATCACAAACACCTGAAACATGTATTAAGTTCACGAATAAATATACTTTTTGTCCCAATTTAGTCCAAAGCAACTATGGGACTATTACATGCATAGTATATATAGTAATAAACTCTATGTATACATTAAGTCTACTATGATATATGTACTTAATGCTCTTATAGTACATCATATCGTATACTATATTTTTGTACGGTTGGGAATTTTAGGTGGATCAGAAAATGGATTAGTTTTGCAGTGATGTGTCCATCAAGTTCCATTCCAAAGCCAACACAAAGACACTGACACACACTATGAAACGCAAACACACAGAGCTCTCACACCACACAAAATAACATGTATCACGTGCAGGCTCAAAAATGCCTGCAGACATAAAGCCCATTATCACTCTCTAGCACATACATGCACACACACACACAAACACACGCACACACACATGAAGAGGATGGCAGGCAATTTGTGCCATTGTTCCTTGTGACGAGAATCCTTTCAGTACGTAACACCAGCCCGAGTGTCCTCTTCAAAAACAGTAAACGCACTCAGCCTTTGTTCCCATCCTACCCATTCTCCTCCATTCACCAATCTCTATCTCTTTCTTTTTGTTTCTCTCTCCTTTCATTATGGAAAGCTGAACCAGAACCACACTGCAATCTCTCTCCGTCCAGCTGAAAGACGGAAATCAGCCTAAATGAAAGCAAGCAACCATTACGCCTTCGAGGGAAGGATAGAAAAGAAAAGTAGTGGAAAAAACTAAAACCGTGAAAAAGAAAAGCTTAAAAATCACACAGCTCCGTATGGGATCCAAGCCAACCTCAGTCTTGTGCTGTTTTTTATTCCAAGCGGCATTTGCCATTACCCACGGGTTCTCTGCTCATAATAACCATCTGTCTAATGTGAGCTGGGCCTGGGACTCAGAGTGCAAATGGCTTCAGATCGAGGGTCGTTCCTCTGCTCTTTTTTAAAATGAAAAACGCTGTTTGCGATAATGAATTATGGATCAGAGCTGCTTTCACTATGTTAAGTTGGCAGCTTCATGCGGATTTGGTAAGAAGAGTCGTGGCTAAAGAGGAGCTTAATGCACTGGCAGCTATTTGTAGCCGACAAATTTTGCCTTCGCATTAATAGGAAAGAAAATAAGGCTTGAATATAGAGAGAGGATGAATGTCCCAATTTTCTCTCAGACCATTATGGTGTTTAATGGTTATGATTGGCCAGGTATCTCGAGGGATAAAAACACAAAGAAGCAATAACTACACTACCTGTTTTGATTTCTTTTTCCAAGAATTATAGAAGAAGGTGAGCCGTTATTCCTCATTTTCTGGTTCCTTCCCTCTTTCTCTCTCTTATATGTACACACTCGTTTCCTTTTTCCTCACACACCATAATGAGCTTTGTCAATAATTCAGTTCCGTCTCATGTAAAAAAAAAACAAAAAAAAACAACAACAGCATTTGAGACGAGTCAGGGTGATACATACTGTATTTATTCGCTTATTTGTTTGAGAGGTGAGGGAGACAATCAGGCCTGCTTTGGGTTATAATGAGTGCAGTTGATATTCGCCAACGTCAACGCTTACACTCTCTCTCTCTCTTTGTGCCCGTCTTCACCCACAAACACACCTGCGTTTTTCCGTGGAGGGGGCCCACGAGGCAGACTGATTATATCTGCATGACTGTGCATTGTAAAGCTGAGCACTCTCGAACAAAGAGATCCTGACCTCTGCTTACCTCTGCGGGATCAAATCCCCCTCTGTACATGGCTTTATCACACGAAACACACACAGAGAGACACACAGAGATGAGAGACTGAGCCTGAGCATATAAGAGAGAGCAGAGACGAGAGAGACCGACAGAGAAATCAGCTGGGTGTTTCAAATTCATGCCTAATTAGTTTCCATTGGAGGCTTTGTAATGCATCCGCCTAAACATGGACGAAAGCAACATCCCTCACGTTCTGTCTGCAGAACTGCACTCTTAAAAGATAATAATAATAATAATAATAATAATAATAATACTATTTATTTATATAGCACTTTTAATTTTGAGTTCAAAATCTCAAAGCGCTTTACATATAAAAGATCAGCAGGTCAAAACTGTCACACGCGTGACTCAGCGTGGCGGTTGCCATGGCAACGAGCGCTACGTGCTCACGGTTGACCTTGTCTGTTCCCTGTCACGTGTCGTAGGTGTTTCCACCTGTTCCCTGTTTGTTTCCTCGTTAGTCATTGTATAAAATAGCCCTTGTGTGCCTGTCTAGTTTGTCCTTGATTGTCTATGTTTATGTTACGTGTAGTGCTGTCAATGGTTCCACGTTTAAATAAATGTTTAATGTTGATCGGCTCGCGTTTGTGTCCTGTCTCTCGCCGCTACACACAACATGACAGAATCAAGGACCAAAACAATGGACACAGCGAACCGCCGAAGGAAGCCCGTGCCCGAAAAAGCAGATAACCTGGGGGAGCTGTGGCAAGTGGTGGTTTGAGGGCATGGCCGTCAAGGAGGCGTGGCTTAACTCCCTGACGCCGCAGGAGGTGTGGCCAAACTCCCAGACGCCGCAGGAGGCATGGCAGGGGTCCCTGACACAGCGGTGGGCGGCCCCCGGGTGTCCGATGCTGACGTGGACCGGCTGGCGGAGCTCCTCCAGAAGCTCACCATCTCGAGGGGAGCACCGCCAGGATCAAACGCCGTGGTCATCCCCGCAACGCCGGAGGCCGCTCTGCCCCCTGCCATGGCCGGAGACATCATCGCTCCACCCCCAGGCTTCAGGGACTGTGACGCCGCCCCATCTTCAGTCCCCACCGAGGACATCATCGCTCTTCCCCCTGCCATGGCCAGCGACATCATCGCTCCGTCCCCGGGCTTCGGGGACGACAACGGCACCCCGCTTCCTGCCCTCGTGGAGGACGTTATCGCTCTGCCTCCATGACTGCGCTGGGGGTGGACGGTTCCCGGCGTGAGGCCGGCCTCTGGGCCACCACCCGGACTTGGAAGATATAAGATAGACATTTTTGTCTCATTCTTTTTGGTTGAGGAAAATGTCATTACATTTCGTCAAAGATTTCGAATACAAGGGTGAATTTTTATATAGTTATTGTTTTGTTATTGTGTTCGTCATTGTCTTCTTCGCTTTCATCAACAAAATGAACACGATGGCCAACACACAAATGTGGAGCCTTCATTTTTAGTCCCTCCTCATCCAGCTGTCTTTATTAAGACACACCTAATAATAAAACACTCGTATTCATCCTTAAAGAGACTCACGACAAAGGCTTTATAGGCGTGTCCACATCTCAGAGTCCATTACCCAAAACTCATCAACAAACCTAGACTGAAAACGTAAAAAAAAGGCATAAAAGGGTGTGCTGTTCCTCTGGCAAACAAAGACAACACTGGAAAAAAAAAGCATTCGTCGCCTTTAATTACTCCAAAAAGCAAGGGAAAAACTGCAGGCGAGCCTGTCACACATTGCTGAGCACAGACGTCCATGTGGATTTGTTTTCTTTAAGGTCAGATTTGCCAGAGAAACTAGAACAGAGACACTCAATAAAGAAGAGATGGGAATAAAAAGGGTGGGGGAAATATGAACTGCTTATCAGAAATGTGGAGGCGCGTGACACTCTTTTGACATGTTTCTTTTCAGCAGAACCATTAAGGCATTCGCCGTATTTCCCTGAGTTTCGTATATATCGTCTCATAAGGGTGGATTTGACTGTCGTCAACGCTGCTACCAAGGGAGATGGAATAGGAAAAAAAAAATGAAATGGTCTTTCTGCTGTGCCTCCTATCCAGGAAGAGGGAGCGCTTTGCGGAAATGGAGAGAGTGTAATGGTTAGAGGCAGAGAACCAGCCGACGGTCGCCGATCAAAGGCATGCGGGTGAAACCTAAGAGCGTAATTCTGTAAACTGTCATTACAGCTGCATTAAAGGCGGGGGCACGCTGGTGGGCAAAGGCCAAGCTCTGATTGGCGAGACGTGGCTGAGAACCAGAGACAAAATAAACCAGGCCGATTCTGACAAGAAAACGATCCTTGGCGGATGCGGGGTGGAAGGGGAAAAAAAACAGAAGAAGGAATGTTTAACTTGACGATGTTTTGCAGAAATCAGTCAGACAAATGAGAAGAAAAGCAGATTCAAGCAGATAGAGACAGAGCCCATCATGAAATCTAGACATTCTAGGCACTTTAGTAACAAAGACATCTATTTGACAGCATTAGTACTGAGGCGTGAAGAGCATTTTGGGTCTGGATTTCTCTTTCGTCCCTCAAACGAGAGCCAGAATAAAAACCAGAGCCCACTGAGCTTTTGGGGTCTGCCAACACTCAAGCCCGTACCCACGAATACACACAGACAGGTGGAGAAGCCAAATGCAAAAAGACCTAGCCACATCCTCCTCAGATGGCATTGCATGCTAGGATTGAGAAAAAGCAGGATGTGCATGATCTGCCAATTTCTGAGCTTTTGGGAGGTAAAATGTGAGTAATGAAGAGCTAAGCTGGAAGCAAACTGTGCTGTTGGTGGAAACACAACACATCGGACTTTTGAAAATAAACTTGTGCAGAATAATAAGCAGACTGGACAGCAAAAATCTAAACATGGCTTAACATGGTTTAATATCAGAGGTGCATAGTAACGTGCTATAAAATCATTACATTACATTTACTTAAGTCTTAAACTCCCAGGAGCTGTCGTCGGGTTCCAGTCTTACATTCCTCACTCTTGTAACTACACACCTTTCCTATTGGTTTAACTGCAGTTACTGAATAATACATAGTCGTTACTGAATAATATGCTTTAAGATGAATAACTGAATAACAACCCAGGGCTTTAAGGGGTTATGTAACTTTATATGAATAAAGTATCTGAGTATTTGGGGGTGTTTTTGACTCTTACTTGAGACAAAAACTTCCTTTTACTTCCTTTTTTTCTCATTTTTTAAATTCAACAAATGTTCTGCTCATTTTGTTCACTAGGGATTTTTTAGTTCATTTGGCTTTCCATTGCACATCACATTCTCACATCTCTGTGAAGTCACGTTAATTACTTCTTACTCGACTCTATTTTACACCTATCAAACGTTGCGACACTGGCTGAGACTATTGCTTTTATAATGGAAACCATTGAGTCACTGGAGGCAGCTCGCTGGTCACATACTGAAAGTATGAAGTATTTTTATACTTTAAAGGTGCATGTAGTGTACCTTTAAAGCTTTACTCTAAAAGCTAATTAAAGGTACAACAGTGGTCCTTAAGGTTTAATTATGTACCTTTAATTATGTTTATACATATACATATACATACTAAAGGTACAAAAGATGGACCCTTTAGGGTACCACCCCAGTGGCAAGGAAAGGTACAGTTCCATACCTTTTTTCTGAGAGTGTACCCACCTCTGTTTAACTTACAGTTGAGTGCAAAGGTTTGCACACCCTTACTTCAAAATGATAAAAAACAAGACCTTTAATGCAGGTTTGGTTTTACAGATGTGCCTTCATCATCACAAGTAGCACAGATAGTCAAAAAGTGTCTAAGATCTTAATAGTGAAACCATTAAAAGGATATTTATGAATATGTTATAAACATGGACGTTTATTCCACTTGGCTCTAGTGACTTTTTGAGCTCTTCGTCTGTTTGCTTTGGATTTTTGTGAATCTCTCTGACAGTTTTATATCTCAGTTATTTTTATATTTCCCTCTTCGGTCATGTCTTTGTGTCTGTGTTTCATCCATTTCTGAATGATGATTTTTCACTGTTGGTAACGGTCTCCCTAAACACTCTATCTTCCCCCCCCCTTCTCCAGCTCTGTGAAAGATCAATATTTTCTGTTTTAGGTCTTGTGAGAGCTGTTTTCCTGATTCCCATTGACTCTTAACTTGAGTTCGAGTATTTGAACTTTTATAATAAGAGCAAAGAAAACACGTGTTCACTGTTTTAAGTGTCGACACCTTAGACACCTTAATGAGGCACATTCAAAAGAATGAACTAGAGCATACCGATGGGGATGCAAACTTTTGAGCTTGCTAATAAAGTTAATTGCTGGTTTAGACTCATTTGCTGTAATATTTAGGCTGTATGTTGTAACAAGTTTTCAATGGGAAAGCACCATTAAATTAACAGGTAATTCTGTTTTGTAGATACACTGTAAACATTTTTTCACCCATAAACCAATGGGGATGCAAAATTTTGCACTCAACTAGACATAACCACAAATTACTGAATACGCAATGGAAGCCATGGAAACTGTTTTTGACTGTAAAACGAATCTCGGTTTACTCCCGAGGCTTACGTGCAAATTTTTATTTTCACTCCTCTTCTACAACTCACTAAGGGGGGAAAAGGCACTTTCACAAGAGCATAGGTTGAAGGCAAAAAAAAGAAAGAAAAATACTTTTATGTCTTTTGAAAGCGGCTTTTGGGGTGGATATATATATACGAGCTTTCGGTAGTTATACTGTCCAATATGGAACCGATAAGGAGGCCCTTGGTAAAGCCATATTATTGTTGCCAAGGGTCCATGTTTTATATATTGCTGGAGCTCTGGGGCATTGCTTGCCATTGGCCATATACCTTTATTGCCTCACTATGGTCAAGGAGCATGTGTTTCTCTGGGGCTTATGAGTATTAGCCTACTCCCACCATCCTGAAGTACAGAAGTGGAGAAGTGGAATGACATAATGTTCTGCTTAAGCACCAACTGCACCCGACGTGTGTCTATTAAAGCTTGTCTGTATATGCAGTGAATTAAAATATTATTGGAGAGAAATGTTGAATGTTCTCGGCAGGTCTTATGCAAGCACATAAAAATGCCTAAGAGATCTGCGCTCATCTATCACACACTGGGGACTTGGCGGAATCCATTTTGGAGTCGTTTCCTTATACTTCAGAGAGAAACTGCTGAGGGTTTGGTGAAATCGGAGACCAGTGGAAGGCTTTCGTAATAGTTTTATTCGTACAAGAAGCATCTCAGAGTCAATAAAGCTTCCAGTAATGTCACATAGTGTGACATGCAATAATCATCCGTACAATCTGTGATCAATTCTGAAAAGTGGCACATTGTTAAGTCTTTATTCGATTTTCTCTTTCTTCCCCTCGTACTTACCAGCCTTTGTCTGTTTATGATTTCCATCTCTGCTCTGCATCGCCAGAGCGTAGGAACAAACTAGCAAAGATATGTCGCAGGCAATGCAAGCAGCGGAGAAAACCAAAAACTGTCAAATGCATCAAGAATGGCGTTTCAAAATTCACTCCACATCAAAGACCCAAAAATATGCTTGTTGTGTGTCAGCTATCGTCAGCTTGTCATCAACTTTTCAGAATCACGTCCATATAGTAATTATATTTGAAACAAAGGCAACTATTTACTTGCTAGGGTCTTAAATAGGTGAGTACGGTGATGATGAATTTCTTCTTTAGTGTCAATCCACCCCCCAACAAACACGTTCCCATGCTCCCATAACAAGCTGTAAAGATCTCTGTCCAGCAGGGTTCGGTGGGTCAGGATGGAACTGCTCACCTGAAAATGAGACTGCAAGGACACCTGGAGGCAGAACAGGCCGTTAAAGAGCAGGATCAATATTAACCCGACTCCCAATTTCATGCTCGCCCAATTTCACTCAGCTAACTATATACTCAGGCTACGGCCGGTAAGGGGAGAAGCGAGCTGAGGCCTGGACGAAATGGCTCGTTATATTGTCAGCACGGCTAATAGACAGAGAGGTGGGGTTTTAAAGCACGCTTTCCCACAAACACATTTTCTGAACAGCAACAAAAAGGTAATAGAAAAGTACGTGGGAACTGCACCTGCACACGCTTGACTTTTTTTTTTTAGCACCTAGCTATAAGAGTTTGAGGTCTTATTAAAGTGCAAACTTTCACTCGAGTTTCATTTTGAGTTCCAGTAATAAAGCCAAAAGAAAGTGATGATAAATCACACTGTATTAGATATAATGATGTTATTTCTAAGGTGGCTGTACCGTTCTTTTTTTTTTCTAAACAAAACTGAAACAACTCTCATATCCTATTGCCTCGTTTCACTTGGGAGGGAGATGGAAATCTGTAAGTGAACATATCTGACAATCTGACAAGTAGTTTGAAAATATGCCACTCTGAATAAATTCGAGCCCCTTCAGACTTTAGTCAAATGCCAACGATTTGATCTGAGTGATTCATCACAGTCTCCACTTTCAGGAAACCAAAAAAGAATGAGAGCTGTATTTATGTTCACCCTCAGTGGTTATTTCCACCTAACCACCTAGCTTCACACAGTGAAAAAAGCAGCTGTGGGGCCTGAAGGACTTTTTTTTTTACTCAGTAGACCCATTGCTAGTCTGGCTAACTACTCCATTATGCTTCCTCCATTCAAGTCTAAATTACTCTGATTTAAAAAAAAATTGTACCAACCAAATGCATTCAGAATAGAATGCCATTTTATTGTCACATATACAAGTACAGTACAGTGAAATTCATTCTTCGCATATCCTAGCATGTTGGTAAGCTGGGGTCAGAGCGCAGGGTCAGCCATGATATAACACCCCTGGAGCAGGGAGGGTTAAGGGCCTTGCGCAAGGGCCCAACAGTGGCAGCTTGGCGGTGCTGAGGCTTGTACCCATGACTTTCTGATCAGTAGCCCAGTGCAGATACAGTTACATATAGGATGTAAATGACTGTCTACTACTACATTGGAAAAACAACTAGCCACAAAGACTGTTGAGCTACAAAGTTCATTTCAAGCCCTGCATATCACGAGATAAATTATAACTAGTATTGCAGATACATGATGTAATGAACCAGGCACGCAGAGAACAGGATCCAAGTGCAGAGGAGTTTATTCCAGTAGGCAGAAGGCAGGTCATACATGGTAAGGCAAACAAGAGAAGGCAACCAAAAGAGATGGGACAGGCAAAATCGTAAACGGTAATATTCAAAATAGAAAGTAATAACATAGAGATGAGAGAAGGTATAACGCTCAGAATTGTACTAGTAAATAGTGGCAAGACTTCGCAGTGTGTATGCGTGAGCTAAGAGTCTTTATAGTGACTGAAGTGATGAAAACAAACAATGTTCTGGTGTGTGTGTGTGTGTGTGTGTGTGTGTGTGTGTGTGACCTGGAAGTTAATATTCCGGTGATGGAGACCTCTCGCAGTGTGGAGTGGCAAGGTCAGGTGAGGTTGTGACACATAACTTCATAGAGTTAACAGATTTGGGAATATAATTATCCAGCTATTGTTGGGACCCTCCACCCACCAGTGAGTTACATAATTCTGCATGATTTGAGTGAAGTAATGATAATGGTAGTCATTCAGGATGCTCATCTATCTAATGAGGTAATCATCCATTGTATTATGATTATTGTGACATTTATAAAGTCCGCTTTGCAATTACAATCATGACAGGGCTGTGAGTGTCAAACAAAGAAAAATCTTTTTCACTTGTTTGCTGAGTTCAGTGTACAGTGGTCTGTTGCTCTAGCATTGCAAATGTATTTTCAGCAGTGGTACAGTTTATAATCTTAGCATAGAAATAGGAAGGCCTTTAGTGTTGTGAAATGGAAGAGTTGGTTTTCACAAGCAGCATTCCAGATGACAGTCAGCGCACAGAGGGCAAGTCTCATCCTGCCTGCATTCCAGAACTCTCCGTCCTGCTCAGCCAAGTCATAGAACATTCCTTTGTGGGGAAAGATATGAGGAAAACGTTCCACCATTAAACATAGAAGTACAACGTAAGTTGTTAAGTTAAATATAAGAGCAGTGAATTATATTTATTGCTGCACAAGTATCAGGTTTCAAGGAGTCTGTTATTCTGAGAGGGAGCATGTAATGTACATATTGGCAATCTATTTGACAATCCATAATATTTAGTTGCACATTCTGCACTTGGAACTTGCTTAGAACCTTTAAGCAGTATTAAGTAATAGTGAATATAAAATTAAGTGATGTTTGAGTAATGTTAAAATTTGTATTTTATAGTACATGGTGATGCACCAAAGTTAAAATGACTCATATGCCAGTCAAATGAGGAACATATCAGCCCATAACAAAAAAATAAACTGAATCTGGTACAGCAATATCTGAAGCATAGCCCCACATCGTATGGTCTGTGACTGACAATATAGCAATTTTGTTTTGCTCTCAAAAACAATGTACATAGTGACAGTGAGACATGAAATATGCTTTCACATTTTGATGGTAATGAACATCACAATCTAAAGTGCTAAAGAGCTATTTGAAGCAGCAGGTGTGTATGAGTGCGTAGAAAGAAATTGGCTCTCAAGTAAATATTCTCAACAAAGTGCAATCTGTAGAAAGGTGCATTCAGAGCAAAAATTAAGAAGGGTTTTTGATGACCTTGTGAGATTCTGTATGTGACTTTACACATAAAAAAGGGTTCCTTAAGATTCTTGACAGTGTGTAAAATAGCAACATAACACTGATAATAATATCTAAGTAATTGTAAAGACTGCAGTAGTGGGGCGGTGTCCAATAAATCCAAAACCAGGTGTCTAATGGTCAAAATTGCTTAAATAAATAAATAAGTATAAGCAAACAATGTAACAATCACAGAGTGGCTTTATTCTTTTTTGAAGACCAAATATGGTGAATTGTAATGTAGAAGACTGCAAGGCAGTAAGATACTGTACATGTGCTGAGTATACTTATTTGGGCTTTTCAATGAAGCAAAGTCATTACAGCTAATGTGATGAAAAGAGCTCTTGTTAACACAGGAATGTGAAATACAGTTTGTGCTAAATAAACAGGCAAGGATGTCCAAAGACGCAAAGGAAAACGAACTACATGTACAGAACACTGATTACAAGGTCAATAATTGTAGGTGACTATGAGTAGAAGGTGACAATATGAAGCAGAAGAAGTATGAAAGCCAATGTGACAAGATCTGTAACAAAACAAAGCTGAATAAAAAATGTTCAAAATAATAATTTGCTTATAACTTTACAAAGTGTGGCATCCATAAATGACATGTTATTTGCTTTAAATAAAATGCTTGTTTATAAGGTTCTATAACCTTATAAACCAAGTGGGCTCCCTTGTTGTTTTGATTACAGTATGCCAAACTAATTTGTTAAATGGTCATTCTGAGGCTTATGTCAACATTTTCATGTGTCAGTATACTTGATGTGCATAGCAGGCTCTCTGCTGCGCTAAATGCCTGATGCTGGTTCTGGTTCACAGCTTTTTGTAATATCTCAGACATTTCTCAGACATGTCTGAACTGTCTTTGTGAGGACAGGCCCATGTTTTTGAAAGCGCTGAAGAACCAGATTGCATTATCCATTTAAATCAACATCAATCGGCCTGTCACACTTACTCACTCTCTTGCTCTTTGCAGCTAATGCTTTAGCCCAGGGAAAACTTATTTATCTGGATGATTTTTTGGGGGGCAGCTATTAGAGCTGTGGAGAAATGATAACCCTGCATCAATATATTGAAATTCTGCTGCCATTAGAAAGGCATCTGTAATGATACAAATATAATTTAACACTGGATGTAACTTACACAGCATTTAGATCTATGACATGCTATATATAGAATATGTGGCATGACTGAAAACCATAATGCACACAAATAATCACTGTGTGGATGAGTGAATGAATGTGCTCCCCTCACACACAAAAAATGTGTCTGGTCTGGTTCATCTGTGTGTGTGTGTGTGTGTGTGTGTGGTAGGTAACTACAGGAATGCCCATGATGTCCTGTTCAGTATGTACATGGAGCTTCAGACGCAGAACATTAAGATCCCAGCAGAGATGGTCACCAACCTGATGATACTACACAGCTACATACTGGTGAAGGTAACACACACACACACACACACTTATGAGACACTGTTTTATTGTCTTTTTTACCCTGTTATCAGTTATGTGCCGTTGTCCGCTCGTGGTTAATCTGATGGAAATGAGTACGAGTGTGTGTGTTATTGATCCGTCGTCGGTGTTAACTGCACGAGTCATGAATTTGGTCAGATCCACGTGAAGAGAGGAGATCATCTGAAAGGAGCCCGCATGCTGATCCGAGTCTCCAACAGCATCAGCAAGTTCCCCTCACGTGAGTCCCACACATGTACATGTGCTGAAGACGTTTGAGTGTGAGTACCGTATCTTCTGGGCTACAAGTCGCTCTGGAGGGTAAGATCGCCCAAAATGTTGATTCCATATAGCATCATCATGTTTGCGCCCTCGAACAAATGTAGCATGTCTTCGGCTAACATTTTGGCTCTTAGCTGCGTTGTTCTCGCTACTCTGCTAGCATTACACGTAGGCCTCACTGTGGTAAAAGACGTTATTAGAGTCTGGTTAGCGTATTAGTTACCTAGCTAGTGGTCGATCTATAGCCGAGATTAAGGAGCTCCTGCGATTTCACCTATTGGTTGGTTTTAATGTTTGTGTTTTAAAAAATAAGCAACATGACAATATTAGGCTGTTGCAATAATTATAATGTAAACACTGTATAAGCTGCAGGACCTGCTAGATGGCAAGAAAATGCAACTAGTAGTCCATAAAATACGATACATTCAAATACTTATCAACGTGTGTGTGTGTGTGTGTGTGTGTGTGTGTGCCTTTCAGACATCGTTCCCATCCTGACGTCAGCTGTCATCGAGTGCCATCGTGCGGGATTAAGGAACTCCTCCTTCAGCTTTGCAGCGATGCTGATGAGGCCCGAGTACCGCAACAAGATCGACCCCAAATACAAGAAGAAGATCGAGGCCATGGTCCGGTAAGACACACACACACACACACACACACACACAAACATAACTGACAATAAACACACTAAACTGACACATACCTAACCACAATATCTAACATCTGTTGTTCTTCACACTAATTCTTAACTTAATAGCAAAAACACAAATAATGCTCATGTATGGAGTTAAATTTGTGCCAAAAGTATTAAACAAAATTACCCCAAGATCCCCAAGTCAGACAAATACAAATAATAAGGATTAAATGTAACTTTAATTTTTGCGATTTTTGGTTAAAATCCTTTTTTTTGTGTGTGTAATATGTCTGTAATAAATACGTTACTACAGAATACCTTCTCTGAAAATTAATTTTTGCGAACAGACTACACCTAACGTTAATAAGCTTAGCCACATCAACACTTAATCAACTCCATACTCATGCTCCATACTGCATTTTCCCATGTATATTTTTGTGTATAAATATCATGTTATGTAGCAATGGAAAAGAATAATACCTAAGCAAAATTTATTATTAGCGACGTCTCAAACTTGTGGTGTGCGTCACCGGATTGATGGCAGCAGGTTGTGAAGAGTTCAGCAGATATTTTAGAAAATTTCCTGCGCCTCAGCTTTGCTAAAATAAGAGTGCGCATGCACAATGTAGAGCTCAGCATACGCTCAGGGCCACATGAGGATGTTAAATGAAATCCTGCAAATCTGAAATAATCTGTCTTGGCTCTTCTGTCTGTCTTCCTGTCTCTTCCAACACCCAGCATGCCGCATTCCAGCATTTGTACACAAAAATGTACATGGGAAAATGCTGTATTGAGCAGATTTTGTGCCAAAAATATGGAATCCAGAAGCAACTGTTGTCCGTAACATTCTGTGTTTCTGTCTGTCAGTCGTCCGGACACATCCGAGGTGGAGGATGAGAGCTCTCCGTGTCTGTACTGTGGCTTCAACCTGCCGGAGTGTGAGCTGCTCTGCCCTGGCTGCAAGAACAGCCTGCCCTACTGCATAGCCACGGTACGCACAAACACACTAACAGGAGGAAGTAAAAAAAAAAAAAAAAAAACATTTTAGACTTTAGACAAAAATATAGCACAAAATCAATCTGCTGTATCTTAAAGGGAACTGTCCGTTTAAAGTGCCAGAGAATATAGTGTGCAATATTTTAAAATGTGTGTATCACACCAAACTTAAGTGTTGTATTAAACGTCCAGCAACGTTTGAATGAAGAAAAAAAAAAAATACCGCTCAAACACCAACTGAGCTAAGACCTGTGTGGGCGTGACCTAATATTCAAATGAGGACACTTGATTGATATCCTTGTGTCTGAGACTCACAGCCTGCTACACAACTCGCGCAGGACTACGCACGACGGCGCAAGCGGTGAAAATCAGGATTGTTTAACTCTCCATGTGCCAACCCACCCAATTACAGAACGATCACAGCAGGCTAGGCTCGCTAGTTTGCTTTTGCCCGTTAGGTCGCGCTCGCGCGTTTGTTTGCTTATACACACTTGCTTGCTTTGACTCAGTAGGTTGCAGTTGCTTGCTACTTTGCTTTTGTGCGTTTGGTCTCTTTCGTTTGCTAGTTTGCTTTTGCGCATTAGGTTTATTTTCGTTTGCTAGTTTGCTTTTGCTCGCTAGTTTGCTCCGAATTAGAGAGCACTTAATGCTTTTATCATAAATAGTCGTTTATGCTTGACAAGCCACATCAGCCTTGTGTTTGGTGAGGATGAAGCTTAAGCAAGCGTTCCCTAAGATTAGCCCCGCCCACTTCACATTGTGATGTGGACATTAGAAAGTCATACTTTGCTCTGCATATTGCGGCCCACAAGACCAACATATTAACCTCAATAGAAGCGGATCACAGATTCATCTTTCTTGGGGGCTTTAAAAATAGTAATAGACAACAGTATTGCACAGAAAAACACAACGGCAACTCCGGAACAGTGAGACAGAAATAAAGACAGGAGTGGGAGTAAGAGTGTGGCATTATGGGAAGGATCTTGCAGTTACTTTAGCCTTCTAGAGTGACTACTTTACTGCCTTTAAACAGCACAGTTGCAAATTTGGGTCAGGTGGATGTGTGGTCCCTCTTTTACATTTACATATACAGCATTAGCAGACGCCCTTATCCAGAGTGACTTACAGAAGTGCTTTGTAGTCTCCATCGCAAAACATGCTACCACAAATAGGTCGTGGTCTAAGGAGTACCATAAAGCTAAAAGTATTTGTTTAGTGTTTGAGTGAAGAGGTGGGTCTTCAGTCTTCGTTTGAAGACAGAGTGTCTGAGCTGTTCGGACAGCCAGGGAAAGTTCATTCTACCACCTGTCTGCCAGAACAGAGGCAGGTCTTAATGCATGTCTTCCTTGAGTCTTGAGGGATGGCGGGTCGAGTCTTGTGGCTCGAAGAGAACATGGTACAGAGCGGGGTTTGATAAGTGTCTTCAGGTAGGTGGGGGTCTGTTTTTTGGCTTTGTAGGCCAGCATCAGTGTTTTTAAATCTGATGCGGGAGGCTACAGGGATCCAGTGGAGGGAACGCAGTAATGAGGTGATGTGGGAGAACTTGGGGAGATCGGTTCTGAATCAGTTACAGAGGTCTGATGGAGCGCTGAGGAAGACCTGACAGGAGAGAGTTGCAGTAGCCCAATCTCGAGATGACGAGGGACTGAACAAGCACCTGAGTGGCCTCTGTGGAGAGTAAAGGCCGAATCCTCCTGAAGGTGTCAGGTTAGCAATATGAGCAGAGAATGATAGCTGGTTGTCCAGAAGTACACCACGTTCTCCCAGCAGATGACAAGATCTTGACGTGGGGATGCATCTCCAGGGATATATATACAGTAGCAGCTTGGTCAAGCTGGGATTTAGTTTTAGGTGATGAGCTGCCATCCATGATGACATGCTCGAGTGTCTGAGGGAGGAAAGGAGACAAGAAGTTGTGTGTCATCAGCATAGCAGTGGTATGAGAAGCCATGTGAGGATATGACCTCACTGAGAAGGTTGGTGTCGAGGGAAAATAGAAGAGGACCAAACACTGAGCCTTGTGGGACTCCAGTGGAGAGTCTGCACGGAGCAGATGTCGATCCCCTCCGTGTCACCTGATATGACCATCCCTCTGACTCGTGCGTCATTACATACACAAGCACATGAATCTGCTGGCTATGTGTCCTCTCTCTTCTTCTCTCTCAGGGCCGGCACATGGTGAAGGAGGACTGGTGTGTGTGTCCACACTGCAACTTTCCCGCGCTGTGCTCCCAGTTTACACAGTACGTCCGTTCAGTGTCGTTATTCATCCGTCTAACGGTTCTTCTGTTTATCCACTGCTCGCTTATTTCTACTTTATACACCCGTCACCGTGCCAACCAAAATTACATTCTCACCAGCGAGGGACAAGGCGACCGTTCATTTCCTACGAATGTGCGTGACTCTGCAATTGTGGCAGTGACAGATTAAACTGAGATAAAGCGGTAAAGCGACCTATCCAAATGATTGGCTCGCAGTAAATTCCTCGAACCAATCGAAATGCATGGGCTGTCTGATGACCCCGGTTTTAACACTTTTTTTTTTCTTCCTTAAGTGTGACACAAATGTGATGTTTTCACAGCTGTGTGATTTACGCTGCTTTCATATGTGACCCTAGATTGGATACATGCACTTAAAAAAACGATATTTTCATCTATTTATCTATTAATCTTAGCATGTGACTGCAATGATTTTATTTATTTATTTTACACCTCACATGAATGCAGTGTCACTTTAAAAATGGCAAATTGAATAGTCAATGTATGTCACAGAATTCTGACATTTTCGCCTGAGTTTTCCTCTTTCTTTTGTGTGTGTGTGTGTGTGTGTGTTTGTGCGCGCCTCAGGCTGTTGGAGACCGAGTCGGCGTGTCCCATGTGCTCCGAGATTGTGAGTGCGAGTCAGCTGAAGATCTCCGACTGCACCAAATATCTGCAGCAGGACCAGCACGAGCCCTGACACACACGCACACACGCACACACACACACACACAGACACACACACGCAGTGGAGAGAAATGGGGGATGACAATCAACTCACACTTGCATATCCATAGTTATAGCTGAAAACCTTTTGCTCTGTTTTGCCCTAGGAAGAGTCGACCAGCCGACTGTGTGTGTATGTGTGTGTGTGCGTGTGTGTGTGCGTGTGTGCGCGCGTGTGTGTGTTTTCAGATCCACATAGAGCTTATTATATTCCGACATCCTCCATATAAACTGAAAAGCGAAATGGAGTTTGACAATCAGCAACGAGGAGGAAGGGTTCTGCGCCTCAAACCCGTTAAGAGCAGTTTTGTGCAGATAAGATATTGACTTGTAACAGACTTTGCTGAGTTCATATTTATCTCAAAATAGATAAAGAAAACTTCAATAAACACGGTTTTGAGACTGATTATTGGAGGCTCGTTTATTTCACTGCTTGGTCTATAATTACGACATTATAATTGAAACCTTTCGTTCCTAATTTAAAGTGACTTGTACACAGTCTTTCCCCCTTTAATACAGATAAAGAGTGGAAGAATAGCGAGATGCTACCCGTGACAGCACACAGGCCGTTTACGCCTCCGTGTCGTAACATGATGTGTGCGTCGGGTCTGAGAAAAGGTCGCAGGAGCGGGATGTTTTTACATTTACTTTCAGTAAAACGCCATTAAATGTCTTACTTTAAACTAACAGACGTATATATTTGATATATTATTCGACGATCACCAGGAGGAGGAACACTGACGGGTTTAGATCACACATTATACTCAAGGATGGCTGGAGGGGGGCAGATGATTTAAAAAAAGATGTCTTCCTGATTAGCAGACGAATCGCATGTTCGAAGTGTGCACGGGACTGTTTGGTCCCACCCGCTCTTGCAAAAAGGCTAACCAATCCCACCTGCTTCCTCAGTTATTTCTATTTTTACCCACCCACGGTATTTTCTAACAAACTTGGTTGGTTCTGTTTCCCAAAATATATATATATATAAACAAATAAGTCATTTACGCTGTCTCTAAAAAAAAAAATAATAATTTGCTTTTCCCACATCTGCCAGATTCATGCTTATCAATGCATTTCTGTCTTGTTGTGGTAGGCATTTTAAAAAGCCATTAATAATGGTGTTATTTTTATGATGTCATTTCCCAGCAACAGCAGCGCATTGGTCAGCGTGAATCCGGCAGATGTGCAAAAAGCTAAAAAAATTGGGAAGACGTCTTTTTTTAATCATCTGCCCCCTCCAGCCATCCTTGAGTATAATGTGTGATCTAAACCCGTCAGTGTTCTATGACAGCGCCTCCTCCTGGTGATCTTCAGATGATTTATTAAATATCTACACACTTCGTAAGGTAGCTTCATACACTAGTTATAACCTTTTCTAGCTAATGTCAGCTGTGTTGAAACCAGTGCAGCATTTTAAGCAGTTAAAGCTAGGTGGCAGTGTGTGTGTGTGAGGGGAGTGTGTACTACTAACAGTATACCCACTACTTCAGACTGCACCACTGGAATACATGTACATGATTTAGAGTTGTTTAAATTCTATATATGTGTAATAACATGATTATACCCATGTTATTACACATATCGTAAAACGCATGTATGTTATGGGAGTTGTGGAAAATTCTGTATGAAAAACTGTATGATAACCATAGAGCTTAATATTGCAAATTTTATCATTACAATATCTACCTACAACCTCATATTTGACAAAAATACCACATAACACTGTAGAGGCAGTGCAACTATTGCATTATTTGGTTAGAGAAACTGGTTAAATATTTTAAATGGACTTGTTACAGAATGCACTCGTCGTCTTCAGTTGTTTATCAAATCATTTAATTCGGGAAATAACTTTTTTTAAATGGACTTGCAAAGAGGACATGTGGCATATTTCAAACGTCGCACGACACTCCAGTGAGGAATGTAAATCTGGACCCACTGACGGCTCCTGGGGGTTTAAGGGGTTAAACAATAGAACACAAAAGGAAGTGTGTTGTCGCAAATAACATTACAGCCGTGATTTAATCACAGGCAAGAGCTGAAGGCAAAATAAACCCCAATTTGTATCTTTGAATCTTTTCAATGCTGTTTCCCAGCATCATCATGACACATTATGCATATCATGAATGATTAAAGGTTTGTTCAGCTAACATTTCAGTCACTGATGGTTTTCTATAACGGAATGGGACTTTCATCAATAAACTCTTTGATAAATGTGTCTGTCTGACATTTTCAGGTTTCTTTGAGGACAGATAGAAGATGGAATCTGGTCCCGAGTGTGAACTGATAAGGGCATGGGCTGTAATTGCATTGATCCGTCTTGTACCCGCATGAGAAATACATTCTCAGACTGAAAACGCGTCTTCTGTACAGGTTCATATTTTCTAGCCTTGGCCTTTATAAGGGTTGTTTTGTTAGTTAGGAATAAAAAAAAAAGATGAGAGTTTTCTTTGCCCCAGCAGAAGGCCTGAGGTGATCACATTAGACATGTGCTGATATGAAATCTTCATATCACAATAATTGGCTAAACTTTTGTCATGACTTATGATATTATCACAATATTGTATTTAAAACACCACTAAAGATAGAAGATAAACTAGCAGAATAATGTCGTCTGGGTGGGCCGCCGGGTGGGCAGATCTAGAAGGAGCATTTCCGCTCACTGACTGACTGATTGATCAACATTGTTGAAATGCACACGCGCGGGATTTACACGCAACATCCGTACACTAGGTGGCAGCAGCATTTATGATGCTTCTCAAGATCCACTGGTTTTGCTATGATTGCTACGGTGATGTGAACGTGTGTACTAACCAATCACAGAGTGTCATGGTTTCCCCTCCCCCTCGCCCCTCAACAAGCGCCATGTGTTTTTTGCTTTGGTTTCTGTTTCGTGCCGTCTCCGTCCCCTCGTCGTGTCATTGGTTCGTTTCCCTGATTGTGTTCGCCTGTCCCTTGTTTAGTTTGTGTATATATACCCTGTGTTTTTCTTTGTTGTCTTGTGCGTTTGCCTGCAATTACGAGCCTTTTTCCCTGTGTTGTGTTTCTGTTTCCTAGTGTTCTTTCTGGTTTTGACCCTTACCTGTTTGTTTTGCCGGGTTTACTACTATGGATTTGTTACCTTGCCTGTCTGCGTTCTAACCCCTGATATGGACTATTTTTCAGATTTCTGGATTGCCCCTAATAAAGCGAGTTTACGCACATTACACGGAGCAGGCGGAAAAAAACAACAACAACCCATATCTGCGGTTGTTCATAAGTATCCAGGTTGACAACATAGTCGCCGAGACACAATGTAATTTTAGCCAAAAAGAAAGTGTTGTTTAGTGTGTGTGTGTCCTTGCCTGAAGTGTTATTGTAATAACCTATATTAAGGGATGCATGGATGGTATTGGTCCATGGATCACGTTATAGTTAGTATCTATAGTATAGTAGCTACATACTGCAAGTATTTATCTCGACCGTCATACCATTAGGGTGACTGTCTATTCTACACTTAGCTAGCTATCGCCTTTGTTCTCAGCAGAAAGATACAGATACAATCAGGTCCCATCAGAGATTTCTATTGTAGCATCTTAGATCCTGGACCACTGACGTTAAAATGCTGTGCAGTCGAAGGTGGTCCGGCGTTCGGACAAATTGTCCTACCTATCGAGACGTCCAACCAAGAGTTTCTGCGCATGCACACTTCACTTTTGTGGCAAGTTTCGGGTTTTAAGCGTTACGCCCATAAATTCACGACTTTTTCTATAGTTTTATGCTGGAGGCATTTTCTGATAACAAGTTAGACAATCAAAATATGCTACCTATAATTTTTTGCTAGAGACATTTTGTGTTAAGGTCACGGTAATAAAGTAGCACGAAATACTTGCAGTATTTTAAAACCTATAAATGCACGCTATGATAAGACAGTTCGATAAGGTAGGACAAATTGTCAGAACAATGGCAAAACCAAGCTTGTCTAATCAATGTTTGTTTTTAATATTACAGTACCACATTTGACTTTCTGAAATGATAGATGAAGTACAGTCAATTTTAAGAAATATTTTTAAAAAATGAAATTAAAAAAATAAGGAAGAATTGTGTCTCTCAAAATCAAGTATTAAATTCTATCGAAATGATACTGAATGCTACTGACGATATTTTGAAGTGCTGATGATAACATTGGGTGTGTTAAATATTATGACATCTTGTATAACCGCTTATTGGCACATGACGAGATAATCTTTTTTTAAATTTGTCAGAATTCCTGATTATGTAGAAACTGTGGACTCACTTGAGAATAATTTGCACTGCAATAAAGGTGCATAACATTTTTATTGCTAAATATGCTGAGTGTCTGGTATAAAATCATGGTCTGTTTTAGGGTGAGACAGTATGATAAATCCAGGATATGATAATCTGCTTACAACTTCACATTTTTAGGCAGCTGTAGTGCTAGTATTAAATTATTTGGTCAGTGAATCTGCTAGCTCTTGGCTCTTCTTTAGTAGATATATACTAATATAGAAATATAGTTTTCTCTGACTTTTGCGTCTTTGAAAATCAAGAATTCAACAGCGCTGTGAGAGAAAATCATATGTATATATGAAAGTTACAGAAACGTCACATTTGACTGTAATAAATATTAGGTCATCTCTTCTTTTTCTTCATTTGCTCATGGGTGTAAATAAATCAGGTTGTGTCACAGTAAACCCATTAGGCTTTGGTCGTATTCATATCAAACGTGCGCTTGTAAATAGGCGTATTTATCTGACTGTAATCTTATGAATTGTGTTGGAGAAATCTGCTGAGTTTGTGATTCACGTCTTCTTTGCAGTGCAGTGGTGCGCACAGCCATTCGCAATTACTGAATGCTCGATTTACTAATAAAATCATTATCCATGCTCAAGAAAGGGAGTAAAACCGAGGTGAATTAATGCGTCAGGCCTAGGCTACTTCACTCAGCCATGCCTGCACCATACCAGTACATCACACCCTGAGCCTGTATATTTCTTATTAGCAGTATTGTCTTTTTTTAATACACGTACTTTATGATAATCTGTCAACAGAAAAAACATCAGAATCAATCAAATACAGTAAATGCCGTCCTAAAATTAAAACGCCAGATTTAACTCATAAGCCCATGCCATCAGGACAGTTATTAGTAGCTTTAATATGTACAGTGCCATGGAAAAACCCTCTGGCCATTGTTTCCCATAAATGAGTCACATATTGGAATTTTGATCAATTTGAATGGGAATTTGTATTTGCGAATCATAAATAGGCAGTGTGCCAATAGTTTCATATTTTGTCCATTTCTTTAAGACGGACTGAAGCGAGCTACGAGGTGTGTTCTGTGTCTTAGAGATGGACTTTCCCAGATTGGTGCTGCTCTATAAGTAGATTGCTGGCTTATTTTGAATGCCCTTTTGTCTTTATTTTGCCTTTGTTTTGTGGAGAATTTCTACCCCTCACAAAGAGAGTGGGTATTTATACACTCTTAGAAAAAGAGGTCAAAACTAGAATCCTTAAGGGTTCTTCAGTTGTCCCTCTGAGGGGAACGCGACAACAGAGTGTTTCCCTATCAGAAGGGGTTTTGAGTAAGAACCCTTTTAGGAAGCTAAGAACCCTTAACTATCCAAAGAGCCCTTTTGAAGAGCCCTTGAACTCTTTTTCTAAGCATGCACTCATCAACTCATTGAGTACTGGTGAACCACCAATTTTCTGCACAAGTGTTGACCTGGATAGGTGACAGAGTGTGCACTACTGAAGGCACCACTCCAGGCTGTAAGCATCCCCCATAGACGTGCATTGATTTTCACCCATTTAGGTCTTTTTCTCTATGCCTTTTTTGTTTGTGATCAATCTTAATATAATGCATTTTAATTTGAATATGTAAATAAATAAGCGCATAATATACTGTGCCCTGTAGTTTCTTCTGACTTCATTGTGTGTTGAGGTATTGACACGCCTATTTCAATATGGCACTCCAAACTAACATGCTAGTCAAGAGATGTAATTAACTAGAAATATGTTATATGTTCTTCTTTGCCGAAATCCAACAAGTCTGATCAGGCACATAGTTGCAGAGAGAGTGTGTGTGTGTGTGTGTGTGTGTGTTTTGCTCTTTTATACCTCTAGTACTCATCACACTGTGACCTAACAGCTCTGACTTTTCCACCTTGTCAAACCACAGAGTGAGTTACATAGGCTCAGTGTTACAGATGCATTTATACATATGCTGAAGGTTCAGCAATGACAGGATGCTTTTCTTTAACGAGGACCAAAATAAATACATATAAAGATTATTAAATCAAATTAAAAATACATATGTTCAACAATGGAGGGAAAATAATAATATGAACATAATTATCAGGTCTATCCATGTGAAAAGAATGTAGCTGACAAACCTGCAGTAGTGGCTAATATTAGGCCTGATGATTAGTTAATATGTGTCTGATAGAAAGCAGGAGAACTACTGTGGCAGCACTCACATTTAAACTTCAGTACAAAACAAAAATAAAATTCTAAAATGAGAAATAAAATAAGAATATACCACATCTTATTAAAAATCAGTAAGCCATACAAAAATATCATATTAGGCCTGTTTAGCTTGATCTGATCTGAAAAATGTACTGTAATGTAATAATGTTGCATAATTTCTGCTGGGTAGCTATTGTTCTGATCAACTAAATGGCAAATAACAATTACAAATTAGTCACAAAAACAAGAATAAAGGTCTGGAGATCGGGGCGTTTTTTTTTTTTCCAGAGTGTGTTATTTTTTTAATTGATTTCATAATAACTGTTGGAGCAATTGGTGCTTAGCAGTTAAGGCTAACTTTGGATAGCAATATAAATAAATGTACATAAATAAATGTAAATTTCCCTTTTCTCTCAGGAGTAAGTTAAAAATATGAAATGGCTTAATATAATTACCCTAATACATAAATATGGAGTAGAATCTATAGATCTGTCATTCGGAGCCTTTCAAACATGTTATTTTCAATACAGACATTACATAAACTGTAAAAACAACCATATTATCATTCTTTTGACTGTGTTGCCCCTTAGTTATTTCCTAAATATTTCACTGTTATTCAATGAATCATCTGTACGCTGACTGTAGGCAGAAGAACTATCCTAAAATCTAGGCTGTTTTTGGCCTGCTCCATATCAGTTGACATATCAGATCAACTTTATTGCCATCGCTTGTTAAGACTCTATCTGTCGGCACATTTCTTTGGTGAGGTGGGGGGAAAAACACCAGGCCAGGTTTGAGAAACTATCAGTTATCTCAGAAACGTCTGGTGGATGAGATGAAGCTGCTTTATTTTTTATTCTAAAGCCAGTGCAATAAGAGGGAGGGGGCATAAAGAGAGCCAGGTTCCTTTAACGAGTCCTGCAAAAGGAGAACAGAAGGAGAGGAGGGGAGGAGGAAAGAGTGTAGGAAAGAAGAGTGACAGCCAGTAGTGTGAGCATCAGTGAGAAAACAATAGAGAGAGAGAAAGTGCATAGGGACTGGTAGATTATCCC
>JAOUQW010000047.1:20015701-20031067 GCA_028565825.1 Olivaichthys viedmensis | reverse complement strand
ACTATTATACACTATAGTTTTACTATGACGCACTACGTTTTTACTATGATGCACTATGGCTTTACTATGACACACTATGGTATTACTATGACACACTATGGTTTTATTATGATACACTATGGTTTTACTATGACACATTACAAGTACACATACTTATACTTATGTAGCATGAGGTGTACTTATATACTGATAATTATGTATACCTAAAGACAGGTGACAAACTAAAGGAAAAAGCAACATAAAGTGTCTTAGTAAGGTGTTGGGGCACCACGAGCCACCAGAACAGCTTAAATGTGCATTGGCTCTTTTGATTTGTCATTTGTACATTTGTTCTTGCTCTGATTTTCCAAGTGAAATCCCTGTCTACCCTGTACATTTGGTGAATACTGAGTTTTTAATTTCTGGGCGTGGTACCTTCCTTCGTTGATAAGCTCAATAAAAGCCAAGCCAGCGTTCTTCTGAATCGAGTTCTGCCATTCCTAGAAAACAAGAGGAACATAGCGATCAGCTGTGAATGGTTACATTATTCAAAAGAGAGAAATAAACTCTGCATAGGCCTAAAAGCTGTACCCGTTTCAGAAAAAACATGATTCCAAACAGAACAACACCTCTCTCAAGCATTATTTTGCAGTCCAAACCACGCTTCAAACACATGCTCACATCAGCGAGGCCTTGATGGTTCTGAATTTGACAAAAGGGAATGTTACACATCCGCGAGCGAAAGCCAACACTATAAAAAGCTGAAACTGAGTTCCTGTGAGCGCAGGCATCTTTTCGTCCTGTGAGAACAGATCCGTAAACACAAGAGAGCCGTAATTGTGGAGTGAAACCGTATCCCCTCACCCCCTTAAATACAGCCATTTCCTCTCTCTGAGCACCAAGTGACAGACCACTGAAGACTTCCATCCAGAGGCCCTTCTGGCTCCACTCGCCTGGAGCGCTGCTGGGACTTGCGGCCAGTTATATTCACAAAGACACAGAACATGGGTCTGGAGCTGATTAAGAGGCCATTTGGGAGCGCACTGTGGGAAAACTCTGCAGCTCTCCTGTTTGCTCACAAAGGTATGAGTGTTGGTTTGGAGTTTTAAAAAAAAAAGCGGGCGGGGGATAGAAAGGAAAGAGAGAAGCTGAAAAATGTTCTCAGGTCCTGGGGTGAGAATAGAGGGCCGAGAGGAGACCTGCTGAGATGCCTAGAGCAGAAATCTGAGCGATGCACTAAAAAAATGAATGCTCACAGAGTACATCGCTCAAGGGCTTCCTGGTATCCGCAAGGTTTTGACAGGTCAGCAATTCTCTCTGGACTCCAAGAGTGACCGGCTCAGGCATGCTCTAAATCACAGAGGATGTGTGGAGTAGTATGTGTTTGTATCGTTATGTACTCTTGAGAGATAGGTGAGATACGTAATTGATGTGAGTTGAACAGCTAAGATGAAGGGCTTTGATAATTATTTGATGACACTCTTGGTTTGTTCCTCTGTGGAAACCCCTGAACCATAAAACAAAAGATTTCCCTATTTAACAGTGTTGCAAGTAGAAGCCCTTTAGGAAGCTAAGAATCCTTAACTATCCAAAGAACCCTTAAGAAACCCCTTTTCTAAGACATTCCAGTCCAGGAAGGCCACATCCCTACAGAGATTTACATCTTCTAACACACCAATTTCAGCCCTTGAAGGTCTTGGTAATTAGCTGATGAGTTAATAGGATGTGTTAAATAATGTGGAAAGATTCTCTGCAATTCTGGGGCCGTCCAGGACGTGAAGTCTGAAACCTTTGGTGCAGACCAAAACTGTGTAACATTGGTTTACATACATTGTAGCTATTTAACTCACTCACTTTCCAACTAGTACTAGTTAAATAGAACCTGGGCCCAGTTCTTCGTACGTGGATTACTGAGTTAGCTAGATTGGATTGTTGACGATATGACATGATCGTAACGGAGACCTGCACCTACTTAATTTCAGTTCATCCATTAAATTGTCTGCAACTTTTCTTCAAATGAGAGTACAAATTAACCAAAGTGTGGGCACAATTTTATTGATTTGTGAACTCGAAATAGCAAATTGAGAGTAAAAAATAGTTTGCAAGCATTATGATTTTGTGTCTCGTTGCCACATTAAACTAAATTGTGTGCACATTTTACATCTTTTAGCCATTCTCATTGGGGATCATGGATTTCGTCCAATTTTATATGAATGAAGTAGTAAGAAAAGGTACGTGAGCTAACCCAGCTCTAACGCTAACCTTAAAGTTTGTAACTTTAAGTTAATGAAAAAATCAAGTTAATGTGAATTGTTACAAATTTGAAAGCGTGTAACCCATGTTGGTCCTAAGCAACAAACCTATGCTTGATTTCTGAATCCTAGCTTAGCAGAAGACAATGGCAGAACGCATCTGGTTTCCAAATGTTCCAATTGACCCCCTCTGCCTCCCTCTTCTTCTCTTTCCCTGTCTCTCTCTTCATGATGCTATCCGCTACCCACAGTGCCCGCAGGCTGCTCCTCATTTGGATAAGGCAGACTCTGTCTAACCCTTCCTCAGAACCCTAGCTCAAACTGCACTCACGTGATAAAAATAAACACAGCAACACAACCAGATGCCGGAGAAGGGATGCTTGCCTGCCAAGAAAATGACATCAGACTGATATTGGACTCTTCCAAGACAGCCGAACCAAATACCGATCTCGCTCTCTGTTTTCACGTAGCCTCCTCTCTGAAGACGGACGCTGTAAAGCTCTTCTTTCATGCCATGTTGTTTTTTTATCTCTCTTCGGATCAGGCTGTGAAATAACGTCCCCTGTGGGGAGCCGAATGGGATTGTGAAGTGAATTAACACACGCGTGCACCTTCAGAAGGTGGTAATACGATCCGTCATGTAAATAGGGAGTGTGATCACAGGCTGACACCTCAGGCGAGAGAGGTTTGCTAAAGCCTATAGCTGAAACTAATCTGAGAATGGGACAGGACGTCAGACACTAGCCTGAGACAGCAAGCATAAAACACTGGAGGACAGGAATAATGCTGCTGTTTTGGAGAACAGCGATGATGCTGGTCCAAGACAATAATCATGAGTTTTGAGTTAACAAAATGGGATTCAACCCCTTAACTCCCAGCTTATGATTCAGTTTTTAATATTAAAGCACATTATTCAGTAACTACAGAGAAACTATATTTACAAGAGTGATTAAGGTAGGTTTGGACCTGCTGATGAGTCCTGGGTGTCACGTGCATGCCGCCTCGCACGGCGGTGCACGTGACCGCGTGTGGCAGTCTCCATGGCGACGAGCGCCACCTGCGAATATGTATGTTGTGGTTTCGTTTTATTAACGCCCCTGTCTCGTCATGTGAAGTGTGCCCAGCTGTTTCCTGTTTGTCTCCCTTCATTAGCCAATGTACTTAAGCCCCTGTGTTTCAGTCCTGATTGTTGTTCATTCGTTTGTTGTTTGTCATAGATATGTTTGTATCCGTGTAGTCACCTGCTTGATTTTAGTGATAAAAGGCTTTGCACTTGTATCCGCCGCCCATCTCCCATCGTAACACTGGGTATTTAAAGGGTTAAAAATATTAAAAATATTTACTTCTTTGATTTTATCAGGAACTTAGAAACTATTCTAGAAGTTCTTATAAAAAAATTGCAAATTTTTATTGCAAATTCACATGAATGGTTTCATTAACTTCATGTCATTCGCACTCTTATTTTCATGCAGGCACAAACATACCTTAGTGGTATACACCAATCCGCTCATATAACACCAGCATATTGCTCATTTGCTTGGGCGGAAGCCAATTTTTTGCAGATTGCACTCAGCAGCTGTTTTTGTAGTCAGAAACGATTGTGCCAAAGCTGACGTGGGTAGAGCGGCACAACAGCAGATGTGACATTCAAATTTGTGGTATTTTTGAGTCCAAATTTGCATTTATGTTAGCACCTCTTAGCGCAAACGCAAGGCCAAAAAAATATTTTCCTGACTCAAGCAAAGGCCTAAAAATATTGTCCTATTCCTTAAGAAAGTTTTGTAGATGTTCACTATTTATGCCACCCCACTTCACTATAAACAGGCTACTTTATTACTTTACTAATGTGAATCAGACAGTTTAACACGTCATTACAATTAACAGAATCAATAGAATGACTGACAAAACTAATTAAATATCACACTCTCCAAATTTATTGCTATCATAGAGACACTATGTCCTGGATTGAGGGAACATCCACGAGAAGTGCACGAGAAGACAGAAAACACATTTATTGCAAGTTTTGCAGCCAGCTGGCTATTTCTACCACTAAAATATTGACGTAAAATCTATAAGTGATATCAAATCATGTATTATTGTGAAAATGTCATTTTGCTGAGTCGCCGGTGCAAACTGCTTTGTCTGGATATTGCAGCAGCACACCTAACCACACCTTTTTTCTGCTCTCCAATGGTCACGAACATAACGTGAATATATCTGCCACATACCAACACCACAATCTTGTGCCTTAGTTTTGTGTTTGTGTTATGATCATGAAAAAGGGTTCTTAAACTCCTCTAACATGCATCTTGAACTTCCTTTTAAAGTTGCGAGCCAGTAAAACCTGAAACTACAAACAGTCCTGAAAAAAAAAGACAGCCTTTTTTTTTCTCCTGTGTGCAGTTTGGCTGAAAGGTCCTTCCCCTCTCCTGCTCTGGAGCTCAACCTTAATGGGCGCTCGAGAATTTGCGGCGTCTCAATCCGACCTGTCAAGAGTGAAAGCGAGCGCTTTGCTTTTATCTGCCCTCCGCCATTGCCAACATCTGGAGGTCCTCCAGCGGTAAATCTCCTTGGCTCCGCGCTCCATCCTTTATGCATGTTTAAAATGCTACAAGGAATCGACCCGCCTGACCTCCAGCGCGCTTTCTGCCACTTTGCAGGACGGAGACACCGGCTGTCTGCGGCCTCAGACGAATCGCCGTGATTAGAGAGCATAAATAAAATTTAAAAAAGCAGCGAGATGATTATCACTAATTTATTCATAAAAGTGACAGTTTGCAAACCAGAGCAGGGGCGAAAGGTCGGCATGGCGAAACCCCCGCTGTCTGGGAGCATTAGAGCTGAGACGAGTGAGGCAGGGTTTAAGTTTGTTGGTCTTGAGGTAAGGTCTCTGCCTACTGTCTGCTGTCTTTGACTGTGGACTGTGATGCATAAGCCATACAAAGTTATAAAGGACAATTCATGGTGTGTCCTTTGTATTGGGAATTATGGTAATATCAGTGGGCCACTAACTGTATTTTTATGAAAGAAATCAACTAATACATGTGTTGTGTTTTATGCAACAAATCCATAAATTTTAGGCTCAAAAAGCCCATATAACCTTCCAATACTGCAGTAAATCTCCACCTCGACTTTTCTTAAAATCAATCCTTTCATTTTCAGGTTACCATTTCAGCTGGTGGTAAATCATGGCCTGTGGAGTGCTGGCTCCAAACATGCCCTGATGCCTCTAAAAGGACGCAGGGCCTGATCTCCGGTTTCACCCCCCCCCCCCGTCCTGATCGATAGATCAGGCCTAGCTTCTACCCCGGGAGCTTCTAATGGCAGGAAGTCCTGGAGCCGCTGTAATGCTATCTCTGCATCGAAGGAGGGAGGGAAGGAGGGAGGAAGAGCCAGGGAGTCGAGACATCCTGATGCAGTACTCAGTAATAACTTCAGCATATACAGAGCAACCAGGCTCACACACCGGCCATAAAACCAGAAGAAAAAGCAAAAACTTCAGAAAACTTCAAAAGGACAGGAGCAGAACAGCGGGACTTGTGTTGCGCGCCACTCAGTCTGGAAACAGGGACCTTTATCAGGCCCTGCCAAGGACGTGCATAACTACGTGAGCATTAGCTAAATCTCCTCCTGAGTGGAGTGTTCAGAGATATGGACAGCACGGAGGTGCCACTGGCTTCCAAAAAGCCCTGCGGAGCTCTACAAGCAGCGGGATCCTTCGAGAGAGACGCTGAGGTAATAGCTTCCTCATGGGCTCGCTGGGCAAGACTGATGGGCTGACAGAAGGTATGTTAAATATCTCCTCCTCTGACGGCAACACTGGGTGCCTGACCCTTTTGAAAGGGAAGGCTTAACGAGAGACCGGGGAGATCAGTGAGCTGTAATATGTCATTGGGAGTTAAAGGACTGCTGGGAAGCTCCTGTGGGCTCGAATGCTGAGGGTACATGGGGTTTGTTTAATGTACACGACGAAAACGTAAGTTTAGAACCATTTACAAAGAGATTGTTGTTCTTTGAAGTTGTTAATATGACAATTTTACAATTTCGCCAAACAGGCAGTGTCAGTCTCACATCAATACAGCATGCAGCATAATGTGTTTTTACCAAAAGTTCTTATAAAATCTCAAGATTAGAAAGGTGAAAATCAGATTTACCTGAGAGCAAAGCAGCATGACCAGCTCCACCACTGAGGTACTTGACTTCATACACACCAAACCTGGTGGAGAACCGAGAGAAGAACACATTAGACACAAAAACAGATTTCTAGGTTTCCACACTAATATCAATCCAAACTTGGTATCAATCAATGCCACATCTGCAATTTTGCTGCATTTCTGCAAAGAAGAATGTTTCAGTCTGGCTTCCTCTGTTAAAGCTGCTGTCATGTCGAAGGCCTATGGGTCAGATGGCTAGCAGTTCTCCGAGGGCCAGATAACGTCGCTGGAGTGGTTAGGGGTCATCTTCTGCAGGCCCATAAATTGAGTCATATCTTTTTTTAAATCCACGGATTGCCCCGATGGCGCCAAGAGCAATGGGACACATTCTTCTTGAGGAAAATTTGCAGCAATGTAACGAGGTCACAAAATATATTTTTAATGTCAGTCAGATCATTTCAAAATTAGACAATACTGATTCATTTAAATATATATATATATATATATATATATATATATACTGTATATATATATATATATATATTTTAATATAGAAGAAACATTTGGGTTAAATTTAATTATAATCCATCAATTAAATCCCAATGCTTCCATTCACAAAAAGCACATTAACAAAATCCTTTCACACACTAAACAACACATGACTAACATGTATTTGCTTCCTTAAGAAAATTGCATGAACAGAGAGATGCAGATCTAAGTGATATAACTGTCTGTAGGAAGAGTGGCGTGTCCCAAACTGATTTTGTGTTTCTCCCTTAACCTTTTAAAGTCTTAGCTTATTATTAGTTATTCATCCTAAAGCATATTATTTGGTAACTACTATGAACTATTCAGCAGCAACAGTGAAATTAATAGGAAAAGTATGTAATTCTATTTGTAAGGAATGTAAGTCTGGACCCACCAAAGGGTCCTGGGAGTTTCAGGGGTTAATAGCTTCTAAAAATGATTAACATTAGCATTAGTTCTTTCTTTCTGTGCACTGTTAACAGTGTAGGGGGTGAAGTGTTTCTTTAATCAGTGCAGCACATAGCGCTTTTCCACTGACAAAGTGCCAGTGCTGGTTCTGGAGTCTAATCTCGAACTGTTCTGCACTTTTCCATTGCAAAAGAGTCAGTTCAGTTTGGTTCCAGCACCAAAATGCTGCTGGTCTGGAACCAGGAACCAGTGATGTTAAGGACTTTGGTGTGACATCATTTTGCCACCATGAAAACAACTCATTATTTACAGTGCATCCACATCATGTTGGAATTACGGTAATTATGAGATGACCGATGGATATTCATTCGTCTTTCATTGGTTTGTAGATAGGAAGCAAAACTAGACTCTATATTTATTGGTATAGTAACATAGTAAAATAGGGAACGTTTAATAGACACGTATCAAGTTAAATCCTGACATTAAATCCTAAATGCCTATAACAGCGTAAGCCACTGCCATTTTTTTGGCCATGCTTGTTTATAACATGACATCACACACTGTTGCAGCTTCAAGGCTTCAAGGCTCAAGGCTTTTACAAGTCGGAGTCTCGTGTTGAAAATTATTGTTGAAGAAAATTCCAAAGTCAATATTGTAATGATAAATCAGTCAAGAGAGAAACAACTACTTCACTGGCAATTGCAACCAACTAAATGCTACATTTCGAATGGTAATGCTAACAAAATGCAGATACACTCTCAGAATAAATAGCTAAAGGCAATAAAAACATATATACTCTTGCAAGTAATTGTTGTCTATAACGGTATCTCTCTGCTACGTATAGACGCTGAAGGATTTGACTTTGGATGGTACATTATGTTCTTAAAGCCAGAAGTACAACTTGTAAAATCCTCCCTCCATGGTTGTTTTAATTTTTACGCCAGGCATTAGGAAACTCCCACGTCTAATTATGTAATGGTTTGGCCGCTTCTTAAAAAGGTTTGAACTGGCACTATGTTGGTGGAAAGGCGTAAGGCTGAAGCTCTGGATGTCTGTTATGAAGGCCGTCAGTATGTTAAAGTTCCCATACAGAGACACATAATGACAGGATGTGAATTTTTTAACATTCAAATGCAGTGGTGGTGCTTTGCTGCTTATTGGTTTGCTCTATATCTGGAAGTCTGTTATGATGAAAAAAACAGCATATACTGTATTGAGGCATAATATTAAAAAACTGCTTGGTGAGTTTTTTTCTCTCCAGTTCATAGTTAAATTTGATAATTTTATACATTTGTGCAGCTGTCAGTATTTGGTATTTTCAAACCTAATCTAAAATTTGCTCTTTTCTAATGACACTCTAATGCAGAAGACATCAAATAAACATTGAACATTTAACACAGTACTTTTGCACAGTACTGTACATCTTCAATCTAAATCTGTTATCACATATAACTGCCAATTCCCCAGCATGCTCCACTCCGCAGATCAGCAGCCTTAACTGCCCGTAAACTGCCACCATGTCATTCAAAACATCCTCTTAACTATGAATGATCGCTTCCAAGCTATTCGAACTGCAGAAGATATCACTGTAATATCTCAGAGGCCAAGTGTCCAAGAGGCCCCGTCCTCACAATCCCTCTTTCACATTTATGAGGCCGGGGTTATGTTCCAGCACGTACATGGTGTGACCCCTAAACGGGCGGCGTGACCCCTACTCTCACTCCATCCTCCCATAAGTCAGGTGGCTGCTTGACCCCTGGCTCACGCTACTGGACAAACTAAATGCATTCTATTTAAACAGAGCCATGCCAAGCTTTTCCAGTTAAGCGCACTCTGCCTGAATGTGTCATTGTCAGATGGCTGTGGCAGCTCGAGTTTGGGGCGTTCAACACTTACAACAAGCGCACTGTTCCACCAACGGGCCTCGATCTCAACTCCAAGTGCACGAAGGCTGTTCAGGGGGCCGGGCCGGGCGTAATTGCCCCCTGTGACCGCGGGTCTGGAGGGGGAACGGCCAGGGGCTTGACCCCTGGTGCAGTGTCGGGTGATGGATGATGGGTAATTATGGGTAAATAGGGCGCCTTTGCACCGCCGAACAGTATTTCAGCTGTGAGAGAGAGGAAGTGAGGAAGGTGGGGAAAAAAAACAGGCATCTCTTCTTCTGGGCTGCAGGACAGACGGCTGGCGGAATGGTGTCGATGCAGTGGAGGGATGGTAGAAGCGAGGGATGATTCATCCACTGGGAAGTGGCGCTTATGTGTCTGGGAGGGTGCTGAGCTATGTTTGGGAAGGGATGTCATAGTAACACACAACTGCGGCCAGGAATATTTTGATTCGGAAGAGATGATGGTCTCATATTTTGTTTTGTAGAAAGGAGCACTACAAATTTGCCATTATAATAACCATGTGTAGAGTCTGGACCATTGTGTTTCCTAAACAAGATTACATCACTCTTGGCTAAACACTATTATAATTTTTTTAAAGTGTGTTTGTACACTGTAAAAAAAATCTGGTAAAAAACATCAAAAGTTAAATTACAATAGTCTGGCATACATGTGAATACATGCTTTAGGATATGCCCAACGCATCGTCTGTTGTTAAGAGGTTGTTAAGATTTAATGCCATCCTCTTTAGAAATGTGACGTTATAAGCATGATAAATTCAAAACCACAATAGTTTTATGGTTATCATGCCAATAATTCATACCAATCAACACCTAATCAATATTCGAATTGGCAAATATCTTTGCGTTAAGGGATGGTGGGTTTTATAGGGTTCAATTTGTTACGACCCAGACTCAAGGGAAGCAACAAATAACATGGACACACACATGTTGCCAGATATTTTTTTAGGGTTTTTGTGTTTATTTAGGCCAAAGTTAACTAATATAACCAAAAGAAAAAAAAAAGAAAAGAAAAGAAAACTACCTTAAAGACAAACCATAAAATCAATAATATAAAGCAGCTGCATAACAAAATGAGTAATCAAAAAAACATACCAAGTAAGCCACAAGAAAAACCAAAAAAGCAAAGAAAAAGAAAAAGAGCCAAAAGAAAATACAAGAGGAGAAAAAAAGCCCTATATCATTCACACTGTTCTTTTTTAAAAGTCTTAAAAAACTCAACTCCAGGTGAACCCACTGATAGACCACGACATGACTCTGCCTCCAATTTCCTGCAATGAGAAGAGCACAAAAACTCCAACCACCAATCCGAACCTAGGCTCGTCACACCCCACCTCATAAAGCAGAGGTTCCCCCAAGAAACCCTGAAACACACACATGTCAGTCAAACAAAATATATACTTCCCTTATGTAAATGCCTTCCAACTCCCAAAACATCCCAAAAAAAAATCAAAAGTCAAAAACAATACACACACGCGCACACACACACACACACACACACACACTAAGCAGCAACACCACGGGACAGAGCATCAGCCACTGTATTTTCTACCCCCCTGATGTGCCTAATCTCCAGGTAGTAAGACTGCAAAAACAAAGACCATCGAACTAACCTCTGATTTGGACACTGAAAGGAATTCAAAAAAGTCAATGGATTGTGATCTGTATAGACCACCACTGGCATGCTTGAACATATATAAACAGCAAAATGCTGTAAAGCCCAAATTAGAGCCAGTTTTCCTGCACCACCTCCCGAGCAGCCAACATTAACCAAGGTAATCCTTCCTCCCAGTCTAGACCTAATTGAACACAATAAGAACGCAATAAGGACTTTAACGTCTGGTGAAATCTCTCAGGTGCCCCTTGACTTTGGGCGTGATACGCGGTCGAGGAGTTATGTTTAATGCGCAATTGTTTCAAGACTTGCTGAAACAAATGTGAAGTAAAGTTGGAACCTTGGTCACTTTGAATAATTTTTGGAATTCCAAAAATTTAAATGACCTGAGATGAGGCCTTTACTACAGATTGAGAAGTAATTGTGCGTAATGGATAAGCTGCTGGATAGCGAGTATTTAGGCACATCACTGTTCGTAAATATGTGCTCCCTGCCTTAGAACGAGGCAATGGACCTAAGCAGTCTACAATAAGGTGTTCAAAAGGCTTACCAATAGCTAGAATAGGGTGCAAAGGGCCAGACTTCAACATCCAGACTTCAATGTCTGATTCGGCTTGCTTGTCAACTGGCACGTGTGGCATCTTTTAATATATTCAGACACATTGCTTTTTACGCGAGGCCAAAAAAAGTGCTGCAATAGTCTAATCATAGGTCTTCCTAACCGCCAAATAACCTGTCTGATTATGTGCGACCTGCAACAACAGACTACGCAATTTACCGGGCACTACGACTTGAACGATTTATTCTCCCACAAAAGCGATCCCATGTGGCACCCACTTCCTTAACAAAACTCCATTCTGAACAAAATACCCACGTGCCACATTGGAACTTCACTTAATGGAATTTCCTCATTAAATTTGTCTGTCAAAGATGGGTCACAACGTTGCTCCTTACCTAGATCCCCCAAGGAAACAGGAAAAGGAAAATTAGACAAATCAGGTATAGGCAAGCGTAACTCACCTTGTTTCAACACCAAATTTGATGCAGTACGAGTCATAGCACGTGTCATTGCACAAACAGTGTCCACATTATCTGACTTTTGTACTAGCCATCGATTATTATGAGAAGTAACAATAGGAGACGGTGGCACCTTAGCCCATAGACGCCCACCATCCAATTAATTTCCTAAAATGACATGTACTCCCTCTACAGGTAGAGCTGAGCGCACCCCTATCACAACTTCGCCTTCCACCAATTCACACATCAGCTTGACCCTGTGAAGAGGAACAGATAAAGTGGCCAAACCCATTCCTCAAATCAAAATGTTGTCACCCGTATCAGACTGCTGAGAAAAAGGCAACACGGATTCCAAAATAAAGAAATCCATAGCTCCCGTATCTCGTAGTATCTTCACTGGGACGTCACGGTCACTGCCAACAATGGAAACTCGACCTTCTGTAATAAAAGATAAATATGACCGACAATCAGATGTAATGGTTTCTGGTTGTATCAGTTCTTCACGCCATATTTCCTGACCCCGTGATGAAACAGGCACAGCCAAAGCAGCGGACTTTATTAGCATATATTCCTCAGAATGTTTCTCTTTGCTTTTAAGCACAGGACAATTACTTTTCCATTGACCCTTTTCTTGACAGTAATTACAAGTTCCATTTAGACCCATTTTCCCATTTGAAACACGATCAATCTTCTGTGAATTTGCAAATACTGAAGAATTATTACTTTGTCTCTTGCCAAAAGTCCTTTTATGGGTCAAAACAAAATCATCAGCTAATGCTGCAGCTTCTTCAGGAGAACTTACTTTATGTTCACTAATGTATGTAGCTATCCGATTTGGAACAGAGTTTTTCAACCGCTCTAGTACAATCAAATTTGATAAATCCTCCAGCATCTTAACATCAAGGGCTAAACACCAACGTTGAAAATGTCGAATTAAATCTTTAACAATTCCAAATGAGTCTGCGTTTCATCTTTTTTATATGATCTAAAGCGCTGACGGTATGCTTCTGGTACAAGCTCATAAGCCTTTAAGACCGCCGATTTAACCTTTTTGTAATCTTGACTACCTGCAAGGCTCAGAGAAGAATATGCCTCCTGAGCCTCACCTGTAAGAACGCGCTGTAACAACAAGGTATGGTCAGAATTTGACCAGCCTTTAGCAAAAAGAGAAAAAAATATATCTGGATCTTTTTCATTGAATTTTGGAATATTTTTTCAGCTGTATGCAATATTAGTACTATGGACATTTTCATCTGCAAGATTATCACAAGCCAATTTTCTCTCTCTCAGTTCCTTCTTTGGTCAAATGTCAACTGGACAGCAGAAGGTGGCTGTGAAGACATAATTGCACATGCATCAGGTTTTTCAATTAACACTCCCTTTTCAAACAGATTTGACTTCAAAATATTTTACTTTTATCCCCAATGGCAATTTCATTACGCTCAGCGATTTTCAGTAACTGTTCCTTAGTGCATTTGTCCAAAAAGTCCTCAGAAGGCGAACGAACAAATTCATCTATGTCTGCCATGTTAGAATCACAAAAAAATGGAATTAGTACCCCATGTGCAAAAAATTAACACTTGGAGCCTCCCCACTAACTACATAAATATACTATCTAACTCAACCCTAGTCTTCATGCAGCTACCGGTGAGGGGTATTTATGCACTAGAGTCCAATGGGACGAAAGAGCAACTGGTTAACCAGTGACAATCCCATCACCATGGAGACAACCGCTAGTACTCACTTTCACCACAACACTACTAAAAAAAAAACAACCCCCGACGTGTCTCAAAGGAAACATGCCGCTAAACCTAACCGGGGAAAATGTTTAGCTCCAGCCAAACAATATTGCACAAAGGTAACACTTACCAGTTGAGATTCCACGAGGTGAACTACCGCCGACTTGCGAACAATCAATACAAAACAGGTGTGTCCCTTTAACGAAAGTGCTTGGTTAATGAAGCACCATTATGCCCCGTCAAAATTCCCCATATAATTTAACGACTTGCGCTCAGAATTACCCCAACCAATTAATAACATTATGTAACCAGGCAAATTTCCATCAACCCTGGTTAAACCAGGGTCAAAATCAAACCCAAGCACACATAAACCAAACAATCCAAGGTATTACCAAATACAAACGAACGAGCCCCCAATTTGTTATGACCCAGATTCAAGGGAGGCAACAAATAACATGATTTGTAGTAAATCTCATAGATTTATAGTTAATCCATTAATGAGTATAGATTGCTTCATTTACTAATCTTTTATCTGTAACACACTATTAGATTTTGGACTCAAAATGAAAAGTACTATATAATCTAATACCATACTAATCTAATAGCCTAATAAATGACATGGTGTAATCAAATACTAAAACATTTCACTGCTTTATTAACTCTGGATATTTTTTAATTAACTCAAGTCCACAGATTTTGTTGTGTTTTCTTTATTTCTGAAAGCTGAAACTACAGCTCGCTGTTCCAAACACACAAACACAAGTGTGCATTTCAACAAAACCGCCTGCATGTGTACTCTGCCGCAGTCATATCCGCAATAGCTCCGAGGCAACTTAACAGTACGCCATCACACGAAGACAATTGTGTTTATGCAAATGCAATTGGGGTGGATAAATAGATGGCAGTTTTATAAGGGGATTTATTTTCACATATTCACATGAAATGATGTTCACATGTGTTTTTTACACATAAAATAAATGAAAACTCACACATTATTTTACATGTGATAGTCAAAAAAGTATGCAGTTTTTTTTCTGAAAGGAGTTTTTGTGAATAATGTATTCTTAAATAAGTGTCGACTGAGTGAAATTTTGTAAGTGATGAAATAAAAACAGTTCTTGATAGTGGACTCAGACTTTTAGTCTCTCCTGGATGCTATTTAATATCACTTTAGTTTAAAAAGCCTCAGAGATGTGTACTTGAACTAAAGCCATCGGAAATCACGGTTCAGTTTCAGCATGAAGGAACGCAGTATGAAGTAAAGGAGTGAGAGCGCCCAGATGCTGTGTTTGCTACAGCGTCAGTTGCCTTGATTGAGGGCAGAGGCCTTTGTTTAACTAAGGTAGATGTTTATTTAGGCTCTTGGCAGACTCAAATCAGGCCTGCAGTCACACTTATTCACACTTGTCACGGCAACATGCAACGTTCCTTCCTCTTTGCTTTATCTTGATTATATCTGCCAGCCAAACAACTGACTGTTTGATGCCTGTGTGAATTAGTGAGCGTAGTCCGTTGAGAAAATCTTTCCTGTACGCTTGTCCTTTCTCTTCAGTCCTCATTTACTGTATATACACTCACCGAGCACTTTATCAGGAACATGTACACCTTCTCATTCATTCAATTATCTAATCAGCCAATCATGTGGCAGCAGCGCAATGCATAAAATCATGCAGATACGGGCAAGCAGCTTCAGATAATGTCCACATCAACCATCAGAATGTGGAAAAAATGTGATCTCAGTGATTTTGACCGTGGCATGATTGTTGGTGCC
>JAOUQW010000047.1:20002095-20015601 GCA_028565825.1 Olivaichthys viedmensis | reverse complement strand
AGGCGGATGGGCTACAAAGGGAGGCCCTACCCAGTATTAGTATAGTATTCCTAATAAAGTGCTCGGTGAGTGTATATCTTCCTTCATTATTTTTCTTTTTTTACCCCTATTGCCTCTTAATATCTACATTTTACAGTTTTAGCTAAACATTTAAGGATTGCAGAATACCACACAGCATATTTCAGGACAAGAATTTGTCTAAAAAATTAAAGAAATAAAGACATAAAGAAAGAGAAAAAAAAAGAAACAGACAGACATAAAGAAGACCAGGGGGATATCAAAACAGAATGAACACAATAAGGAAAAGAAAAGAAAAGCAATCAAGAAAGAAAGAAAGAAAGAAAGATGAGCAGGCCAGATGAAAAGAAAATTTGAGATATTGGGACAGAATGAAAAAAGAAAGAAAGAAAGAAAGAAAGAAAGAAAATTAGATTTGCTATGGATTTACAATGGTCTGTGGTTTTGATTATAGATAGTTTAATGTAATTGTTTTCCAGCTGAGATACATTTTCACAGCTCCAGTTTTAACAAATTCCCTTAAAAGGTGAAAGCTCGGAATATCTCAAAAGACCCAATCATGTTCTAATGAAATCAGCAGAACTTTATTAAACCATGAATAAGGCTATGAAACTGACCCTTCACACCAAATCTCAGCACCTAAACATCCACTGGGTAAAGCTGCTTTATTTAGACAGTCGTTGGATAGACAGGGATTTGGCTCTTATAATGTGTGGAAAGGCCAGTGTGTGTGTGTGTTCCTTTCATTAACAGGGTGTTCCACTCACAAGAACACATATTTTCACTGTACTGTAATCGTCTGTCCAGGAACTGCAGGAATCTATTAAGCTGAACAAACTGCTATTGAGGACAGCGCGAGGCTAAGCTGGAGAGAGGCACCGAACACGGCGTGGAGCATGAGTATGTGTTTGTGTTTAAGGAGAAGATGCCTGGGTGTGAATGTGTGTGTGTGTGTGTTTTCTTTTCTCACCACTACACCAGGGCGCTGCAGTCCAAAAGCAACTGTGAGGGTGTTCCAGTGAAGTCAGTCACCACAGACAGCATAAACAACTGTATGATTCATTCATTTTCTTACCACATATTAGAAATGACAGTATTTCCATATATTTTTAGGAATGCAGCTCTAAACCAGCAGTCATAAGGATCAGAGCTCTGACAGAACACAGTGATACTGAAACACAGACTGGAGGATAACCATGTTGTTGAACTATTTCAAGTTTTTTTTGTTTTTTTTTAAATTATGATCAAATAGAATAGAATTTTCATTGCTGCCGTGCACTTCGCTAAGTCCATGCAGGACGACACCGAGAGAGGAATATTTGCTTATAACAAAACTTACTTATAATTACAATACTGTACCTTCTATGAGAAGCTCTTGGCCATGGCTTCCCAGCAGAGTGCGGCTCAGGAAGGGCGCAAAGTCCACAAAGATCTCCCTCAGCAGGGGTGCGACCTTCTCCAGGGCTCGCTCCAACTTAGTGGTGATACTGAGAGAGAGAGATTCTGTCATTAAAAAACAAAGTTTCTTTGGTGCTGGTGATATGATGCATTATAAACACTGCTTCCAATGCATTGTGTTAACAATTCATAATGGATAATAAAGATTGCTATAAAGTATAGTTCATTTTCATAAATAATTATAACAATGTGTATAATGCCTTATAGATGCATTATAACATGGTATGAATGTGTTCGTAGTTCTTTACAGATATGGCCTTCATAGGAAGTGTGACCAAAATGGTAACACTTTACTTAAGGGCAGTATTCATAAAGCTACATTACACCTACATAAGCCTTCATGACAACTGACATAAACCTACATAAACATTTACAAAAGCTTATTCCATCAGGCTTCAGCTGTCGTAAAGACTGCTTTTCGTCAATTTTGATGTCAAGTTTACAGTTTTTCTTGACATTAGGTTGTGTTATGGCACTTTCCAGGCTGACTTACATTTGAAGGTTATGACAAATGACTTCGCTCAGTGTAATTCTGCTATGGCATAGTCATATAATGGTAATGATGTGAAATAGCTTGCCAAGGGAGGTTAAATGGACACTGAACTCAGCATTTGGACTGAGAGTGGTCTATTTCCGCCCAGAGAGAGGGGCCAATTATGTTCTGTTGGACTCGTGCCACTCAGACTAAATTTAGTATAAACACAATTCCCAATTTGGCTAACACTTTAGTCAACCAAAGCCAGTTTAGTTTCTGCTCACTGGTTGAGCCCAGTCAAGATAATACACATGCATGCACATATTGTCATATTTGAAAAAAAACTGCGTGTACATGTATAAAGCTTATGATGTGGCGCAGTTATACAGTAGCTGAGCATTGCCGAACAAATTGTCCAATTTAGTGACGGCTGCTGAATTGCAGAGGATTCAATATGCCAAAGAATAATGCGTAATTATGATAGTTTGCTACAATTTTTCTGCCTTTAAAAAAAATGATATACATATAAATATGTGAATGATATGATGGTATATGTGTATATTCATATGATATATTTGTGAATATAACAGAGACCGCTTCTACCTACACAATGTGTATTGCTATAATAAAACTTCTAGGCGAATCCAAAATGATAAATAGTGATAAAACGCTGCTCAGCTGAGGTTTAGGTAACGTGATTTGCTAGAGAGCGAGTGTCTCTCAGTCGAACGCAGGTTAGGCATCACAGCCTCTGCAGCCAGACACTTTCATCATTGACTTCACACTCGCCGTGAGTGCTGCCGGTTACTGCTGCCATGGCAACTGATTTGCCATTCCTAGCCGTGCTAGAAGAGCCGAGGAGAGTGTGTGTGAAGTGAAGAGACCCCCAGAGAGAAAAGAGTCACACACACAAACACACACACAGACACACACACACACAAAGAGAAGCACACACTAGCTTTTCCGCAGGCAGACAGTGGGTAAGCTGTGTGATTTCTGTCATATGCCTTAGATGAAGGCAGTGGATGGACCCAAGGTCAGAATGGTCTCCCCCCCTACACACACACACACACACACACACACACACACACACTTCAATTATTTTATATTAGCACTTACAAAGCCCTGCTTGACAGTTTACACACACACACACACACACACACACCTCCCAAGGTGATGTGTAAGGTGTAGGATGTCTTGTTTGTCGCAACCTCAGCAGCAGTGACAAAAGCTAGCCATGTGATCTTTCACCTCAGCTGGAAACAAAAGAAAAGCTCCGGCATCTGAAAGCGGCTAATGACACACACTGACTGCAGTCCCCCTCAGGTGGCAATGTTCTGCTACTGCAGCTACTACTATAGCCTGAACACACGCATGCATAAAATGACTCATAAGGATAGATTTATGAGCACAAATATTGAACACATCAGCATATTTTTTTATCATTACCCAGTTTAAGGAACTCACAAAGTCCCACATGCTTCATTTCACAACCACACACACATTAAAACCCAAAACACATTAGGTGCTTTGGCTCACCTCATGTTCTCCATGGTGTCTTCTGGCATGGGACCAACCGTCTGCACTGCAGGCAGGTTTTTACTGGTGGCTCCATTCACAAAGCTGGAGGAAGAGGAGCAGGAGGAAGTGGTGGGCTCTGCTGCTCCTAAGAGACATGAGACAAAAAAAGACACAGGTCACAGATGTGACCATGAAACACCTTCGAATGCTCTCTATACACTCATGGCATGTAAAGGTCAGCTCTTCTGAGAGCTGTCTCCCTCTCGGTGTGTGTGTGTGTGTATGTATGTATTTACTTATCTACGTGTTCTCTTTTGCCTATGGTTACTCATTCTACTCCAATATTGTTATTACATTAATTATGCATCATTTGCACTTTGGCTATGTTTAGCTTTGTGTCTAGCTCCTGGATACTAGCACCTTCACCAACTCTTGTGTTAAGTTGTGTCTCTATCTGTCCTTTCTACAAGTATCTCGCATTTGTTTCCGGCAAACAGTGGAAACTTGGTTTTGTCGCACTTGTGTATCACTGTCATTTCCTTTAACAGCCAGATTATTGGATTCTAGTCTACATCACTTGTAAGTCTCTCTGGATGAAAGTGTCTGTCAATGGAATAAATGCAATGTAAATGCAAAAGCATGGTTTAAAATAAATATATAGCATCTCACGATATGCCGTGCAGTATTCACTTGGGTAAAAACAATGTACTGACAACTAAATTATCTTTCAAAATGTTGCGCCATCACAACATCAAAATGTTGCCACCAAACCCCAAATGTCACCCTTTGCAATTACAATATATTAATATATTTTTGTTGGGCCCAGGAAGAAGCATAACTACATCAACAGAAGCTATCAAGCACAAATCAACCTCTTTCCCATGAGAGCGATGATCACTGTCTACATTCTCCTCATTTCTGTTCCCGTCAAAGCCTCATCTATGCCGCAGCTCCTTTGGCCCCCAACATGTGATAGATACATCACAGGGATGGACTGTCACCGATTGAAAGCACGAGCCGCCTCAAGACAGCCGAGGACGGGAACTCTATTACACAGCCGTCACTCGGCTTGGCAGAGACAGGCATCCCTCGTTGACGTTAGGAGACATAATGTCTCATGGACCCATCCTAGAGCAGACTTTGGTCAAATCTGAAATCGATTCCATGCACCTTTCCTTCGTGCCTTTCTCGCCGAGATGTGAGGATTTTGGTAGGTGTCAGTAATAGGCCTTCAGGTTGGCTGTCCTTTTCTTTTATGCATTTAACCATTTAAAAAAGACACTCGGACAAAACAAGCTGTACTGAGTCCATCAAGTTTGACCATTTTCTGATGACCTTCTTAGCATTTCAATAAAGAAAGGTAATCTTCCCAGCAAGACACTCAGCAGGGACAATCAGTTTTAAGTAGGTTATAAGACAGATTGGGTTAACGTTATTTTAAACAGAGCTTAAAGGAAAGACCGGAGGGATTAGTTGATAGGACAGTCAATGTTCTTTCCCAAGGGTGGTCTCAACTGAGTAAAAATGATAGTTTTGAAACATTACAGTCTGGTTTTAAAGTCCTTTATAGCACAGAGTCTGTCGCTAAAAGTGACAAATGATTAGTTACTTGCTGTCAATTCTGATAACTGTGCTATCTTAATGCCGCTTTTGACGCTGGCCTGTAGAGAGTAGTACTGAACTGGTTTAAGTCCTATCTCAGCCATAGGACCTTAATATTGGCAATTTATTTTATTTGTTTGCAACCACATCCCTCAAGGTTCTATATTAGGGCCTATCCTGTAATCAAAAAATATTCTTCTACATTGCAAAAAAATGTCTGTTAAATATATGGTGAAAAACTGTAAAAACAGTGACGGTAAAAAAAAAATGGAATATGGAAAAAATCCGTTTCAGTAACGATAAAATACAGTAAATAAGAAAATATTGTCAATGCAGGCAAATATTGTCTTTTTAACATTGCCGATTTATCCTGGGGCATAGCCAGCCTACTGTGGGTCTTTTTTATTTTTTGGCAAAAAGAACACTTTTTTCTATTTTATTTTATTTTTTAAGAATGATTTGTTGCCATAAAATATATATTATTACCATATTTTTTTACAGTGAAGTTCTGGCAACCACAGCAGCCAGTCTTTCCATTACTACATCAACAATGTTTATTCTAAAATTCTAAAGCCTAACAATCTGTGTTCACTAAAGTGTATAACTGAATGCCTTAGGAATATCGAGATCACCTGTATGGCCAACAATTTTCTTCAACTAAACAGAAAAAAATGTATTTAGATATGAACCATATGTCAAGAATTTCCGTATGATTTATTTTTTTCTGACCCCAAATCAACTCTATTGTTGACTAATTTTGTTCAACTCAAGAACATTGAGCAACAAGAAATTGAGTTACAAGAAATGAATGCCCGTCATTTCTTTCCTTTCAGCACTTGAAAAAAGTTACCTGTGCCTTTATCTCGTCTAGGATATAGGTTTTAATAGGTATTACTTAGTCTGATTACAGTTAGCACAGAATGCAGTTACCAGATTGCTCACCGGCACGAAGAAAATGAATCTAATCACCCTGGTTTAAGCTTCCTTCTATACTGATGACTTGTTCTACCCTTAATCTGCCTCTAGGTCTCTGTGCTGCTCAGACCAGTAACTTTTGGCTTTTCGGCTATCACAACAAAAGGCATACGTATTTAGCATTTTGAAATGATTTAGGTAGCCATGGGCCTGTGGCATGTTTTGTCATGTTTTACAGGATACAGATGTCACATATGTTTTTTTTTATGTCTTACTTATGTACTGCACTTTTGTTGTTTTGTGAAAAATATATATTAATTTACTTCCTTACTAATGCCTCTCGCATTGTTGCCATTTGACACTTAAATATGTGTGGGTAACAGCTTAACAGTCGTGAAATTAAACACAGAGAATATCTTAATGTAAATCTAGACATTGGAATATAACTCGTCCCAACTGGCACTGCCTTTGCCTTGGATGAGCTCACTATGGCAGTGAAGAGAGACCTCTAGTGGACAGAGACACTTTTTAAGCCTAAATCTAATTTCCTGAGCCCAAACCAGCTTTAATTACTCCATTCTGGGAATTCTACCAAAAGCAAGTGTATTTTCGGAGATAATTCACTGAAGCGGCCCTTCATTCAAATCAAGCGCTTGTTCAGGACACAGAGAGTGATTGTGACTGTTATATCTGCTATTGAAAAAGAATGATGTGGAACACTACGGGTTCGTTTACCTGTGGTGTTGATCATGCTTTTAGGCGTAGCCGAGGCTGCAGTGAAGATGTTGGAGGTGCTTCCTGTGCCCGTCGCAGCATTGGAGGAACCAGAACTGACCACGGTGTTAACCGCCATGCTGCCTGCTGGAGGTTTCTTGGCCGGCACTACCACACTCCTGACAGACAGAGAGACGATCGGACACACCAGGATTAGAATTTTGCAGCCGTAATCACAAACTGATAAAGTGCGAATACTATATTGTGTATAATAATCCTTTGTATAATAGTATGCACTAATAGATAATGTACATATCAGAACAACGGCACCGGCATGATTGTTTTCTGGAGTTACTCTACACTTACACTGCCCATGAAACATATAGGGACACCTTGAAATGTTTTAATTTCAATTAAAATATGTTTAATTCTCAAATGACTGGATAACCATATAGGTTCCAAGCAATTAGAAGCGACTTGTTTTTGTTATGTTTTTCTCTTTGGCCTTCTGCAATGGAAATCACTGAAGCGTTAGTTAGTCATTTCTAGTTACTCCTAACTGATTGGTTTAGGCAATGTTTTATTTTTTACAGTCAAGTGCAAAAATCTGTATCCCCCATGATTTATGGGTGGAAATGCACTTCGATTGTACAATTTACTTGTTCAATTTGTTAAAAATGAAATGTGTGTATATTCTGCAACAAGACAATAATCTAAAATGAAAGGCAAAAGCAACAGAGAGGATCCGAATATTACGACTGGCACAATTCAAAAGCTGCTTAGAGAATAAGCAAGAGGTTGGAGGCAGCTATAAAAGAAAAAGGTGAGCATACAAGTTATTAAATAATATTTATATCACATTCAGAAAGGGCGATGCAAACCCTTGAACTGATATCATTTAAATTTTTTCACTATTAACATCTTAACATACACTATTTGACCATTTTTGTTAATTGTGACATTGTGAAACCTAACAGACTTCATGCCTTGTTACTTCTTCATTTTGTCCTATATGCAAATATTTGCACTCGACCGAATGCTATTTATTTTAATTTTAATTGTACTATATGGTTTTGATGATTGATTTTATGATAGGCTGTGGACTTTACTTTCTGTTCGAGATCTTATAGAAAATATTTTGATGGGGATTGTTTATTTTAATTCACGTATGCCTTGTTTATTCTTACTGGATTCTAATTACTCATTATCATTTACTTGTCAATGTTTTGCTATCAGTTTAAACTCCTTATTATTTTATTTATTTATGGAAAATGGAAAAATTGTAAATTACGACCCCACAACATTAGTCCAATTGAGTTGCAAGCCTCTGGGACGTCCCGCAAGCATCTCTGACGAACGCCTGGAAAGACTAACTGCTTGGATGAAGAAAGTGTGCGCAAGAGCTTTTTTTTTGGTTTCTTTTCTTTTCTTTTTGAAGAATGTATAATCTATTGCTTACTGTCACAAATATATATTAATAATTAATGAACCTGGTGAGTCTTTAACAATGTTACATTTCTGCAAACCTGCACAATTTTATTTGTTCCATTTCATTTATTACATTTCATTTCATTTATTTAAAGCTAGGTGTCTCCGAACTTGTTAGCGTGATCTAAATGACACGGATGTTTGTATTGCGTTTGTATGTTTGCAGGCTGAGCGCGCTGATCGAGGTGTCAGGTGATGTTCACATGATGGTGCCCAGACCCAGAGGATCAGGAGCAGACCTAGAAGAAGAGTAAACATCCTGGTCTCATGCACGCACGTGCGTGTGAGAGAGATATAGTGTGTATATGTGTGTGTGTAGCTGTGTGTGTGTGTGTGTATAAATACCAAACTGCTTCCCCTTAAACTGCACCAAACTACATTACACCAAACAAAATGTCCAACTGAGAAACCCTGCCCGCAACATCCGGTGTTTTCTATGGCACGCTTTCTCTGGTGCTGTAATGCTCATGTGGACACGAGCTGTGTGGATTGAGGAATAAATTTTTTTTTTTAATCTCAGCAAGGACAAAGACTGTATTGCACAAAACCTTTAGCACTGACTGAACCCCACACAAAAGGTATTAAACTGTGCATTTCAGGTACAAATCTTTGTCACTAGGGTGGTATCTTTAAAGGTACGTCTTTTACAGCTTTAGTTAGAGAACCTCAAGGATGGAATGTATCTCTAAAATTCATTTTAGGTACACTACCAATGAAAGGTTTGTGCACCCCTGCTCATAGAAGGGTTTTCTTCATTTTTACTATTCACTACTAGATTAGAATAATAATGAAGACATGAACACTATGAAATAACACATTATGGAATTATGCAGTGACCAAGAAAAGTGTTAAATCAAAACTATTTTGTATTTGAAATTGTTAACAGTGTTCCTGATGAAGCTTTACACACTCTCGCCATCTTCTCAACCAGCTTCATGAGGGAGCTTCACCCAGGAGGCTTTTCTTAAACTTCGTAAATAGGCCGAGCCACTTGTTGTTCTGCTTCTCCTAACCTTCTAAATGAAAAGGAGAGTGATAGGAACACTGTTAAGAATTTCAAATAGAAACTAGTTTGGATTTGTTGAACACTTTTCTTTTATACGTGTTATTTCATAGTGTTAATAGTGTTAAGCTTTGTTTTTTCCCCCGCTGTGGCCTAGCTTTGGTGTTTGGTTGTCAAATGTGACGTTTTTAATTTGTCGTCAGTGGTGTTTAGTTGTTGGAGTTTGTTATTAGAGTGGACTATTGTGATGCTGGATCACTGCATACAGACTGTTATGATAAATTCATGCACGATGTCCCGAGGTCCACCAGAACCCTAAAATTCCTAGTAAAATTTTATGCACCATTAATAATAATAATTTATTATTATATGTTACAAACCTAGATGTCATAAAAGGCCTTGGAACATATAATTATTACTTAAATCAGCATCAAATTATTGAAATGACTTGGTAAATAAAAAATGAATTATTTATTTACCAAGTACTAATACTAAGTTTTCCGAACATATGTCTGTTAAGTAATGTTGCCGGAGGACTTCTGTAGTAACTATGAGTGATCGCTGTGTAAATCAATTCGGACGGGTTATCCAGTCAGCTCCAGAACTATTGGCACCCTTGGTAAAGATGGGTAAAAAAAAAGGTTATAAAAAAATGTCTGTCTTTGTGCTTAATTATCTTAATCTCACACTGAAACTATGAGAGAAATCCAACCTTTAATTGAAGTAAATTTATTCTAAGAAAAGAAAAAAAAAACTTATCCAAAACCACGTGTGTCACAATTATTAGCATCCCTAGAAATTCTTATGGACAAAATGTAACTAAAACATGTTCCCATTTATATTTAACTTTAAGTTCACTTGAATGTTTAGGAACTCTTACTAACATGACAGATTCGGGCGGGACTAAACTCCCAGAGATACACCGGTTATAAACACATTACCCCACCTCCCCATGTAAAACTGATCCAGTCCGAATAGGGCTTTATACTTTTTTAAACTCTAGTAATCATTTTAAGACAGCAGCTGATTGTGTGTCCTTCAGCTGTTTTGTTATCGTCTCATCTTAAGCTGTTTACAACATTAACTATAACTCTAAACTCCACACATTCCTTTTTCTGAAAGAAATCTTACTTCTTGGTAAATGAGAGGCCTGGAGGCTTCAGGAAACCACTTGGTGTTGAGGTTATGGAGTCTCCCGTATATGACCTTCAAGTCTTCGGGCCACATGTGCTTACAAGCGTCTACGCGAAACCCAGCCACGCCCATTTCCACCAGGGAGTTCATGTAAGCTACGAGTTTCCCACGAACGTGCTCCTTCTCCTGCGCCAGGTCAAGGAGACCGACCAGGCGGCAGTTTCGCACCTGCGGAAACATTTTCGGTCAGAGTAAAAAATTAATTCATATGCAGGGAACCTCTTTACGCCTCTGTCCGATGGCATTCCCAACCGAGCGATTTGTCATCGCTGCTGAAATTATACCTGATAAATGTCTTGGTAATTCTCAATATTTCCGCTGCCGCTGGTGCATTTGTCATCGTTGAAGTCGGCGGCGGAATAGGGCACAGATGGGAACTCCTCTCGGCTGGCATTGAAGTATGAGCCGTGGGTCGAGTGGCGGCCCTCCCCTGCGTCCGACGCGCACATGTGATTGATGACGACGTCGGCGTAGACCTTCACCTGCAGGAAAACGTGCGTGAGGATTCATTTCCATAACCAACGTGCCAACAAGCCTTCAGCATAGCCACATGATTGAGATGCTTAATTTATCTGGCAGTGTGCAACTTCTACTATTATAGTCTTCACTAATATAATCCCATAATCAGTGTGTCGTCATCGACTGAAGGCGGCGTGGACGATGACGCACAACGTCACAACGATCACAAACAATGAACAGGAGGAACAGATTGTTTTCCGACAGCTCGTATCCTGAATCGACGGTGTCAGGAGCGTTTTCAGCGTTTTGTACCCCGACGTCATTGCATCTGCTGATCATGTCCCTGAGCTCCTGTTCTGTCCCGGATCTGGAGCACAGATGATAGCTGACAGGCTGATATCTCTCCCACCACGGCCTGGGCGGTTTGGAAACCACAATATGCTCGCTGGGAGGAGAAATCTGGTGGAGGAAAGCAATTATGTCTATCAGGATGAGCCGCTGAAATCTCCCACGACAATCAGATGCCTATTAATGAAATGCTTTGATGGACCAAAGCTGACTTTTCACTGTTCTTGTAGTAAGCTAATAATAAACACTATGGAGGTTTAGTAGTGCCTAGCCACGCTAGTAGGCCCAATTTGGTCCCTTATTTCACCACACAGTTCATTTTTTTTTAATTATATATATTTTTTTGCAATAAAACTCTGTTTTATATTCACTTGTCACACTGCACTTTCCAACTGGGTCCATTTTTAAAATCTATTACTTACTTACCCCACATGCCATTTCATTAAGTTCCACATAGCGTGTCATTTTAAACCATTAAAAATCATCAGTGGAGGATAATAAATTGTTTAATGTGATTTTAACACCCAAGAAATGACTAAAAATGGCTGAGGAACATCTCCACACCGTTACCTTGGTTAAAAATACCAGGATCCAGGATTCATGATACACATGAATATGCAAATTAGGAAACGCCGCCATGTCCTCCTGCCACCCCAAAACAGCCTAATATCACTAACATTAGCTAACTTTGCGAGACAGCTAGTTAACTGCTGGTAAATTAGCTTGCGTTTGTTAGTGCGAGTGGGATTTCAGTATCTGTGTCTCGATTTGCATCATCGTTTTACCAAAACAACCACACTTTGTTCTTCACTAACATTAGCTAAGTCAGCATGCAGATTCTGTAGATAAAAGTTGAGGTACCATGTCATCCTGAACTAATTTGCATATCAGATGTGATAGGTTCAACACTGTTAAGCCTACTTTGTGACATCACAAACTGAGCTCATACGTAGCTCCGCCCTCGAATCAGTTTTACACTGACGCACTGAGAAAAATGTGAAAATGTGTAACAAAACATGACCCAAACGTCGATCTAATATAATCAGAATCAGCATCGAGAAGTGAATGATTGAAAAATCACGTTCATGAAACACAAAGAAAGCATTAAGGATACATGAGACTGAGTCTGCTGGAAATGTATTAACCTGGATTGTGCATTAAAGGGTTTTGTGAACTTACCTGAACTCCATGAAAACCATTGGGCGCTAGATATCTCTCGCACTCTTCAGCGACATCTGACCAGCGCCATTCGAACAGATGGACGATGGATCCGCCATGTTGGGTGTGTGAGTGGAACTGGGACAAGCCGAGTCCGAGACCCAGCGCCAACAAACACCATTTCACCCTGACCTGAGCTCACAAAGGGGGGGGGGGGGATGTTGTGTGGATTTGCATTAAGGGTGGTGAACTAGGCAATTATAGTAGACCTTCATCATCATCATCATCATACTCGTAAGATTTATTTATACAACACTTTTCATTTTGAGTTCAAAATCTCAGTGCTTTACGTATAAAAAGACATCAGACAGTCAAAACAAAGTGCTTATGATAAAAACACATTAAAGAACTAATGTACAATCACTAATGAATTGACTATAAATATAGTGCTAGTGCTATAAATCATGAAAAGTTTATATAACAAGATAAAAGACCTGAGAGCTATGAATAGACTAAATTAAACAAGTATGTTTTTTATCTGGATTTAAAAACACCTATAGAGCGTTCCTAACATTCTCTGGAGCACTATTCCAGAGTTTAGGGGTGATATAAGAAAAACATGTTCCACCGGCTGAGTGATGCTCGGGACTCGTTCGCATTCACAAGGCAAATGTGTGATGTCATTGTTATTCCCCTAGTTTGCAAATACACATCAATGCACTGTTGCAGTGTGTAATACTGTATTAAAGGTTATGTGTCACACTTTTAGACTGTTTCTAAGTGCAATATTCATTATTTTAATATAATAATAATAATAATAAATATAATAACCGGTATAGAGTGTGTGTTTTAATGCCATACTTTACTTAAAGAATAAAACACTTGGGGACGTGTTGTTATAAGAAAATAATGAGTGACGCAGAGTTGATTATTTTCCTATAACTGCACGTCCCCAAGTGTTTTATTCCGCTTATACCACAGCAGCTTGTCCACAATTACACATTTGTATTTATTAAAGAACGACATGTCGTACGTTTTATCCGTTTATAGTCACATTTAATGTTGTGGAACATCGGTGAAACGAGTTAGTTCCTGTTCTCACTTACGTTCTAACAGCTATAAACAGTCGTTCCCTCACCAGCCTCTCTCTTTT
>JAOUQW010000047.1:19988325-20001995 GCA_028565825.1 Olivaichthys viedmensis | reverse complement strand
CGACCCACGCCTGTGCCCTGACCATGCCTATGGATTATCCTACGTTACGCCTGTCTGCCTGTTATCTGACCCCTGCTATGGATTGTTACGATGATTTATGGATTAACCCTTTGAATAAAAACACAGAACGTCCGCACTTGCGTCCTGCCTCTTCTCCCGTGCAGCGGTACACGTTACAACTAGATATATAAATACCTTTGAATTGAAGTTTTAACTTCATGTCACTGGCGCGGCTGTTCACGGGACTCGGCGTGGTGATCGCCATGGCGACGGCCGCCACGTGCGCTAGATGTGTTTGTGTATATTAGTGTCTAGTCCCGCCCTGTAGATTTGTGTATCAACAAGTGTATCCACCTGTTTCCTCTTAGATCCCCTTGATTATTGATTGTTTAAGAAGCCCTCTTGTCCCAGTCTAGTTTGTCTGTAAATATTAACCGTCACGCTGTTATATGTCATACTGTGTTTGTTTCCCATTTTTCCGTTTAATGTTTAATCCGTTCAATAAATGTCCGTTTTGTCGCTCAACTGCTGTGCGTTTGTGTCCTGCCATCCGCCAAACCGTGACACTTCATAATCACTGTTTTATCGTAATCCAATATGACAAACCAAATTACAGAACCAAAACAAAAACCTGAAAGTGATTACAGAAAAATATAAGATTATAACCTTTTATATTCTCTTTGTATAATTATCTATAGCTGTTTTTTCTTTATTTGTTTTACTGGTCTGGTCCAGGTTATATGTGCGTGTGGGTGTTACCGTTTCTGTTTGCCTGTGCATCTGTGAGTGAAGCCAGATGCTTTCATGTTGCACTCTGGATGAGCCGTTTTATGATGTGAACCTGTTGAGTCACTTTAGAGTGTGTGAGCTCAGATGGTGTGTGGAGTGGGCGAGGCTGGAGCATCGACTCATCCAAAACCATGATGCATCAGTGCCTGCGCCTCGTCTGACTGTGACTGTTGGTCTTTCTAGTCCTGTTTTTTTTTGTTTCGGATGTTGTACATTTGTAAATAAAGCAGTGCAGAATGAAAATGGGTTGAAGTGAAATGTGATGAGTTCTGTCTGCAGAGAAACATGTGATCTCACGTCCATTTGTGAAATCCAAGTAGAGCTGTGCAGTAAAACGGCAGACTGTTTTATGTGGTTCCAGGGTAAGAAATGTAAAATCTAGCCTGAATATCAGCTACAAGAAAACGTATTTTAAAAATATTATGATCTAGCCTCCTCATAATTTTCTTTGCTTGAGAACGTGACAGAATTTGCCGTGGTTGATGCAAAATGAATGTAAATGCACTTGACACGGGGTGCATATCGAGTAATGACGCTGAGACGCAGATTTAGTAATGACGGTATTTTGCCTACAAGTTGCTGGCCCCATCTTTTTAACCACTATTTGTAATTGTCGTCACAATCGATATGAGTAATTCTTTTGAGTCAAACTTTTCAGCAAAAACGACACTGTAGGTTTTGGACTGAGAATGTTCGGTGCCTGAAATTTCAGTGCATCCCTAATATCAGCTAGGCTAAATTGAGCTGGCAGATGTAGTCCGGTAGCAAGCAGACACCACTTTATCTTCCTTCTATTTAAAAAGGTATGATCACTATCTGTCTTATGTGCCTTGTGGTTTCATATTTTGATCTGACTGTACAGCATGCTTGCAGATTTGTCTCGTCTTTGGCCTGATAAACGAAGAGAGCTTTCTCAGTGGTGGGATAATTAAAGAAACTGATCGGTGTGAGTGCGTGTGTGTGTGTGTGTGTGTGTGTGGTCGGGGGTTCAGACTGCTGCCTGCTGGCAGTATGTGTCATTCACCCGCTATTTCCTCTCCTGGCAGGAGTGGGTCACCGCTCCCCTAGATACCTATCCAGTACACACACACTGGGGTGCGGGAAAGAGGGCGCTGCTCCGCAGGAGGGGGAAAACCCGCTTCATCAAAGTCAAAGAAAGAGGAGAAGAGGAGTGGAAGGGTGTGTGGGGCCACACAATGTGCAGTATGTGATGTTTCTCCCTTTTTTTCTCTCTCAGCACATAGTCTAGGTTATCAACATCTGCCTTTCACCCTACGCTCCGGCTGTTACCATGACAGCCGAGGTGTCATAGATTTCCAGTATAAATTATCATAATTAATAATTCATAAATTAATCTGCAGCAGTCGTCTGGTGAGATGACGCTTGTGTGGCCTTTTGGTGGAACTTTAGTCATTTTTGTTAAGCGTAACAGGGGGCATTGTGTTCTCACTACGGTAATTTGCTTGCATGTGAAACAATCCTAAATCACCCGAAGATTTGAAATGAATTGTGATGTTCTTCCTTTACAGCGCTGAACATTTCATAGCATTCAGGCCTGAATGAGTTGAAAAACCTTGGCAGTTTAGTGTGCCTATGCGTCGTGCCTTCAGAGTGGAAGCAGCATTGTTTTGTTTTCAAGATGTATCATGAAGGATAAAAGCTACTGAGGGTAGAAATCGTTGTGTGTAATGGAGTGTGTGTGTGCCGTTCTATTTGTAGCCGCTGTGTGCTCGTGTCAGTTGCCTAGGAGATCCTTGGCTGAATCCCAGTGGGGGGGACTGGAGCTGACCTCACCCAAGGAGCGGTGCAAAGAGAGGCAGCCAGCACTGAGCCAGATCCATCTACCGTGTGTGTGTGTGTGTGTGTTTGTGTGTGTGTGTGTGTGTGTGTGTGTGTGCGCGTGTCTTCCGGAACATCCTTCCCCTTCCCGGGAGTTCCCTTCCTGTGACACACAGCCATGCACCTGCTCTCCGCTGAGAGACAGCTCCGTGTGTGTGTTAGCGCGTGTATACAAGCTCACAACCGCCGCCATCTTCTTTTCTGTGCCGTCACAATAAACACACTTCTTCCTGTGCCTTCGGTCTGTGTTTAATGGCTAATGCCTATGCTACCTTTGGATTTCTAAGAATAGTGTATAATGTATAGCTAACTCAAGTTATTTTGTTCTCATCTCTCTAGGTAAGTCAACAAGTGTCTTCTAAGCATGCACACACACAGACACACTGTGCAGAAACACACTGATGGAGATGACATGTTTTACCTGCACACCTCGCCTACCTCACAGCCAGCTCAGTCATCTAAGAGCTAGCCATGACTCATAAGCAATAGTAAGTGGCTCTGCCTGGGCAAACCACTTGGCTCCATATGTTGCTGGGGAATCATGAGATTTAGAGATCATATGCAATAAGGTGCAACTTAGTGACACACCGTTTAGGTCTAAAGGTCGATAACAGGCTTGTAAGGCATGTGTATTTGGACTATAAATGCAGATACGGACTAGTGTGAATCAGCTAATTGCTCTGGCTTTGTTTATGGCTCATGAGAATGTTGAGTGTTTAAAATTGAATCCAACGTTCCTTAAGTTCCACTGTATATAGAATACCTGTAGAGCAGTTTTGTTGTCCTTCATCCTTCTTTATGTTCCGAATTTATCATAAAAATCAGCATTAATCACTCAACAACTCAAAACAGCCATGTTAAAGCAAGGAAAGCTTACTATAGCTTCTTATCGTGGTTGCAATACTTCTTGCAATACATTATTTTGACCAAAATTACTTCGTACTTTTTTATCTAAAGATATTTTAACTAGAAGATCTATGCGTGCTTTCACATGCGCAGTATTTAGTCTATTTGAATTGAACCGTGGAATGTTTTCCCCTTGGGGCGGTTTATTTGGGCAGGTGTGAACCCAGCAATCGCAGTTGAGTGTGGAACAAAACAACCAGCCTGAGACTGCCTGAGAGAGATGATCTCAGGCCGTTTCCAAGTGAACCCTACTGTGTTTTGATTGCAATGAGACCATGATTCAACCCTGATTTGACCCAATGCAGGAAGTGACCAATGAGTTAAATTTTAAACTTACATTTCTGCAGTGTACTGAATTGGACCAAATAGAAAATTATCCAAAAGTATCAATTTCACTCTGATTCAGACTAGGCAATTGGACTAATAGGTGAGAAAGTGCCCCAAAATTACTTGTTAGATCATGTGAATTCCTTGACATGTCAAAACAACCACTCGTAGGGTAAATCAGAGCTTGGTCAAGCTGCTCCAAGCACAAGAAAGTGTGTTACATCTCTAATGTCCTGAGTGCGGAGGGCTGCACAGTATAATTTGTTAATTGCTATTGTGATACTGTTGGCAACATCTGATATAATCCAATGGTGCAATTGAGCCCTCCAGATGAGTGGGGGTTTTGATAAACCACAGCATTTACAGTTCTTATATATATGTGTAGCTTTATAATATAATTCAACTACATAATTAAATATAATATTCAATTTCCACATTGTGCCACAGCTAACAAATGATATATAAGGTGCAGCTCTACTCTGCAGCCCCTTAGCACAGAAACTGAAAAACGCTGATCTAATCAGCATGTGAAAGTAGGAGTGAGGATATTCATCCAGTCTTGCCAAGATAATATTCAATTTAATTTACCTCAGAAATGAAGCTCAGAAAGGAATTTGCACAATTCCAGTGTTCCAGTAACTCTGAGCTATGCAGAGCAGATCTAGTATTACAACCCTATGAAGGGTACATTACTGCATGCCGGTTGGTTTGGAGTTGTGCTGTTGTGGGGTTAAGAACCCAGATCCTGCAGGCAGGATATAATCACTCCTTCCCATTGGAGTCAAAACAGCAAAGGTCCAGAAAAGAACAGAAACTATTAAGGGTGGCTTTTGAAAAAATGCTGATGGGGTTATTGAGGTGGAAACTGAGGTTGCTGAACTGCACCTGTCCTGGAGTAAGTGGGGGATAAGAAATAAGCTGCTGATGTGATTTTACTACAATTTATCACCCTTAAGGGTTTTTTGGTTTGTCCCTCTGGGGGAACTCTTAATGGTTCTATGTAGAACTGTACAACAGAGTGTTTTCCTTTCAGAAAATATGGAATCGGAAAAGTAGGACCTTTTAAGAAACTAGAACTGGTAACCATCCAAAGAACCCTTGAGGAACCCTTTTTTTTTATTTTTTTACGTCTGTACAAACAAGACACGGGTGAGTGATAATCGAGGGATGTGGTCAGGGTAAAACCTGAGCAGTAGGAAACAAAAAAAACATGAGGGTTCTGTAACAGGCACATTTAGGGTTCTGTCCCAAAATCATCTCTTGTCAGTGTTCTTACTATAATGTCGGCCATTTTAAGAAACGTCCCTAAAATCAGTTCTTGATAATCTTGATAGTCATGATTTTCAGGTGTTCATATGGTACAATCTTGATGGCCAAGGGACTGTGTAATTACCCACAATGCACTGCGATAATACGTTTTAACGCTGAGAAATGGTTGTAAGCAGCGAGTTGGTTTACAAATAAAAAAAGTGTTACACATTATACAAAGTTAATGCTGTCAAATGATTCAAATGCGTAATGAAATAAAAAGTAAAGGTAGATGTGTTATCTGTAACATATAGAAGTCATATTTGTTTAGCATCCCTGTGACAAGCTAAGCGGAGTGTGTTGGTTTACGTAGCGTGCTATCTTTTAAAACTGCTTATTGGCCTATTAGCTAGCAGGCTATTAGTTAGCTAATAAATAATGTACAAATGTCCGTAGTTATGACATTCTCTTTTTCTAGTGACTCCTTCCTGGTTCAGTATCTATTGGTGTGTTACAATTGGAACTTGAATTTGTGAAAACAGTGTTGCTAGGCAACTGGGAAGTATGGACGCATAAAGTAACTTATGATTGAGGCTAACGATTTAGCTAGCTAGCGCTTAGAAGTTAAGTCTTTTATAAGGACAGCGTAAAGGCAGAATGACAGCGGAAATGAGACAAAACCACTGAGAATATCAACATTTCCCTCAAATGTGTTGGTAAATTACTAAGAAAAAAGTCCATACAACTAAAATGACACTGCAATTACACTTAGAATTGACCGCTAACCGAACCACCATGGGCGCCGCCATATTAAGAAACATCAACATTGAAACATCAAAACTCGGAGATATCAAAATTTTGATTTCTAAAGTGTTGAATACCATGATTGGGCTGTTCATATGGAATCTTCTTGTAACATGACCCCAGTTGAACGCAGAACATGTACAATGTCCAAAACAACACAATTTGTTTTTACAGTTTCTAGCAACCAATGCTTGTTATAAAGTACTCTTCTATCAATCACTAGCATTTTACATACACCTTAACTGTGACTGTGACTACATGTGACAGGTCTCAGTCCTGCTGAAAAATCCAGCTTGGTCTGACCAGCTACCAGCTGCCAAAACACAGGCAGAGCTGGTCAAACTGGTTCAGCTTCCTTATAACTTGATTAAATTGATCAGTAAATGTTTGAGCTTTTCTAATTGCCTCAATGTTGTGTTATTTTCTTGAAACAATGTGTCTGCAATGTTACATTAGTAGCGGTAATTCATAAACTGTTTCCATCTACCAGCATGACCAGCTCGGCCTGTGTTTTGGCAGCTGGTAGCTGGTCAGATCAAGCTGAATTTTTAAGAAGGGTTGTGTGAGCTACATTCTAATAACAGTTTTGGTTTTTTTATCGTTATTCAAAGCATAAATTGTTAGCTAAGTTAGCTAGCTAATTATCGCCACAAATGTTAGCTAGCCATGTTAGCTTGCTAGAGTAGGCTATTTATTTGAGTTCAGTTAATAATCTAAACTCTCTGATACATTACTTCATTCAATCATTGGCTCTGTAAATGACGTTGGATATGTCCGATTTTGCCAAAGCACTAGAATACACTTCTACTTAGTCACGTCTTTGACTAGCCTCATAGATTTGAGTACAATTTTTAAATAACATTGTTGAGCCTCAATGGCTAAACACATGATGAAGTCATAAGAAACTGCAGGCCACAGTATGTTATGGACTCAAATGGCAAGACTTTGGGTTTTCAATTTACATTTTTTTTTTTTTTTTTTTACATCTTTAAGGCACGTATCTTAAAAAGCAAAAGGCAACATATGCAAAAGTCAATAGGGGGCACTTACTTTTGCACTTCGTCGTATATCCAGCTCTCTAATGTGTATTTCTACATCCCTGACTGACTTGTCATATGAAATTAATTTGCATTGCCATCTTCTTTTACACTTATGCTCATTTATTATATAATTTTCTCCTTGTTGATTTTATTCTGTTGTTCAGTCAAAAGCGAACAGTACAAGCACATCAAAGTAAACATCAAAGTGACATCAAAGGAAAATTTAGCTCATCCTATGCTAGTCTACAAAGTTCTCTCTTAATAAAAAAAAAAACCCTACCTTCGTATTTGGGATGCACTCGTGGTGCGTATGCTCCGAATTTGATGAGGATGGGAATGTCGTAATCCCGACGCACCCACTCCACCACATGCAGCGGGGTTGAGGAAACTTTGCGTGGAGGAGTGAGGGGGCATTTCAACAGCGCTGAACCTCCCTGTTTCACCTGCACCGTGACACCCACACCTCCGACTCCACCTAACATCACCAGGACATTGTGTTAGTGCACTGAGACAATATTACTGATTACAATAATAATGGTTATTATATTGTATTATTATAACACATTCATTAAAGACTTAGATTTACACTACCAGTAAAAAGTTTGTACACCCCTTCTCATTTTACAGGTTTTATTCATTTTTACCTATTTTCTCCTATTTTAGAATAATAATGAAGACATTAACACTATGAAATAACACATCAGGAATTATGCAGTGACCAAGAAAAGTGTTCAACAAATCCAAAACTAGTTTCTATTGTAAATTTTTAAGTGTTCCTGATGAAGCATTGCACACTCTCGCCATCTTCTCAACCAGCTTCATGAGGGAGCTTCACCCAGGAGCCTTTTCTTAAACTTCCCAAATAGGACCAGTGACTTCTTGTTCTGCTTCTCCTAACGCTCTAAATGATAAACTACATGTTTGAGGAAACAGTTTAATTTTAAGTAAAACTTACTAAAAAAAATACATTTTGATTTAGAAATAAATGTACACATGGGTATTAAGTTCACTATTTACATTTGTCTTAGAAACAAAAGCCTTTATCAAAATGTCTTTAAGAACAATGAAATATAGATTCAATCGAGTGTCCTAACGTTTGACTGGTCGTGTACATAATTGGGCTTTTTGAAACTTACTGAGATACAAGGTACTCCAAGGTACAATGTACAACAACATGACTGTACAGTACCTTTGTTGCTAGTATAGCGATTTAACAGTGAGCACAAATTGATTACTGAAGGTTTGAACTGCTTTTCATAAAAGTCTGATTCAACTAAGTTGTGTGTCCCAAATCAAGTCAGAATCCTAGATTGTAACTCTACAGGCTAATGTTTAAAAGTTTAAAATAGCCATCTTTGGATGAGCAATGCTTATTAAATTGAAGGTCTCTTAATATAGACACTAAACAGGTTAACTTATTAAAAAAGGTCCAAAGCTACACCACTTAATTTGCTTAAAGGAGCCAAAAATATGCCCATAATCCCCCCCTTTTCTAATTACAGAAAATCACATGTCTTCCACGATTGCCAGAGAGGAGACGGTCATGAGTTAGGTCTAATCTCTTGACCCAAACATGACCCCTGCAGAGGATGACATGATTATATTTAGCTCATCTCTATGTATGAGCAGGTATGTTTAAGTGAAGTGTTGTGTGTGTTTGCTCGTTCATGTGTATATGCATCTGATGGGACTGCGTGTCCGTGTGATGCAGCGCAGGTCTGCCCGAGCCGTCACCCGCTAAGCCTGCGTGTGTAGAAGTCAAACCCTCGGGCTGAGTTTGTTAACAGAACAGACAGTGTACAGAGAGCAGAGAGAGAGACACACACACACACGGCATCTGCTCTACTTTTCCACTATACATCCTCGTGTGTCTGCTTTTAAATATGAGCGTGACACCAAAGGTCTGACATAGATTGCACGCTATATCACGCAAGTACGTTCTGTTATTTAAGTATCGCTCGGAAGAATTCAAATTGTATAAATAAATCAGAAGGTAACATTACGGTAACAGCCTTCTTTAGGGAAACGAACTGGAAATGAAGGAGGGCTTCGTCTGTAAAAGGGGTCAGGACAAGTCTTGTCCAAACATGTGCAAAATGCAATATTTATAGTTTTTTTTTGCATTCCAAATCTAAAACAAAATTTCTTTTTTGGACCATCACACGTATCTCAGACACAAACACACGGCTTTGCTCTTAACATTCCTCATCATACACAGTATTTTACATTCTGATATCGGTGTTTCTGAGCACAAAAATGCACAAAGTGTGAAGATTTATTTGCGTTTATTCTACCGCCGTGGCTTCCAGCAGGTACTTGACAGTCGGAGCTGATAATATTGGAGCGATGTAATAAAATATGTACACGTTTCATGAATTATTCATGAGCCGAGAGCTCATGAATGATGTATATGGCCCAACACATATTTTATTAATAGGATTTTCTTAATTGAGTTGCTTTGAATAAAGCATGGATTAATTTCGGGATGAATATTAATAACCCCCCTCCCAAACGAGTTGATGTGTTTCCATTGGCCCTCGAATGCTACGATAATTTTCCAGACACAAATCAATGTAAAGGATCTTTTTTTTTTTATAGATCAGATAGAAAATGAGTATAGTACCGAACCGTAATTGCGTCCTATTTTAATGATGCATCAATACACTGTGCATTGGCTTCTATGCAGATTTAATCCACAATCAGGGAAGCGCTCCAAAGCCGAGCCGCGAGCCGAGGCCTTGATTTTGGATTTGTCATGGTGGCAGCCCCATCTGCAACTCCTGCTTCCAGGGTATTAAAGACTAATTGAAAAACGCACCTTCAGGAAAGTTCCAGAAAGACACGGGGCCGCCCCCAAGCTCTGCTGTGTGTTTGAAGGCTCTTTTTTTTTTTTTTTTTTTATGTTGTCACTCCGGATCTATTGTGTTTCTGACAGACAATCGAAGAGGCCTGTCGGCGGCTGGCAGCTCATTTCGGTGGCAGGTGGCAAACAATTAGACACAGTAATTTGGGCCGCGGCGGATGACATTAAAGCATGCGGGCCCTGAGTAGTACATTGCGGCCGTGCGCGACAGCCTGTGTGAAAGCATTTCAAAAATAATACACTTTGCTGCGGCGACTCATTTCAGCCTGTCAGCCTTCATTAAGAGACTGAGGGCTGAGGAGGACAGGAGGGGAGAGCCGGGGGCCTGCAGTGGACCCCTTCCGTTTAATCTGCCATCAACGCCCTGGAGACCCTATCTAACCCCTTTCACATACACACACAATACACACCTTTGCTATTCAGCAGACATGCCTCATCTGGAACCCTCGGCCTGTATTATAACGAGGCTGGTTTTGCACGAGGCATTTTATTCATCCCAATGTTTCACAAATTTTAATCTGTATTTCGAATAGATGACAAAAGGAAACGTGAACTGTCATGTGATTATTTTTGTAGAGGAAGCAACAAGATCATGTAACCAAAAGAGTGCAAGCCACACGCAAGCAGTCAGTCATGGGCTCAATCCGAAACCGTATACTACTATATCGCGTCACTTTAGCCCAGAATCTTATTCTGAGTTTTATATGTCTGAGATAAAGAAAGCAAAGTCTCCACTTCGAAGTGATACCAATATCATGTTCATCCTCTAAATATTAGACGAAATACGATCATGTAAATGTGGCGTCTCATCAAACCTTATTTTTGAGAGCTGGAGGTGATCTTGATGTTAAAATTTGATGGAGATTGTACGTGCAATTGCATGGAAACGATGCAGGAAATGATTTATTCGGAAAGTGGGTCCCGTGCTGGCGTGGTGTTCTCTAAAACAGCATAGCAAATGTTTCAGTGTACAGTTAAGGAAATGTAATACTTAATCCAATGTACACTACAACACTACTGCGTAATACTTACCTGAAATGCAGAAAGCTGCAGAAATGTATATACGTACATTCATGAGATCTTATTTAAGTCTTATTTCCCCATATGGAAATGAAATATATTGTATCATCTTATTAATAAATTCTAAAACAGAATATAGAAAGAATATGTTGTAACAAATTCAATATATTACATTTATAAACTAACTTAATTATACATTTACGGAAGCCCTGAAGGGTAATGTGAAAAAAGAAAGAAAGAAAGCGTGCTCCTGAGTCAAATTTTCCCTTTATTAATTTTTCTCTGCTTTGTGTAACGCAACAATTCATTTCCAGGATTAATTTTGACTCTTTTTATTTTTTAGCTCCCCCAAATTATTATTATTTTTTACCCTGTCCCAGGAAGGGTAAGGAGAAAAAAAACACAAAAAAAAACAGCTGCCCCTTGTGGTCGAAGTTGGTATAACATACTAATTGTTAGTCAATTAGCTCCAGATATATTTTTGGAATACATTACCCTTCTGGCACACTGCTCTTTTTGACGGCTAAAAGGGTAAATTAACGCTGTTTTAATTTTTCAGCTGTTTTTGTGGCGTTACATGAAGCAAAAAAATTATAATAAAAGGAATTTGATACGGGAACACAGTTTATTTTTCTTACCCTTCAGGGCTTCCATATAAATTCATTGTTTTGTAAGGACTACAACATTTTTACAGCCATCAGCGTCCTGATCAAGGTTTTGGGTGCTCATGTGAAAGAGGTTGATTAATGCAAGATTTTAAAACGGCTTTGAGTTGTGTTTGTCATCTGAAATATTTGATTGTTGCAAACCATCTGAAAGGGGCCTTAAAATGTGCATTCAATTTGAGCCTCCTCCTTTTTTTTTTAACAAAAAAGAGGGTATAACTAGGAAACGTCGCTGACCGAGTGCTGTTTGAATGCGTCAGCAAAGGCAGTTGCAGAAAAGCCACTAATTCTAATTCTCATGAAGGATGTGATAGTTAACGTGGAAACAGTGGAATGCATAGTTCTTCATCATCGTTTATTCAAAAAATCTGCTTTGATCACCAATTTTTCCACTCAAGCCAACTGTAAAACCTCTTTTGTTGATATATTTTGGCTTTTTTTAAGTGTAAATTCAAACATGGCATAAACACAGGTGGGTTTATTGCCCAGTACTGTCTTGCCTCATTCACTACCTTTCAAGTTGTACAAAATAGCCCCCTTTTACAGCCAATCTTCCACCAGGTTGGATGGAAAGCTGCTTTGATGAGCTTTAATTACTTTAATGTGTTTCAAAGCACATTTGCAGGTGGGTTATCATTTCTTTCGTTCCCTTTTTGCAAAACGTTTTAACGTTTGGCATGTCTGCTTAAATTATGAGCATCAAGTCAAAAGCACAAAAAGCACACATATTATTAGTGGTGCTTGCTATCAAGCATGACGTTTTTGTTCATCTTTAATATTACTTAAAAGATTAGAGCCATATCAAACAACGAACACTATCTTTTGTTTATGGCGGAGGGCAAGCACTCAATCGCCGTATGAGTTTAGCAGCAGGCCCTAAAGACTAAACTGGGATTAGCAGAGGATAAATGTTTCCCCCTGAAATGGAGATGGATAACTCAGAGATCTTATCTGAGCCTGGAATGTAAACACGCGCCCCGAATGTTCCACTACGAGCCGAAGACCTTTTCAAACACAGAAATTCTTAGTGATAGGCAGCGCACAGGACTGAAGTGACTTACGGCTTGCTTACAAATGAAAAAATCATTATGGTTGTTGCCGGTGGAAAGGAATAATCTAGGTATTTATCATGGTCTGACTAATATCCATGCATACTGTTGTAATGTCGAAAAGGTATCACGCGATCACAGAGAGAGAGAGAAATCCTTATACATTAAACAGGCAGAGCTGAAAACATTTAAATCAGATGACCTTATGTAACATGAATGATAAGAGGAAGAAATTAATCAGATAGAAATACGCGTAATGCTTTTGACAGTAATGCTAATGCTTAAATATGATCTGCCTTCTGGTATAGAGGAATATTGTTGATGTTTACCATGACGACAGCAGCTGACCATAAAATTAATCTAACTTTATTCTAAGCAGTGCACTTTGGTACAGCAAATAATGTAACCCTTTAGGGCCCAGTTTCCTAAAAGCATTGTAAAGTTAAGATCATCTTAACTGGTAGAGAGATTGTTTAATGTGATACTCGCTCTACCATTTAACATAGATCTTTGTGCCGCGATGCCTTTGGGAAAGTCCTGTTTTGTTCAGATCGAAGTGCGATTTTTGACTAAATGTGGAACAAGACAAAAAGGTAGTTTTCTTATATTAAACTTTTTGGGGCTTGGCACAATTTCTCGAATTAACCTGAACATTTATGAACAATTATATTTATATACAAAGTTTATTTTCAGCATTTTGACCTAAGTGTTTGGATATTTTTTTAATAAAAAATCTAATATTGTAATCAAATCTAAAGAGTGTGTACATACATTACTCAGTGCTGAATATATATATATATATATATTATTATTTTTTTGTAGATGTTTATTTGATGTCTTCTGCATTAGTGTGTCATTAGAAAAGAGAGAATTTTAGATTTCCAAAGATTCATTTTCCAAAACATGTAAATATTACAGGGAAATGTTGGTAAGTCATTAAAGAAAGTAAGATATTAAGTAATAGAGAATATTTTAGATAAAAACATAAATCCAGGCTGTTCTGGGATTTTACCTGAGAACCAAAGTTCTGCAGAAGAACCGTGTCAAGTTCTCCAAGATTCTTGGAACAACCTACCAGCCGATTTCCTTATAAAACTGCACGACAGTGTGTCTAAGAGAA
>JAOUQW010000047.1:19958250-19970495 GCA_028565825.1 Olivaichthys viedmensis | reverse complement strand
CCCATAGATCTAAATGCAAATGTCACTTTAGTCACAGTTCCTATTGAAACACAAGCCAGTTGAGCAGGCTTTGTGACAAAAGCTCCTGCCATCCGTGCCCCAATAATGAACCTTCTTTAGATCTTTTCATCTTTCCATCTTGAGCCAAGATCAACTGGGCCTGCTCAGCATTATTATACATGCCACAGAGCATGGTAGGATGTGAACTGCTTAATTCTATCATGCAGCTCATCTGTCTGAAAGCATCTGCACTCATTATGCTTTCTGTTACAACCAACAGGATACGCTTGTGTACTTACTCCTTACACTTACACCTGAAATTGATCTGTGCATGTATATAAGTGCTACTATAATCCATCTGTAACAGTGCATTAATGCTCAGTAGTTGTATGTATAGTTTAACTATAGTATAACTACACAGTTATTATAGACACTTAATATAAAGTGGGACCAGTTGTAAATATGACACCCGTTGTGCAATTCAGACACATACTTACACACATGCGACTACATGCTTATTTAGTATTACTTACATATTTAGTAGACTGTAACTATTCTTTATTCGCTAGTTGGTATATTGTATTTATTTATCAGATCACTGATTCAGCTCATGAATCCTCAGCCATAGTGAAGATGCAATACAATGGTGGCTCTTATGTGGTCTTGTGTTGCATGACTAAAAAAGGTATAAAAGGTATAAAAAAAATAGTGATTTTATTCATGTAATAACAAGGGTTCTATGATCCTTAATTTAGACATGAATCTCTGCAAAATACAAGTTTCATATCGAAATTTTATGAGGTGTTTTTGAGGGGTGAGAATTTCTACAAACACCATTGTGATGTGTTGTTTGTACATGTGTGAGAATGGTGTAAACTTCTGAAAGCTTGCGTGTGTATTCCACCTATGTGGATAGGGGTGTGTGTAATGTACATATTTGATAGATGTGTGTATAGTGTCCCTGTTCCAGTCCAAAAAAGTGTCTTTCTAACATTATTAAATCAGTTTGTGAGAGTCCTGACGATTAGGCACTGATCTAAATGAGTCTTGATAGAGCAGGGAAAGCACAGAGCTGTGTATGTGGAGTGCAGGAGTGAATCAGGAGTCTCACCCAGGCCTCTGGGAGTGATAGAGCTGCAGGGCGCAGGGTTAACAGCCCAGTAGTAGTACTTCAGTGTGTGCATGAGCTGCAGAACGGTTCCCACACGCCTGATGGTGTTGTAGATAGTCGCCGTGCCAATAAATTCCGCTGACAGGTAGGTATACAGGGACAACTGCACCTAAAGAAGAAAGACAAATGGAAGTTTATTCTAGCTATACCCATTTCTCTCTCTCTATCTCTTTCTGTCTCTGTCTCTGTCTCTGTCTCTCTACCTAACTTTCTTTATTTCTCAACGAGAACGGTTAAACCAAATTGGGAACATAAAATATTCTATTTGTATGCTTTTAATGGAACTATTTAACTCGACCCAATTGATTCAAAACAAATGAATCAGTACCAAAAAGCACAGACCCAATTAGATTTTTTATGAATTTGGCTGTAGAAGAGTTTATCCAAAAGGAAGACAAAGGCCATGATTTGAAACAAAGTGAGAGACGTTAACAGTATGATATCAACCTCTTTTAAAGGGAATATTTAGCCAAAAAAATGTATTCACACAATTTCCCCTTACCCCAAACGTAACCAGTCAGCCAAGGACATGCCTCATGTCTTAAGTTTGCTTCTGTAATTTGACACTGGAGCTACGATGCTAGTGTTGCTAACAATTAAATGAAGCTTATAGCTACCAATGCATGTCTAAATCATCACACACTTGCCTCAAAGTGCATAAAATTGGTTAGCATCTCAAAGAGTTTGATTGGTTAGCACCATCAGACCCAGGTAGGAGGCATGGCCCAAAGTCTGAAGGTGAAATTGTATGTTAAAAGTTCCAATTTGATCTGTAAATATATTTTAATATTAGTCTCGTAGCTCCGGTAGAAAACTAAAGAAGCAAACTTCAGATACAAAATATGTCTTGGCTAATTGAGGACATTTGGAGTGAAGGGAGAATCATGTACATTTTTGATCAAACTGTCCCTGCAGTTCCATTAAACCTGTCAAATAAAACAATCACTTCCCATTGCTTTTCTCATTTGCAACAAAAAACAAGATTTCCAACTGTTAAACAGTAAATGTAGCTACAAATATTTCAGCTGCACATACAGTATATCTCGACCAGATCAGGACAAAGTATCATTTTCATGAGCAAACTGCAGTTACTATAGATGTCTACTGGTTACTAGTTACATTGAGAACTATGCAAGGTCAGTTTATGAGGCATTTACGAAAGGTTAACCCTATGCCCCAAACTGGGCTAGTATTAGCTCAGCGGTTAATATTCTGGGTTCTCTCTAGAGGCACTGGTCAATTACTGACCTTTTGCTCTGATCCCAGCTTACTGCCAGGATTGAATATAGAAAAACAAAACCAAGAACTTCCCCTTGGGAATTGATCGAGTATATCCAAAAAACCTCATCCATCCATGTAGTCTCATCTACACATTGTGATAACATGTTGGTGATGAAGAAGTCAACCCTAGAGCTCCTTGTAAATCAACATCAACATATTCTCAAGAGAACCACATTTAGAAAACCATGCATTTGTGGTTTATCCACCATCATCAGATGTAATGTGGGAAACCCAGGAAGCCTAGAACCCAAGTCTGGAGGTTAAGACACCATTGATGCACCGGTATCAAAGGGAGAAGGAACTGCTTATAAGGGTAGACAGCTTGTCGATTTAAGGCTTAACGCTCCCAGAAGAACTCGCCCAGAGTGGTCAATAACTGAATATGATGCAGGTCTTGGAGAGAACTGCACTTAGAGACAGTTGTCTATACCAGAGAGACGGCTAGACAACTCTGCTATTTGGATTTACTGAAGCACTCGTCTTCAATTTATCAACTGCAACTTATCCACCTTAATTCTCCTCTCTCCGCCTCATCCAGGTTTCTTGCATCTCCCTGTCTCTAATGCTCACTTTCTCTGTTCCATTTTCTGAATCTTGGCTGGCCTCCAGAGACCCAGCAGGGTCGCCCCCTCTCCTCTTCTGCATTTATTTCCATCCTTCTGTTATTTATTCATGGCGGGCCCTCATGGCATGGTCTCTGAGCCGAGTGTGTTTGGCACACAGAGCGTCGTCCCTCTTTGGTACACCTCATCCATTTCTTTCACGGGTCATTACGGAGCGCGGGAGGCCAAATTTCAATCTTTTAGCATTTAAAAAACATACTTCCCTCTGGGTTTAAAGACCAACTGTGACAACAAGCAATTCTCAGCGTGGCAAAATTGTAGAGGACCATAAAAATTATCACTTTTTCTTGACTCGAAAGATTAAGTGACCTAAAGTTCAGGAGTGGCATTTCAAAAGTTCTGACTTTGAAAGCTAATTGGAGCTGAATTCAAAAAGCCCCTTTGCAAATAGAATAAACAGGAAATCTTCAGCTGTTGCTCTTCCACATGCTTTTTCATGAGCATGTACAAACTCAGCTATTGCTTTTTAAAAGGCAATTACACGACCAGTGCACAAAATGGCCAACCACTGATTGGACAGTGGCGGCATTTACATGCTGAGATGTTTCGAAAAAAACGCTTATACGCAAAACTCGGCCATCCTAAACTTGCCAATCTGTTGAAAATATTCATTTAACATGTACGTTACATGTAATCCAAAACAAATTTATGCACATGCAAGAAGCGCCATTTTAGCAATGAGAAGCTGTCAGAGTGTAATAAATAATTAACTTTAGTTCAGCCTGTTAGCCGAGTCTTCAGTTGGTTTGCCTGTGTCTTCAATTATGTCAGACAAAGCAAAACGTCCTTCAAATGTCCTTATTGAATAAAAGGCAAGAAGTAGAATTTGTGTGCCGCATCATTCGGCTTCGGAATATTAGATGCGCATTCAAACTTATACATTTTTAAAAAAATATTACATGTGGGTCAGCGTGAATTATGGAGCAAATGGACATCTTCTGAATGGATTCCAATTGTAAAAGTAATCGGATTCAAAAGTTCTGGTTATTCCTTCATTTAACAGATTATTAAATGGATTATCCACCTCCTTTGATTGGATGGAAATGTCATTCAGATTCACCTCAATCTGTTTATTCTAATTTAGGTTCATTTGTAACTCAGATTGTTTATCAGACTTCAATAAAACATAGCTAGTGAGACGTAAAGCTCTTTTAGGGAGCTATTGGGTCTAGGGCTATGTTTGCAAGGAAATTTTGGTATGTGTCAAAAATGCATCGACGTTGATTTTTATGAGAACAATGCATTGACTAACAACAGGCACTAAAGGTATGAAACTAAAGGAATGTCGTAACTAAAGGTATAGAGTTATTTGAGGAATGTCAATCTGGACCTGCCAACTGGTCCTGGGAGTTTAAGGGGTTTAAAAAGTTCACCAGAGTTGATGGAATGTACTCAGACGTAACCATGCCAACAGTCTGCCAATCTAAGATGTGTAGATCCTCCATGTTTGAATGAGTTTTTTCCTGGTTACATGATTTCCTGTCATGTAGGGGGGAAAAAATCTATATCTCGCCCCAAACACAGCTACAACAAACCAAGCATATCAATGTTTTTTTTTTCTGTTGGCTGTGTTTTCATTTAAATTTTGATTTAGATTTAGATTTCACCTAGTGTGAAGCCTCTGTCTTACTGCTATTAAACATTTCAAATGACCTGTATGCCTGAAAACCTTCATACATTGTGCTGCATTACATCCACCTCCCAAGCAACAACTCCAGGTTTGTACAATGGCAGAGAGCAATGTTTAGCTATGTTGCAGTGTGTTGAAATATATTATAAGATCAATAGCAGGACTCGAGAGGCTACTGAGACTGGGCTGAGAGGCTCTCACCTTGGCCGGAGTGTGGATCCAGATAGCCGCGTTGAACAGGATGTGGTCACACAGCTGCTTGAGGAGCGGTGCTCCGTGGCTCAGCCCGTCCAGGTACTTGGCGAAAGTGAGGAACTGCTCCAACACAGCCCTGGTGATGTGCACCCGCGACGACTAAAGAACAAAAGTGCAACGTCAATTCTTTGAGTATGAAGTTGCGGTTTGACTTTGGAGCAGAAAGTGGGCTTTAACTTTGCAAGAAGTTTGCGGGTGATTAGCAGTGGCTGTGATGGCACCTGTGGTGCAGGTGTGAGTTGTGAACGGGGCAGAAACAGATGGCAGGCTATGTGTGAATGAGACAGCAAGCAGCGGGAGTGTTGCTGTACTGAGACCAACTCTCAGGTGCTGTCTCACGTTAGCTCACATCCACTGAGTGACAAACTATGGTTGCTTTTTTTCCCTTCTTAAGCCCAAGGTGAGAAAGAAAAATGGATACGGGAGGAAGGAATAGAGCGGGAAGGGAAATAGAGAGATGGAAAAGGGAGAACGAGAGAGGGCATGGCTTTGTCTTGCTCTGTGCCCTCCTGATCTCTCAATTTCCTGATCTACTAATGTTGAACACACGAAGGCTGAGAAAAACTGAGGAGCGTTTTCTGTAACAGCCAATGCAATGTGGTCTTATATATTGCATTTAATCTATACGAAGGTAAACACGACAACAAACTTGACACTACAATTGTAAGACTGAAACAGAAAGTAACCTGTCCATCAGCGGCAGCACTCATCTTGTTTTATGAGTGATTTACCTTGGTGAAATATTCCCTGATTTTATCAATACAGCTAGTCACACTGTTCATGTTTTAGTGCACAACTGTATCACTTCTGCATAAATATGTCAGAGAACGCCATGTTGTCTCATTATCTGTCCAAGAGGTATCATGTATATTATAAAGAAAATGATCCAAGAACAGATCCTTGAGAGACCCCACATTGGTCTGCTGACATTTTTGATACAGCTTTACCAATTTGAGAGATTAGAGAGAAATACATACACTGCAGATTGGCGTTAGGGAGATTTTTCCATGTTTTTCTACAATAATTGAGATTGCTTTTAGAGTAAAACACAGTACACACGCACACATTAGCGGCCATTAGGTCATTGGTTATTTTCCCCCAATCCAGCTTCTGCTCTGTTCTGTAGTGTCTATTGATTTTAACCCATTTTTATCCAGTACAGATTATGGTGACTGGATATGAGTGTAATAATTGCCAAGGGTACTGGACAAAAGAAAACGGCAAAGTGGACAAAGTTCACGGCAAAGTGCAAACAGTGGCACCCACCTTTTCCAGTAGGTACCCAATCACCAGGAAACCTTTTCCTCCCAGCATCTGTTCCTGCATGGCGACTGAGCTCTTCAGCAGCTCCACCAGGAAGCCCAGAAGAGTGGCACTGCAGGTTACAGAGAAATATGTTACTGCTCAAAATGTTTTGAGATAGACAGGGATTTACTTTTTTTTCTGCATCTAGTAATCTGACTGCATTTACCAGTCGACAGCAGCAGCAACAGCAAAAAAGCTGTGTTTTGAGTGGTAAAATTGTTTTGATTATTGCTTTTGGTTATGCAAAGCAAGCAAATGCAAAAGTGGCTTTTAACATGACCTCAGTCGCATGGGACAAGTGGTAAAATCCCCAACAAGCCCTAAAGAAAACTGCATGGTATTTGGAAAGCAAGTACTGGCAGCAGTTAGCTGCACAGCCCCAATATCCACACACTGACCTACGTAAAGCTGGGACCAAGTGTACCCAGAACAGCTAACCCAGAATTGGAATAGGGCTCGATCTCTCAATCCAAACCCTGCAGGAAGCTTTGTCCAGCTCAGCTCCAGCCCCAAGAACTGGACAGTTTTCTTTAGCATTCATATCTTCAAAGTTGGTTGACTAGTACCCAATGCATAACAGCAACAGAGATTATATTGCTTTTATAAAACCTTTCATTGAGAATCAGAGCAGGCAATGGTTTCATCAATATAAGATGGTCATACGCAATCACAACAATAGATAAAATCAGAATCAGAAAATTACAAACATTACACAGTACAGTATAATTTAAACCATTTCTTTTTTGACTTTTAATATTGATCCATTCAATATTTACAATAGATAGACTCTTTCCTATAAATTAGGGGGAATTAATCTTGATTGTATCGTACACTGTGGAGGTAAGGCGGGGTCAGACAGGGTCACTCACCAAACTGCGGTCTCCACCTGGCTCTCATTGTGCTGATGGAAGTCGAGCTGGGCGAAGAGAGGGAAGAGCACCTGGATGCCCCCGATGGAGTGGATGGCGCTGTGGATTGAGTGTGTGACGATAGCCTTCACATCCTGCAGGAGGAAAGACAAATCAGAAAAAAAACACCACATGGACTCACATCTGCTTTCTTGTAAAGGTAACTAAAAATAATTCTAATTAGAAAGCAGAAATCCCTCTTTTAAGTATATCGGAATTGATTAGGGTAGATCGGCTTATTAGTATGTGTTTTTAAATGGGTTTCCATTGACCTCTACATTACTATAATTAATAGTGGTATGTCTAACCTGAAAGTACCTAAAAGGCTCTTTGAGTTAAAAAAAAACTGCTTCATGTTATACTCACATCATAGAGATATTATACATTTATACAAAGAGAATTTACATACGCACACACACAGAAACACACCTGCAGCATGAGGGCGTGGGGTGAGTGGACGAAGATAGAGGCATTCTCTCTGGGCGAGGACTCCAGACACAGCTGGGCGTCTGTTGCTTTAGCGTTATAGGTAAAGCAGATGCTGCTGGCCAACTTCCCATCATACAACACCTGCTTATGGTGCTCAGCCAGGTGAATGTCACTCTCCGACTTAAACTTAAACGTGCTCTACAGGGACAGACAAAGAAAATGGTATTAGAAAGAATAAAAGAATGGAAGAAAGAAACAAAGAAAAAGAAAGAAAGAAACTGAGCAGACCAGAGGAAGGCAAAAAGGTGAAATAAGGAGACAAAGTGAGTATAAGAAAGAAAGAAAGAAAAAGAATGAAAGAAAGAAAGTTTATTAAACAGGACCAAGCTGATCAGCTAAGGAACCAGTAGTGTCAAACTAATATGACAGATTTCTTTTATGTGGTGATTAAAATCATCTAAAGCCTCAAGAGTCTGATGAATTATGAATGAGCCAAGTGAAAGCCGTCGTGGATGGAGCTGAAGAGAGCAGATGTGGGAATGCTGTAATTGAGTCATCATTTGTAGTGTTGGTCCTGCTGTCGAATCACACTTCAATCATGCACCTAATTCACACGTCTACACTTCTACCTTAAACTTCCACAAGGCTGTTCCTGAGAGGGTAAGGCCATCCAGATGTGACCTCCCCCTAGACTGTGTAGAATGTGTAATTACATCATGTAAATGTAGTTTGTTTTATAGACATATAAGGGATTTGGTGTCACTTTCCCAGATGCTTTCAGAAGTAAAACACCATCATGGGTAAATCAGAACCCCAACATTCCAATACATTATTATGCATAATAATGTGTGTTATTTATGCACATATTTGAATTCTAATAATCACTTTTCAGAGCAGCTGACACACAATAATGCAAACACAAAAACATCTGAAATGAAAAAAAAAAAAACATGGTAATAAAAAAAAAATAGTAGTAATTAGAGTAATTCTGCTGGACAAGGGACAAGCTTAAGAAGACAAAATAGCTAAAGTATATCTATATAAAGTATAGTTCCTTATTAATGTTGTAGGATTAATAATTAATGATTAATGGAACAATAAAGGTTAGGCCTTATGATTTTGAGTACAGAGAGTGGTCATTTCTTTCACATTTGTGAGTGTGTATGATCTTGAAAATTAAAAATCTTTTAGCTAGTAAACTGACCGTTACTGCCTCTGAAGTTGGTACAACATTAGACAATTAGCTCCTTTTTTTCATATGTTGCCCTTCTGGTGTACCTCAGCAGTGGGGAAAAAGTAAAATTGGAGTAGTGAGAATGTTTTTGTTAGTTTTTTTGTAGAATTTGTAGAATTTTTTAGGATTTTTGCTGGACATCATTTTTTTCATCAGTTTTTATAATGTTACACAAAACAGAACAAATTTAAAAAGTGGAAATTTGACTCGGAACAACACTTTAATATTTTTACCACCTTACCCTTTACAAAGCAGAACGAATAAATAAAGAGGAAATTTGACTCAGTAACACAATTTAATTCTACACTTCCATAGGATTCATCCTCATGTAAGCCAATAAATTAGCAAACGATACTGAAAAAAAAAATAATTCATGTTAGAACATATGATAACACTGAACCTGATGTCTTTTTTGGTTAAAATGCTGCTCAATGAGACAGCTACTTTTAAAGGATGCTATTATCAAGGCAGCTGCCTCCAGCATAAAATGCAATTTACATCACAAGTCTAATCTTTCACACTAGCTACTATGAGGCAATCTGTAGGAGCTTACTTCTAGAAGAGCAATAGCACAGGGAATGCTTTCAGCAGGCAACAATGTACAGGAATAAAACTAACTACAAGCAAGAAAAGACTGAATTATTGTTAGACATTCTGCTACTCATTAGTCTTATAGTACAGCTCGGCACTTTTGTATGTTGAGAGTTTTTTCACATTGATTCGCAAAAATAAAGCTGGTTTTAGCACTAAAGTGCCATAAAGGCAAAAGCTCAATGCTTTTGAGTGTGTTGCAATTAGCAAGTAGGAACCAGTGGCTTTTCACTAATAGCCTCCAAATATCTCAGTCATCAAAATATGCATATTGCCAGTTTATTAGTTACACCGTCTACTTTCACACAAATTATACATTCCAACAAGTCATATGTTACATAACACTAGGTAGTGTTCAATTGAGTGTTGGAAAAGCACAAAACCTTAGTAGCCTTAGTGACTTTGAACCTGGCATGATAGGCATGACAGTTCTAGCATCTCCCAATAGACTGTCATCCTGGACTTTTAACATTTGGTTAAAAAAAAAAAAAATTCTACTTTAAAGGAGAATGATAAGAATTGTGCAATCAAAAAACAGGCCACAACCAGACAAATTATATCTGAATTCAAAAATGGTGTACAGAATGACATGTCAGAACCACTTATTGGACGACAACAACCGAAGACCATGTTGGGTACAATGTTGGGGCATCAAAACAAAACTGGATCTTTTAGGAGTCTAAAAATATTTGTTGGTCTGATGACTCAAGGATCAAAGTAGAGGTGTGTTTAAGTAGAGGACTGTTTTTTAATCTCACTCCAACCGAAATTCTGACCAATCCCACCCACTTCTGGAGATATTTCTATTTGTACCCGCAAGCTCCCACAGAAAGTCTGACCAATCCCATCCACTCCTGCAGAAAGTCTGACCAATCCCGCCCACTTGTGCATTTATTTCTGTTTGTACCTGCCCACGATATTTTCTAATGAACTTAGTTGGTTCTATTTCTCAAAATACACAAATAAGTAATTTAAACCACAGTGACCCTGATCAGGATAAAGCAGTTAGTTACTGAAGATGAATGAATGAATGAACGAATGAACGAACGGACGAGTAATCCGAGGTATCTGATTTCTGTCCATTGTAGCTTAAAACTTTGCCACATTTGTTATATCTTAGTTCAGCTCCTAGTCATCGGAATCAAAAACTGCTGAAAACTTAGTCCAAATGTCAAAAATTTATCGCCTTTTTACTGTAGCATCCCGACCGGTGCCGATACCTTTTTTGCACATCTGCCGGATCCATGCTGACACCGGATTGCTGGGAAATGACTTCATAACAATAACACCAATACTATGGAATTTTTAAGGCATGCATCGTGTCAGTGGATTTTTTCATGGATTCAGTGGCCTGTATCGTCCCTAGTTGTCAACCCTATCAATCATTTTTGGAATGAGGTGGAAAGTCTGTTCGCAGCCATCCAATTTGCAGCAACTGCGGCATGCAATCATTTCCACCTGGTGCCACATTCTTGCACAACTCCTCCAGGTGAATTCAAGTCCAGAGGAGGCGCAACACTCTGTTAGATAGCTTCCCTAATAAACTGGCAACTCAATGTAAAGTGTGCCTGCTCTGCTTGTTGACGTGGAGCTACATTATGTCTGTATAAGATGCAGCTTTAAACAGTCTGAGCTTTTCAGACATATAGCCGAGGGGTTTCTAGAGTCACATGTGTTTCCTTTCATAACTGCATGTAAGTCTAGGTAGTTTTCTCCAAGAACATATTGGATGAGGACACACATATTAATCGTCAGGCTTTGATTTAAGTGGGGATGCGAAGGGGGTGCCATTTTCCCAGTTAAAAAAATTAAACGAATATTATACCCTTGGTAAACCTACCAACCCACTTTTTCACCCCCTTGAATTAATGTTGTTGATCTATATTTTATTTTTCCATCCATATTTGAATACAAATCAGGATTTATTCATGTTAAAATATATATATTATATTATAGGTGTTCCTAATCAAGTGCTCTGTGAGTGTGTGTATATATATATATATAATATATAATATAAATATATATATATATAAAGGATTGCCAGATTGGATTCATTGTTTCCAATCCAATCATGGTTTAAAACCTTCCCAGTTAACTACAAACCACATCATTAAGCTAAATCATCTAAAATGAATAATTATATTTGTTATTATTTGTTTCCAGACCAATATGATTAAGGACATATCAACTTGTGAGCAACGATCTGGCAACCCTGGTGGAAATACAAATTTTTCACCAGTAATGCATGTATTTATTATTAATGGTTGAACCACTGATTATAAAAGAGGAAGGATTTGTGTGACATCCCTCTCTGCCTGCACAGACTTACACTGCATGCTGAAGGTCTGCAGCCTGAGGAAGGTCATATTAGCCCAAGGCTAACAGTGTAGAGAGCTAATGCCGACGGCACTGCTCCAACACCTTCTCAGAACACTGGGTCATCAAGAGATCACAAAGTCACAGATCACAGACCACTTTCAAAGTGCGACCCTGAACAAGCTGACTCCTCATGTTAATATTTTACACACTGAATATGTAACCCAAGGGATCTCATGAGGGTCTGCCTGAATATATAAAGTTGCAAAGTTGTAGGTCATTAATTGCCAGTGGTAACCTAATCATCACCTCAATGCTGGTGTTTCCCAATGAATACTTATAAGTAATTCTTAAAATCTGTGAGCAATTTAAAAAGTCTATGCAGAAAGTCATAGCATGCATGTTCTCCAACATATCTTGATGTCCTCTAGAATAGAATAGAATGCTCCTTTATTGTCACATATACATATACAAGTACAGTACAGTGAAATTGATTCTTCGC
>JAOUQW010000047.1:19942753-19958150 GCA_028565825.1 Olivaichthys viedmensis | reverse complement strand
AAAGATATTCCCTCAGTCTGTGTTTTGATGATGGTGGTGGAGAGCCGCTGTCTAACACGTCGCTCCAAAATCTCCCACAGTTAATCAAACTACAAGTGATACAGTCTTGATAAAATATATTTTGGGATCACGGTTGAAATGGCTCATGGGGCCTGCACGGACACCTACTTTAATCCTTACAACAAATTGTTAACCTACATGGCATCTGAATCCCCTCCCCACTGGAATATTTCACAAATGTATGACACATTGGATGTGCACCATGCAAATCAAACCCAAATGAAAAGCAACGAATCTATAACCGAAATCAAATAAAATGTCTGATTTAAAAAAGAAATGACTCTCTGGACATTCATGGGTAGCTTTATGGGTTTTTACTCTAGTGCAGTGACACATGGGGGGCCATAACTTTGACAGAACACTGGCATAATATTTCACACCCTTCTGGATGTAATTGATGATGTAATAGTAGCCTTTAGAGAAAACAACAGCCATGGAGCATTCGTCTTCTGTGTCAGTGGGGAAGAAGCATCAACAAGAGAGAGCTTATACTGTGAAAGAAACATCCTGCGATCCAGAAAAATATTGGCACTTGGCAGTTGGCTAATGTAGCGATTCTGGCACAAAACCCATCTTGCATTGCTAAGAATTAAAAAAACACAGAAAAGCTTTCTATTTATTTAAGATTATTTCTTGCCTTTTAATTAAGAAAGAAGAACTCTCTATATATTATATCTAATAGTGCATATACAGAGACAGAGAAAGAAAAATACCAGCCTTTAAAAATTAAAGAGTTTGTTCTTAAATGAGCATATAAATACAGAAAATGTCTGTGTTTACTTCCCCTATGTTAACTGGGGGGACAAATCAGTAGCCCGTTCAAAGCTAGTTTTTTTATTTGTATGTAGGTAGTCGGCTGCTAGTATAGTAGTCCCCAGCCTTTTTTTCTCTCCGTCTAACAACCAGATTCCTATTGACTTTCACAAAACAAAATTTTTCATTTGATAAACATACAGTGGGGTCCAAATGTCTGATACCACATTGAAAATCTGGGATTTCACAGTGGATCACTGGAAAAAAAAGTCATATTTACTGATGAATCCAAGTTTGAGATTTATGGCAGTAACAGAAGAGTTTATGTGAGGAGATGAACAGAAGAGAGATTGATACCACAGTGGATCAAAACAACAGTAACACATGGTGCTGGATTTTCTTTTTAGCCTTGTCAATTACATTTATTGGCAATCAAAACATGGAACTGGGCAAGCACATTGAAGCTTTCACTTGCCCAGTGTGCTAGCTAATGAATTTATAATTCATTTATAATTCAACCACCCATTTTGTTACATGAGTTACCACTTGCAGCACAAGAAGATGAAGGTATAACAGGATTTTTTTTTAAGTAATGTACTAGCCTTTGTCAGAAATCACTGCCTTGTTGAAGTGATTTGCAATCTCATTTGCAATCTCAGTAGTTATTCTGTTGCGCAAAAGACAAAAATTTTGGGCTATACAAGAATGACACCATCAAGTAAAATCAATTATACCTGACTGGATTTTCTGTGTAAGCTGTCAGCAGAAAGTTATGCCTATACGCTCACACCGGCAGCGATTTTTCGCCTTGCGTCGCTCAAACCGCTCTACGTTGATCGCTAGTGGGCATTCCTATCTTTACTTCATTGCCGGTTGCCATGGTTTCACTGGTAGTGCCAGGCTAGTACTACACAAACGACATACAGTATTTTTGCAAAGCCACGCATTTAACCACAGATCAGATGTCTTCCCGCTAAAAATGAGACGTCTTGCCCCTTTTGACCGCAAATCAAATGAATTCCTGCAAAAATAAAAATTCTGGAGGGATTCTTGTCCATCCAGAGACTCTCCTAGAGTCCATCCCTCAAACAAACCCCCATAGCGAGCGGCATTAGCATTATAACAGACATCCTGGAAGGAGGAAGCGTTTCCACAGCCGTGAATTCGAGGCTAGCGGCAGATTATCAAAGCGCACAATGTCCAGCGTGCTTAAACAGCTACATTTAAACAAGCTTTTTCTTAAGCATTCATTTCTTAATCTGTATTCATTTAAGAGACTTGCATTATTACATAGAAGGAGTCAGAGAAATGAACTTTATTTACTTAAAAATGTATATGTATGTAAGTGAATATTTTTTTTACCGGACATGGTGTCCAACGAGATTTTAATTTGCCGGTCTTGCAGAGTTTTTACCGGTCAAATACTGGTATTTACCGGCTAACGGAAACCCTGGTACAGTCATACTGCCCTGCTATCATGCTAGCAGGCTTTTTAACAATGTTACATCAGCTGCCATGTATAGATGGAGTAGCTGGCCACATAAAACCCAATATGAATGTACCAAACATTTTTGGAAATATTTGGATCTTGTTTACACTTATCAACAGGTTTGTCCAAAAACTTTCAGTCATCTTAGTACCTTCTGTCCAGAGAGCGAAAGTTTAACCTAGTGTAAACATTCTAGAATTTAGTAGGTTCGTAAGTGTAGAGCTGAACAATCCCAATTCTCTCCACTTGCACCACTGTGTTTAGCTCTGCTCGAGTGGCGTAGCAGGCTGGGGTATGGACAGCAGTCAATCAAGCGTGCTTATTAAAATATATGGTTCACAATCGGACAGTTCTCAGATTGGTCTGATCAGTCATTTCAGCAAGGTTTTGAGTGTTTAAAAAATAATCATATTTCTATCTATTTTTTTCTTATTTAAACTGTTAGATATTTAATATAACACCCAAGTTTATTATCATACAAACATTTTCATATTTTTGCACTGGGTGGATCAAAAATAGTATTGGAATGCAGAAAAGGTTGTATTTGTACATGACCAAATCAAAGTTGTCCACTAAGCTATGCTTCTCCTCAGTCACTATATGCTCCATCAATTCTCATCCTGCAGTGAAAACACAGTTCAGTGCCCTCCTTTCAATCTCTCACTAATGAGCATTACTTCACTCATCGGCCATTACCCTTATTACCCTACCTCTGACATCACCCGCTGATGTCATCACTGCTGGAGGTGGACATCATCCGTAGTAGCTGACCAGAAATCAGGTGTACTTTACCAGCAGGGTAGTTAACCTCAGTATGCTAAATTAACCTCTGGGCTCCAGAATGGTAGTTAATCTCAGTAGTGTGGTAGAAAGCTGCTCCTTGGCCTGTTTTTAGGTTGTCATTGGCAGTGAGATACTGTATGAATCATTCTTTCCTCAGATCAGTCACATAAATTGCAGGATACATTAAGGGATAACAACTCCTCCTCCACCGCAATATTTTCAAACCAAAAGAGCTAGTTATGATGTCCAGCGCTCCTCAGACCATAAATGGACGGAAACAACTGATGAATTCACACAGATCTAACAGAGGAGACAGCGGTGGTATACAACAGACGTGTAACTTAACCTTGACATTATGAATCTGTAGTGTCCATCACTTTATTGGCTGCCAGATGTTATGGTGAGAATCAGGATTAACCAATCAAGATAATGCATTGTACTTCCTGCTAATGTAATTCAGTCTGAATGCTAGTAGCCAGTTAGAAGTACAGCAATAATGAAAGTTTGGTCAAATAAATCGGAAAATAAATTATGTTTTCTTTACAATTCCGACAAAGAATCAAACAATGATGACTGGTGTTCACCCATCGCATTTATCAATTTAGTTTTAAGGACTGCCAGACAAAGAATATCATAACTCATAAAATATGATCCTGAAATATAACCTTATAATCAAGAGAGATGTATTGAGGCTGCATGATTCTTGATGAAATGGGAATCCCGATTTCTTTGGCTTAGAATTTAGATCACGATTCTCACTCATGATTGATTCTTTGACACACCAATTGTGTAAGGAACAATGTCTGTATTTATTAAATTCTTACACTGCACCAGCTCCATTACTGTAGCTACTGTACATTTTCCCAATGAATGTTTGTGAAAGACAGCTCGTCTAAATTTTGAATAACTGATTTACTGGCATATTTGTACTGCAAAAGCCTAAATCCTCAGCAAAAATAACTGCTATTTAGTATAAAACTTTAAACATAGAGTGCCAAGAGCACAGTGTGTCTTCCCAAAGTTAAAGGTAAACCAGCAATTTTAACCGCTGGTTAAATCAGTAGTCATGGCCATGTTTATGTTCTTCTGCCTTCTGTTCTTCTGCCGATACCAACTAAAAAGCCACGTGTGGGTGAAAATCGGTCTTGATAAACGTGCTCTATGTGCTATTTGACCATTTTATACATTTGAATGGTTGTTTCTTCAGTAATTGGGAATTTAATATTCAGTACATAATATTAAACATTTGTTTAGGACAAATTTCTTTCTTCTCACTATAAGCGAAAATTTTGTCATTTTAAAGTTCATTCACAACGTTGTTTCTCCTTGAGGTGCATACGGTCATTTGGTACAACGTTTATGGTCATGGGTCACAGCAAATAAGGGGAAATAGTGGTGCTCTGTTTTATGCAATAGTTAGTTGCCCGAGTGCAAATGCTGCAGAATCGGTGCTGTTCTTGAATCAAATTGCATTGAAAAACGAAACGAGATCGCTATTTTAATACGATTTTTGTTCACCCATAATTGAAGTATGGTTATCATGGTAGTTGCACACAATGAATTTAATTAAGTGTTCAGCTATACTGAACCACACAAATCCATATAACCCAGGTGTGACCAATCCTATTCCTGAATCCTGGAGATGTACCACTATACAACCTACCTCTCTGTAATATTGATATGCTAATTAGAACCATAATTAAATGGATCAGGTGTGGAATTAGGATTAGGATTGTATAAAACTCTGCAAGGTGGCTCTCTCTTAGATCTACATTGGTCATCCCTGATAAAAACAGTTCAGCTTCATGGATTCAAAGCACCAGATTCTAATCACAATCAAAAGAGTCTCTATGTTTGGCCAGTAACACTGACTGACAAGCTGGTAGCCAACACAAATGCATGGATCTTCTCATCAGGCAGGAGGAAACAACAATTGCAAGTTCATCTACGGAGGGTAATTGCTTTCCCCTGTAGCAGACTCTTCATTATTTCCAACAACCTGTCTGTCATGATGGTGTGTGCTAATTGAAGGTGTCTTGCGAGGCTCTCACGCTTGAGCCCACAGAAAAGCCGCGCAGTGCATGGACGTGGAGAAGTTAGAAATGTTCTTCTAGTTTAAAAAAAAAAATTACTACTGTGTTAAACACAGTCTTGAGAAAGCTTAAACTGTGCATTTTGTTGGTTCAAACTATAACTGGGTACCAAGCAAAGTCATATTCTCTGCAAAGGAGAAAAAGCAAATGTGGCTGCATTTACAAGAACTTTTTGGTATGCGTCAAACATGCATCTGTTGTTATTGATTTCAATGAGAATAATGTGTTGACACCAACGCATGCTGAGGCGTAAAAATTACGATTTTATCTTGAAATGTCATATCATATCAATGCGTTTCCTGACAGATACCAAAAACTTATTTGTGAACATAGCCCAAGACGTCAACAGAAACAATGACCAGAGTGGATAGTTACTTTTAAGAGCGTAGGTTACATAATGTAGAAACTAGGACTCAAACACTGCTGCAGGTCACAATTACAAATAACATACTAATACTGTAAGGGGTTGGAGATTTAATAAGATCAACTATCTGGCTCGGTTTTAACCCCTGGACACAATTAAAAACAAGAACACTACAAAAGCTCCTTGGACAGAAGGTCAGAAACAAAAGGTAAGAGACTACAGACTAGCTGTATGTGTGTTTTAACACCAAAAGCAAGAAAGAGCTGCTCAGACTTTTGTCGAATCGATGTAAAAATTCGCAGTGGGATTAAAAACAAGTATAAAGTGGTCCCACCGCTGCACAAAAACATTTCAGTAGTTTTACTTTGAACCCTGGCTTGTTCCCTTGAAACAGAATACAGAAGCCTTGCACTCCATTTCCTTGAGGAATTATTTAAAAAAGCAAGACACTTGGCATATGTTTAATTTTATACTTCAATTCACGGAACAATGATGATGCAAGCGATGATTTGAATGATGAATAGAATGATGAATGGCTGCGAAATCTGTACAATTTGTAAAAATGTGTGAAAACATCGAAACATTGACCATATTTAGCTGCAGTTGACCATTTAAGCCCAAACAAGCACTTATCAAGTCCTTGATTCATGAAGCTAATGAAGCTGTACCTCTTTCATCACTCATTTAGATAAAGACTTTGAGTTCTTTGTGTTCTACCAGAAAGGGGTTCAAATCCTCAAAGTTATAACCTTTCACTTTAAGAAATTTTTTTAATTTGCTAAAAATATTAAAACCATATTTAGCTGCAACCAATCATTAAGGCCCAAACGAGCAAGCTTAGTAGTTTGTATGCCTAGCAAGCTAATATTAGCTTAGCTGGATACTGCACCATGTAGCTCAGCAGATTGGACAGCTACGCGGCAAAATATGGTCAATGTTTCAATATTTCTTAACAAATAAAACAATTTCGTTTAAAGCGTCAGGATGTAACTTTGGATATCCAGCGACCTCTCTGGGGGAAAATTGTTATTGCAAGCAACTTATGGAAGAACATTTCGTAACCTGAGATGTGTTGTTCCCCCCTCTTCCTTACGAATTAATCTGAAGTCAATACAGGCTGCATTCCAAACCTCATACTGCGCACTAAATAGTATGTCTTAATAGTAATGACACCGTTGGTGTACTGACATACTATTTGTACTGACATACTGTACTAGTGGAAACGCGACCCAAACATTTGAAATTCAGAGGACGCAATTATCTGCTACTGTTTTCGTCGTCTCTTCAGTATTACAGAGGTTTTACAAAAATAAAAACTTTATTGTGCACATCAATGTGACTGTCACCGTTACTGAGCACTAGGTAAAGGTTTTAAGCTAATTTTAGCTAAGAGAGTGAAAAGTCCATCTGACAACTGCAGCTAGCTAGGTTTGCAAACAATCATAATTTGTATTTATTTAGCGTTATGACACACTGTTAGCAAACTAGCCGGCTAATGTTAGCTAGCTAGCTTAAACACAAAGCAAAGAATGAAAGACACAGATCAGTGAAAAATACACACAAAGAAAGCAGGTAGGTACTTTGATCGACTCGCTCTTACCCTATATAACCAAGTGTAAAGTACAAAAATACAGAGAAACACACCAAACACACACTGTTAGCCTGTTAGATAGCTAGCTAAAACAACTTCACAACGATAATTACATATTCCACAACAATGGTACGTTGGATGGCTATGATTCACTATCTATATACATAATTAGAGAACAAATAAAGTGCCTTATCTGTTCAGCAAGAAAAAAAGCTAACTCTATCACGTTTGAATATCTTTTCCTTTGTCCTCTTATATTTGTATATCAAACTCTCTCACTCCACCATTCTCGCTTGCTTGTTCTCTAGAGTTTTCTTTTTTGCTTGAATAATGGTGGTTGGGGGGGGGGTCTCTTCCCTGTACAACCTACTCTAGTAATCTCTCTGGCTTCTCAACACTGTGATCGAAGTGCAACCTTCTTTGGTGTCTATAGGCCGTGATGACGCAGTTATGATGGCGTATGATGTATGGATCCAAAAACCACCTGTCAAATCCAACCCGAACAGCTCTGACTGTGAATTACTATTACAGGCTTTCCTGGCCGACTCGCGGCAGCTAAGGAACACTATGTTTTAGAACCACCCACCCCCACCCTCCCTTTCCAATCATGTTTTTTTTTTTTTTCATTAAAAAAAAACCCCATCATACACATTACAACTTTAATTAAATGCGCTGAAAAGCTAAACAAATTATTTCATGTCCAGATGGTGAATGGTGCGTCTTGCCAGATTGGGTTACCAAGTCTGCGCAAAACAAAACCAGCCAAAGACTGACCCAATACCAAAACTCAAAATCTGCCAATACAAGTTTTTTAAAGTGCAACATCATGACTATAATTGCCAAAAGTATTGTAATACTGACAAAGTAACATCATTCACGAGGCGGTATTAAAACCACACCGTTTTTCTACATGGTTTTCACCAAAGTTCTAAAATGGCCTCGTATTATTACATTTATTGTCATAGGTTTACCTAAAATTAGTAAATAAATTCACTGCCTACATGCATGTGCAGTAGCCTATGCATTCACTGTTTGCATTTTTTTTTAATTCAGCTTACCTAATTGACTTGCAGATATAATTGATCTAATGTATACAAAATGCTCATCCCACAGACAAAAGTAGCCCAATTTAATGGGAAGTGGCCAGGAAAGGGAGGAGTAGGTGACATCATATGGCAGTGATTGGTTACAAGAAATGTTCTTGGAGAAATCATGTTCGTCATTGGGTATTAAATGTCCTTCAGCAGGACTGATACAGACCTTATAGCTCGGCCCCAGCTGATGGATGGCGAAGATCTGTGCTGGGTTGAGAGCTTCGCTGAACACGTAGATGGCACCTAGCTGTCCGCAGAACACTCGGTTAGCGTCCGCTGTCTCGGATGAGCCCAGGAAACATTTGTCATAGCTCTGTGATGAAGAGGTAGAGTGAAAGGCTGAGAAGCAGATGGGATTTTAATGGTACTCGGGTACAAATGTGTAAGTAAGTTTAAAGCAAAGAAGAATAAGAAGGAAGTAGGCTGAACAAGAAAAAAAAGATGAATGACCGTAAACAAACACGGCAGTCGAGGAGAGCTAGAGTACTGACAGGTTTAGGAAATGGAGATGGAAGCGAAGATTTTCGAATTTGCATCACAAACGATAACTTTAAAAAAAAAAGCAAATATTTGAAATCTGAAATCGACATCTGGATGGTTTGAAAGGGAGATAGAGTTCACCCAGTCCATCCATCCTTTTAATAATGTTTCACTGGAACATTGAATAATGAGATTAATGCAATGCTGTGCATGGTTTTATTCTTTTTATGTTTTTAATCTTCTCATGTCAAAATGCTTTGTGTAGGTAAGAAAGTTCCTCTATTTCTCCTGATCTGTTTATTCAGTGCAATATCACGTCCCAGTCCCCATCTGTCATGGTGACAAAAACGTATTCAAATAAGTGTTTTGATGTCTCACAGGGACCGAGACAGCAACTCATACTGTAATGGGAAAGCAGAAATAAACACGGTTTTGACGGAGCGTTGAGATAAATGCCCGCATATGTTGGAGTCTAATTTCACAGCGCATTGATGATCAAACAGCAGCTCCAGGCGAAATCAAAACAGGAGCTGGATGTGGACGGAACACATACTTACATCATTGGTGTTGACGTGCCAGGCCATGTCGCCGTACGAGACCAGCTGTCCATTGACGTAGCAACGGATCTCGCTGTTCCTCCAGCGATTGTAGATGTGCACGATGCTGATCATGTACCACTGCAGAGACCAGCAGAAAAGAAAATGAGCATTATCTCCGTTTTAGTTGTGAAACGTCCCAGACACACTTTTGTCTTTAAAGATGCTAATGAGAAAAATGAAATCTGCATGCCCGTGTATACCTCTAGTGATATCTCTTTTTTAATTGTAGCATTGCATCCATAAACATCTTGAACCTTTTAAGGTGACTTTTCCCCTCCTCTGTTGGACACATTTCAGAGCAACAAAGCAAAGATATGAATAATAGATCAGACAGAGGGAGCAAAGCCAATGCTGAAAGCAGGGACACAGACGTAGTGGTGGCTATAGGAGAGACCGGAGCTGTGCATGTGACAAAAAGCTCTTAAAGAGTTTTATATAGGCTTATGTAAAGTGTTCAAATCTACTTGTGGTTGTAGAGAAAATCTATTTGCATATCAAATAGCAGCAGAAGTTGCTGTAAGACATGTCAGTGCTCATTAGATGTACCTCTTGTACATTCACTCAATGGCCATTTTATCAAGTAAACCCACCTTATGGGTCACTTTGTAGGCGTACAATTACTGACTGTAACCCATCTGTTGCTATGCATCATGTGTCAGCCCCTCCTCTACCTCGTCCATCAATGGAAAGGGATCACTACAGGACCACCGCTGACCAGATGTTATTTGGGTGGTGGACCATTCTCAGCGCATCACTGACACTAACAAGTGTATCAGGTACAGCAGCATTCCTGGGGTTTTAACCCTCTGAAGTTGCATGTTGTCATTTTATATTAATTATTTCTTGCTTGTAGAAACAAGCCAAGAAAAATCTGTTGAAAAGTGCGGATTCTAAATTTTCACTTAATCCCACATTTGTGTTTGTTAGTATAAAAGGAGTTTTGCTTTACAATTTAAACTTGATCAAAAGATTTTGTTGCAGGTACAGTGAGCATATACAGTGACAAAATATAGCATTATGGTGTAATTTTATATTCCTTATTTCTCACTTGTAGTTTAGAAAAACAAGCAGAAAATGTCTGTTAAAAGTGGAGATTCCAAACTTAAAATTTTTGTTTAATTAGTTTAGTTTGGAGTTTATTCATAACATTTTCACAACAAGACTATGCAAAAAATTATACTATGCATTTTGGGTAGAGAGCGTTTTGGGGTGTTAAACAAGGGAAAAATGAATGCATGGCAAAAGACAAAAATTCAATCCAGACGTCTACGGATTTCAAAGGGTTAAAACACTTCAATGTCACTGCTGGGTTGAGAACAGTGGTGCTGTGGTTAGAAACCGACGGTGCTGAAAGCTAGAAGACGATTAATACACACTGTGCATGGAAATATGAGCTGGTGTCTACCTGGACACCTACAAGGTGAGCAACAAGATAGTAAGTGAACATAGTGTTTAAAACCATAGTAACACTGCTGCATCTGTTTGTGCAAATTGTGCAGAGCAACAGATGGGCTACAGTTAGGAATTGCACACCTACAAAGTGACCTGTATAGTAGATGGACCTTATAAGAATATAAGAATTTACATACAGCCTGTCAGGGGATTTTCTCTTTAAAATGCACATTCTTATTTCTAGTTGCTTCTCTTCCTCATACTACCATTTTGAACTAATATGTCTGAGAATAACTGGGAAACCAGGTTGTGCTCTGATAACACTGGAACTCTCTCAAAAGAACTATCTGCCTACATTCAGGACATATTTATGTAATTTGTTTTCTCCATTTAAATGACAGAAGAGAAAATGTTTTTGGACGGGCTCTGAGAGGTCTTTTAGCACATTACGGCATTTTTGATTTTGTGCCCAGATACACTTTTACATGCCATCTCAAATGCACTAATCCAATGTCATTCTGCAATTGCGCATACATCTAATCATTCAAATTAAAATATCCGGCTTTAACCGAACAGAACTCTAGCCAAGTCAAATGATGGATCAAAAGGAATTAAAAAACCTAATATAAGCTTGCATATTTCAAATAAATCCAGAGGGTGTAAAAGGGCATTGCATTCATCTTAACCACACATATTACAATAATTTAATCTGCCATTAAATTCATTTTTAATCACTTCCAAAGAGCGAATCGTTTTGGGTCATGCATCAATATGCTCATTCATTTAACCAGAAGGTCCAGATGGGGTAGAGGAGGTGACCTGGTAAATTGGCCTATAACAGTCCTGTGGAGCTGTGTTGAGGGGTGAATAAGATTTATTAACTTTATTAACAGCATTCGTTTTAAGAGACAACACTATAGGCCAGTACTCTACACAATGTTCAAGGAAGACATATTACATTGGTTAAAATTGGGTCAAGAACCTGGACTCCAGTTGTATTACGATATGATGTCTAAAGCTGTTGGTTATTTAACATAACCAGGTAATACCAAACTTTGATTCAAATTCAAACTTAATTACACTCAAACTCCACTATCCGGACGTAATCCATTCCAGAAAACTGTATCCATAGTGAATTTCCAGAAAGACAGATTTTTATTTCGCATTATTTTCAATGCCTCCCAAGCCTATCCGGAATCACTCAAACAACTTTCCAAATATCACTAAATACAATAATAACAACAAAATAATTATGAAATACAAGATGCATAATAATAATAATAATAATAACAACCTTCATATTCTCTTTAAGAGTATATACTTTTCCAGGCCTATTTGCTTTCTTCTCAATGGCTTGCATACATTTTTCAACCTTATTGGGACTCATTTTGAATAATTGAGGAAATTACACAATCCGAACATTATAGAACAAAAGACAAATGCGATGATTGCACTGACGCTGATTCCCAGCAGTATTTCAGTCAACTAATGTGACTGTCTATTGTTTTTCCATGGCATGATGCAATTTTTTTTCAAGAATGGTATGGTCAATGTCCGTTATGCCAATTTTACTGGTTGGATAGTGGAAATGGGTACTGAAAAAAAAAGAGTTGTTGTAGCTGGCAACAAGATGGCAGGAGTCTGAATATTGTTGTCTGGGTGTAAATTCCAAGCGCACCATAGACAATTTTGTCACTGACCAGTTTTTTGGATCTAAATCTTGTCTGCTAAGTAATAAGAATAGCAATGAGCAACAGCCAATGAGAGTGTGAAAGGAAACTTGTGGGACAAGGCGGGAAAAAACAGAACAGCAAAAATCACTATGAAGGCCACTCTGCATTCTTCATGGACCCAGAAAGACTAATAGAGAGACTAATAGAAAAAAGCTGTGCGAAAGCATGAAAATCCCCAATTCTCTCCTTCCACAAATGAGTGCAGAAACACATGCTACAGCAAGTTTCTCAAGCTCCACTTTGGAAATGTCACATGACAAACCGTTCTCCTGTTTATTTTCACAATGTGAGTTTGGGATCTGTCCAGGTTGAAAGATTGGTAAGGCGTGCGCACTGCTATCTCAAAAAGACAACAGATTGCAAGAGATAAATGTTGTGTAGTATGAGCAGTACAGCCAGAATCGCTGTACTGCTTACACTACACAACATTGATCTTATCTGGATTTTGAAAGTCATGTAGTGTCCACTAGACCACTACACTCATAGAAGGAAAAAAAAGTTAAATCTAGAACCCTTAGAGGTTCTTTGGCTTGTCCCTCTATGGGAACCCTTAAAAATGTTCTATAATGAACCTTACAACAGAAGCTTGTAAGGTTCAGAGAAGAGCCCTTAACTATCCAAAGAACCCTGGAGGAGCCTGTTTTTAAGAGTGTAGGCAGAAGACAATTACCAATTTCCCAAAATTCCCACAAAGAAATGTGGGTTTTGCAAGCCAGACTGCTGGCTGTCGCTAGAGAGTCTGGTACTTTTTATCACTAAATGTGGCCAAGAACCGCCTACTTTACAAGAGGCCATTTGACTTACATTGCAAATGACCGACCACAGATCTTCCCCAGAGCCTGTCTGCAAATATGTGAGGGAATCTCGTTTACTCGCATTAACTGCTTCAAACTAAACTCTTGAATCACTTTTCATGACGGGATGCTGTGAATGAATGTTTTTTTCAGTAGAGTCACTATTTCTGGGTCTTAAAAGCTCATTGTGTCACAATGTTCAAAATGAGTTTTTTCATCAGATACCGGCGAAAAGTTAATCAGATTGCAAACTTGAAGATTCTGAAGCTTGTGGCCAGTTACGTGTACAAAATATATGAGGCGCTCCATGGGCCGTGGGCAGAGTGTCTGAGGTTGAGACTATGTTATGGGACTAACCTCACGCAGGAATCTGTATCCTGCTCAAGTTTTCTGCTTACCCAACAAAATAGAGACAGGAAGCTTGCCTCGAAGTGGTACGTAGGCGAAGTAGGCGATTGGACTTGTGTTATAATCGTCCTCTGAGCTTCTTCAAAACCGACGAATTTCCTTGTATAAGGGGTGAAATGTATTCAAGATTATAACTTCATACAAATATTTACCTTCCTCGGCTGGAAGTCGTACTTCACGCAGTGCTGGAAGCCTTTGCCTTTGGACTTGAGTGATGTCACGATCAAGCAGTTACCCACAAAATGAGCCGAATAACCAACACCTTTACTGGTGCGGAAGCTGCAGAGGAAAAAATACAACCTGTGAGACACTAAAAAATCCCTTCATTAAATTCCAACAGTATCAGTTTGCACAAGATTACCACTGAGAGCAACATTATCTGTAAAAGTCAAAATAATTAGATTGCTAATGGTTTGCTAAAGCCCCAGGGTAGAGCACCCACACCTTTTCACAACATCGCTCGTGTGTATTTAAATCATTTATCATGTCAGCTGCTGCTGCCGGAATTCCCAAGCTCTACGTTTTCAAAATGCTAATGTATGCGTCTTTTAGCTGTTATGTCAAATGCGTTCAATCTGCTCTCTCACGGTGATTCGTGCACCACAGAGCAAACATCCCATTTGATCCGACTTAGGGTTTTAAATATATTAGGAATGGGAAAAATAATAAATTCTTAGACGCATCGCAATTCTTGAACTTCAGCATTGATGCACAAAATTTCATAATTGGACTTTTACATAGGCTTATGCATAAATGGTTTGGGGGGTTTTTTTAATTGAAAAATGTCAACAGTACCAAAAATTATAACGATATAAAAAATATACCATGGTACAAATTCAAAATACATAATATGTATAACAATGTCTAGTTTTGCTAAGCCTTTGCCAACAAAATAGTACAGTAACATTATAACAAAACTATAAGCTCAAAGTAAATTTGTATTCAAAACTTACAAAGGTTCAAGTATTTAAAAAGGAACAAGAAATATGAAACATGAAACAACTGGTAAAGAAAAATGGATTTTAACGTCCAATCAGCAACTATTGTGAGCAATAATGTAGTTGGAAACTGACAATACACTTGATGCTCTCAGAAAAGTATTGTGGCGTAATTTATCAATATCAATATCATATTGTCATATCGCCCAGCACTAATTAAACCTAGTGTTTTGAATGATCAATTAAAATGATAATAATAAGGTAGTGTTTATTTGTACAAATAGCTGCTCTTGTTGGCAGATGCTATATACAGTAAGTCCATTAGGGAAGACGGGCAGATTTAAAATGGAAGGCGGAGTTTTAATAATAATTATTCAGCATTTTAATCAACTGTACACAATTTACACTTAACATTCAAGTTCATATAAAACTTTATAGTTCATATAGTGCTTTATTTTTGGTGTCAAAACATTTCATATGAATACATAAAAAACATAAAAAAGATCAGACATTGGGTGTTTGTGCTACGTGTATATAGGCATATGGGCAGTGGTGGTGCTCCAGGGGCGCTGCATCATAGCTGACCCTGTGCTCTGACCCCAGCTTACCAACATGCTGGGATATGCGAAGAATCAATTTCAGAGGGGCAGTGGTGGCTCAGTGGTTAGTGGCTACTGATCAGAAGGTCGTGGGTTCAAACCTCAGCTCTGCCAAGCTGCCACTGTTGGGCCCTTGAGCAAGTCCCTTAGCCCTCCCTGCTCCAGGGGCGCTGCATCATGGCTGACCCTGCGCTCTGACCCCAGCTTACCAACATGCTGGGATATGC
>JAOUQW010000047.1:19931915-19942653 GCA_028565825.1 Olivaichthys viedmensis | reverse complement strand
ACCAACATGCTGGGATATGCGAAGAATCAATTTCACTCTACTGTACTTGTATATGTGACAATAAAGGAGCATTCTATACGGTACTTACATGTACATGTAATATTCTTTTTAAAAATATGCCTTTTATTGTGACCTTTTAGTCTTTATACATTTGATACATACCTACATAACATACATACATAAACCCCTTTATAATACAACAGAGAAGTACGAGTGGAATTATATAATATACAGTATTTGCATATTAATATTTTTTCTGTAAAATGAGCAGACACATTTTATCTTTGACCCATATACATACTATATCACTAAGTGCAAATAGCATCTTATTCCTCTTTTCAGTTAGTGCAAATAGATGCTGCATAATATTAATGTTACTGGAAAAAAATCATAATGCAGGCAATGAAAATCAAAAATTGAGATGCTTCACGAATCGATTTATAATTGCATCGTGGCACCCTGGAGCAAAATCAAACCAAAAAAGGTACTGTATTGTTCAATTATTTGTCACTGCGGTGGTACACTCAAAGGGATATCTTCTGTACCACCCCAGTGACAAATAATGGTTCAGTTTAGTACCTTTTTTGGTTTGATTTTGCTTCAGGGTGCCACGATGCAATTATAAATCGATTCGTAACATTCGTTACGAACATTCGTAACATAGTAACATTAATATTATGCAGCATCTATTTGCACTAACTGAAAAAAGGAATAAGATGCTATTTGCCCTTAGTGATATAGTATGCATATGGGTCAAAGATAAAATGTGTCTGCTCATTTTGCAGAAAAAATATTAATATGTAGTTTTTTTGAGTGTGTAGAGATTTCCACTTCTAGATTTTGGATAGAGTGAAAGTTTTTAATATGTTTTTTTAAGGATCTAGAAAAGACTATTCTGGTTGTATACAGGACATCAAATTTTATAAATACTTAGGGTCCAGATCAAGGCAGACATTAGACAAATAAGAATGTCTTTTTATTGGCCAATTTCAGTCAGATCAGGCAAAGCTGGTCTACTAATGAGCGTCTCTGTTCACTCAGAGATAATTTCTCGACACTTTTCTTGCCAGGCACTGTTTTGATCTGATCTGCAGCATGTTGGGCTGATTAAACGACAAACATTCTGCTACTTATGTTGCCTGGCAATTCAGCGCCTTTTTTTGAGACACGACATTGTAATTGGTACGTAGACACAGCATCTGAAATCACCCCGACTCCCTACTGATCTCCACTTTAGATGGCTGCTAAGCACTGAACCTGGCTTAGTCGTCGCCGGTTAAACGTGCAACATTCATCAAACCCCCCTGCTGTGACTCGTAGTCACTCCTCCAAGTTTTATTCAAAACACTAGAAACAGGATCTACTGTAAACTGTCAAAACAACAGGAGCGTCTGGGTGCAATAAGTGTTACTAAAAATAAACCTACTGTAAACACAATAAAAATCTCTCATGCGTCTTAAATGCTGGATGAGGTTTTGGAGTCTTTAATCACGTGTCTGTGTTTTTTCAGGTCTTTGTCATGGATTGAAAGGAAACAGACATGGTCCAGACACAGACAATTTACAGTACCCCAAATTGAGACACAAATCCCAGTAGGGCAGCCAAATTCCTTTAAAAATTGACGGCAAATTTTAATTACTTTAAAGATTTAGTATTCAGATGCATTCCAATGTTAATGAGAATAAACAATAGCACTACTAGCGCTACACTCATATTGCAGAAACCACATAAGGAAAAGAAAATAAGGACACAACATCATAACATTAAGGTTTCCCATTAACTAACATTATTTACAGAATTCGTTAAGATTAACAAACTTCAGCATGACTACACCAGTAAAAGTAATGTTAACAAATGTATTGATGTATTTTTATTTATTTATTTATTTTTTTTATGAACCAAATAAGCCAAATAATTAACACCTGCATTAACCTGTATTTATTCCATCCATGAGTAAAAATAAGTTCACAATGACCAACGTGAACTAATGCCCTTATGTTTGCAGTTGATAATTAGCAAAATTCATAACTAAGGCTGAAAGGTGGGTGCCAATATTTACACCCAGAGACCTGAGTTCAGTTAATTATCAACATTTAGTAACGTGCTGTAAGTTAATTTATGCTCGTTTATGTGGACTTGTTTTTAGTCATGGATGAAGCATACATTAGTAGTTGAAGGTGTATTGGATTAACATTTGATCAATTAATAAATGTGTTGACTTACATTGTTAACATTATTTATGGTTTAATAATGATAGGCAACGTAAAGTACAACATGGGATCTTAAACATTCAAATGTCGATTTTTGCCTTTGAGTAGATAAAGGAATGTGTATACGCATTCAGTGGTTGAACATTCCATATAAAAACAATTTAAAAAAAATATTATTGGTGGCATTTGCTAATAATTTTTTGACTAGTTCCTGGATATAAAGTGAAAAGTGTAGCATTGTTATATTGTATACAGTATAAAGTGGCATGGATCAATAAGGCCTATAAATGTGCACTACGTCAGGACAATTCAACAAGGTAGCACAAATAGCCAGAACACCGGCTCATAAAAGACTTAATAATGAGCAAAAGCAGAGAAAACTTCAAACTGTAAAGCGCACTGGGTACCAATTACTGGAGCTGGGAATCACTGACCTAGAGCTTTATTAAATTGCATTGAAAATATTAAATATTGTAATTATCAGCTTTGCATTCCAAAATGGTTCTGGGAAGCTTGTTTACAGAGAGTTTCTGGGCTGCTATCACTGCTCTGGGCCTCAGTGTTATTCGTAAACTGCTGTAATATAAAAGAGAGAGAGAGAGAGAGAGAGAGAGGGAGCGCTTAAACAAGATTAGCATGGCGCTTCGGCTCCACACCGAACCTTTCAGCTTGTAGGGTGCATGAATACAAATTGGTGTGTACAGAGGGCACATGGGGTTATGCATAAAGTTTACATACACAAAAGTTACAGCAAAGAGGTGATTCTTTAGCTAAGCAATTGTAGCCCAACTCGAAAAAAGGGCTGATGTGTAATCATGACGATGCTTTATTCTGTTTTATTTCTGTCTCGTCTGTTTTATGCTCTTTCATTTCTTCCCTCATTACCAATGCCCTTACATCCACACCCCCTCCGGTCCCCACCACACACTCACACACACTTCTCTCTACCCTGAGGCTTTACTCTATGCACCCTGGGACCATACTGCAGATAAAACAAAAAGCTTCCAGGTTATTTATGTCAGCGTTAATTACCCACATGTCTCCACACAGAGCATTTCTTCAGTCCTCCAGACATTAAAAGCCCAAATTAATATAGTTTCCCCCTGCGGAGATCCGCCTCTGATTCCCGAATATTCCGCCCACTGCGGGTTCGCGCTCGTACTCGTTTAATCAGCAAACTCCGACCTAATTCTCATTTATGTTAGCTAATCCTCCACATCATGCGAAGCAAAATCCGCTAACAAAGCTCATTCTGCATGGGGCGGATCAGGCAGGACATCAGGACATCGACATCCAACAACGAAACAAAGCCATGCAGCACTTTAATCCTCTTACAGATTCCAGCTGCTGATGTTTAGTCTAGTCCTTTAATCATCATGCAGATGTGTGATGATAATACAACTCACCAGTAAAGGTAGGGCTTGTCCTTGTCCACATTGATGTTGTTGAGGGGATCCATGCGGAACCACGTGTTGAGACTGAAGCCGTTCTGATAAGGCCACTTGGCGATGGGAGGTAAAGCAATCGCCTGGTATAAAGAGAACACAGGTGGATGTCAGTAAAGCACTTTGAGCTGTTCTATATAAAACAAAAGGAGCTATAGTAAAGGATGGTTCAAAAGTTCACTACCATAGCTGATGTTTTTATTTCATGATGTATTTAAATCTAATATGTAGGGCTGGGCGATATGACGATATGATATTGATATCGCAATATATTAACACTATGATACACTTTGTTGAGTATTGTTGGTATTGTCGGGAGTCAATGCTTTTATAACTCCATTGTTACTCACTAACAAGTAAATGGTGTCATTTTTCCTTCTTTTTAACATTAAATCTTGATTTAAAAAAATCTCTGAATGTATTGACTTTCATGGCTCCACTGTTTGGTTGGCATTTTTTTTTAGCAAAACCTCAGTGTATTGTGAAAAGGTCTTTAAGTATCGCAAATTGATATTTTTGCCATATCACCCACACCTACTATAATATAACAATAATTGTATTTATTCAATACTTATTATTTAAGTATAAATTACTTAAAATTGATGCAAGGTGTTTGAGAGATCCTTGTATGAAAACAAAATTGAAATATATCTAAATATCCTTGTGCCCCATCACTTTCCTTATGTTTTTTTGTTCTTGTTACCCTGTTGCTATAGTAGTTAATTAGTCTCATCTAATTAACATCTGTTGCTTGTTACCCATGACTAGTGTGTAACTGGTACAGTTTTGACCTGTATCTTCTTGGGCCTTGTTTAGTGGGCTTGTGTTCTAGCATCTTGTTTTCCTATAGTTCGCAATTTTTAGTTGTGGTCTGGTTTTTATCTTTACCTGCCTGTTCTTCGAGATCTATTATGAATTACCCAAGTGCTTTTGGCAACCTGTTTTTTTTTACCCCTCTCACTGGTCTACTGACTACAATTCCCAGATTAAACCAATTCTCAAAAAAACAGGCCTTGATCCAACTGAGCTAACTCTCTTTTGTAGCAAAGGTGCTGGAAATAGTGGTCATCTCCCAGATTTAAGTGCATCTAGCCTCTAACAATTTGTATGAGCACTTCTAATCTGGATTTTGACCATTATTAGGCACAGAGACTGCCCTTGAGAGTTGTTAATGACGTTCTCCTCTGTGCAGATTCAGGGACTCTTAGTATTCTATTGTTCCTTGATCCAAGTGCTGCTTTTGTCTCACACAAAATATCTCAGCTATTAGCATCTCGGTATAGCCCTCTCCTGGCTTACCTCTTATCTCTCAGTGAGACAACATTTCATTACAATCAACACAAATCCTCTTGTGCTCCTGTTAATCGAGGTGTCCCTTAAGGCTCTGTACTTGGTTCACTCCTTTTACACAGTCTAGTCCACTTGGCCATATTATCTGTTGTATATTATCGGACTTAGTTTTCGCTGTTACGTGGATGACACGCAGCTCTATATCAGCACAACATCTAATGCAGTGCTGCCACAACTTTCCTTTTTAGCCTGCATACACAATCTCAGGCATCGGATGCATACTAATTATTTTAAACTCAATACAGATGATACAGGTGTTTTTCTAGTCAGTCTTAAAGCTTTAAAAGCTTATTGGTAAACCTGAAACTGTTCCTAACCTTGGCATCATCTTTGACTCGTCAGTCACTTTAAAATCCCATATTAATTCTCTCACCGAGGCTGCATTCTTTCACCTCCGAAATATTGCAAGACTTCACCTGTTCTCAGTTTTAACCTTAGACCATGCATTTCAAAACCTCCCGCCTTGACTATTGTGTTTCTAACACAAATGTAAATAGTAAAGTTAATGTCACATTTACTTTGGAATCAAAATTTACTTTTTTTAATAAATAGTGTTTACTTAACGCAATAAGTTTTCACTTCTAATTGAATTGTTTCCCCAAAAAAGTAGTTTTCATTTAGAGCGTTAGGAGAAGCAGAACAACATGTCGCTCGGCCTATTTGGGAAGTTTAAGAAAAGGCTCCTGGGTGAAGCTCCATCATGAAGCTGGTTGAGAAGATGGCGAGAGTGTGCAAAGCTTCATCAGGAACACTGTTCACAATTTTAAATATGAGTTTTGATTTAACACTTTTCTTGGTTGCTGCATAAGTTCATATGTGTTATTTCATAGCGTTAATGTCTTCATTATTATTCTAAAATTGTAAAAATTAAGAAAACCTTTTGACTGGTAGTGTACACCCATGGTAACATGGTCTAAATCTTAAATGTGGATGGAATTAAAAATTTGATAATAGGTATCTTAAGTTGTATCACATAATAACATTGATCCAAAGGAGGTGGAAAAGGGGGACGGCAGTTTTACATGGAGGATAGTTTTTGTCATTTTGTTAAACCAGGGGGATGGAATCCCCTCGCAAACCCTCCCCTTAAATAATTGCTCCCTGATTATATATAGTAACTAATATTATACATTTAGGCTATACATTTAAATCAACACTAGAACAAGTAGAAATACGAAGAGGGTTCCTCACTTGTTAAAAAATAAGCAAACACATACAGAGACACAGTCAGGTATTTATGCTAACAAGAATATGCTGTTAATGTTTGTGTTGAAGACTCACAGCAGCACTACGACCCGGGAAGTTGAAGAAAGCGTCTGGCCCATGTCTCTGTGGCATCTGCTTCAACACAGCAAGCAGCTTCACTGCATGTCTCGGCTGCAGACAACACATACAGCAGAGAAGATTTAACAGGGGTGTAAGTACTACTCTAATATCATTGTATGTATTACTATTATCACAGCTGAAACATGTTCATGTGTTTTAATGTGCACTAGATTTCATTTACACATGCTGGGAAAAAAATTGCAAATATTTAAATACACTCTCATATTAACCCTCCACTAGTAACAATTGAAGCCTTTCTGATGAAACACTCCACTCTGTTCAGAAAGTGATGGCCGTGGTGTCGGCGTCTTTACCGAAGGGAATACCAGCGTCGATACTCTGTCAATAGCGCTCACTCTCATGCCAACAGGAAGTCGATATCAGCGGAAGCCGCAGTCGTTCCGCGGCCGATTGCTCCGCTGACCCACAAGCCTATCACTGCCTGACTGAGGAGATTCTGATCTGCAGCACCTGACCCAGCTTACCCACAATCCTCCTTCCCCTCTGAGCATACTGAAGAGCAGCTTCAGCTCCTTCACAGTGATACTGTAGCTAGCCAGAACTCCCAGCATGTCCACCAGCAGATCTGATAACGAGAGAGAGAGAGAGAGAGAGAGAGAGAGAGAGAGAGAGAGATGCAATTGAGTGCAAAAGTTTGCATACCCTTTGGACAAAATGAGAAAAATTATTTATAGCAACAAGATATTTAGTGTGTTAGGTTTCACAGATGTTCTTCCATTATCACAAGTAACAAAAATGGTCAAATAATGTGTTAGGATACTAACACTGAAAAAAAGAAAATGATATATTTTAAAAACTTTGCATTTCCTTTTAGGAATGTGATATAATAACTGCCTCCAATCTTTTTCGTATCCTCTCAACTGTAATATTCTCCCCCCTCTAGCCCACCACCCTGAACATTCTTCTTGTTATAACAGTTATATGGATCAGGTCTGGAGACTGAGAGGGTCATGGAAAAACTTTGCTTACTCACTTTGTTGATTTTGCCTTACATTTTGGATTGTTGGCTTGTTACAGGATACACCCACATTTCATTTTTAACTGAATTCTGTGTTTGTGTAGAGCTGTAAAATAGAGGTACCTTTTCCTTTTTTCCCCCACTCAAAAACCATGTGGGGTACAAACTTTTGCCTTCGAGTGTAGCTTGACAGAGTGAGAGATTTACTTTGTATTTGATAATTAAAGAAAAAAGCAGGAAGAAGTGAAGGGATCTTCATTAAAAACAGGAGGAAGTGAGAGGGTCTTCATTAAAAACAGGAGGAAGTGAAAGGGTCTTCATTAAAACCACGAGGAAGTGAGAGGCTCTTCATTAAAACCATGAGGAAGCAATAGGGTCTTCATTTAAAACAGGAGGAAGTGAGGGTCTTCATTTAAAACAGGAGGAAGTGAGAGGATCTTCATTAAAAACATGAGGAAGCAATAGGGTCTTCATTTAAAACAGGAGGAAGTGAGGGTCTTCATTAAAAACAGGAGGAAGTGAGAGGGTCTTCATTAAACAGGAGGAAGTGAGAGGGTCTTCATTAAAAACAGGAGGAAGTGGAAGGGTCTTCATTAAAACCACAAGGAAGTGAGAGGCTCTTCATTAAAACCATGAGGAAGTGAGAGGGTCTTCATTTAAAACAGGAGGAAGTGAGAGGGTCTTCATTAAAACCATGAGGAAGTGGGACAGTCTTCATTAAAACCACAAGGAAGTGAGAGAGTCTTTATTTAGTTACAGGCGTATGCCAAGATGACTGTACTTCTGATATTAAGTGTCTCTAATACCTGTGTAGTTACACATAAACTACACATATACGACTATAATGTAACTAATGTGAACGTCTGCACTGTTACAGATGGATTACAGAAGCACATCTTATGTAAATACACATGTATATCAACTTCAGTTTTGGCTCGTAATAACACGAGTGTATCTTGACATTTAACTTTTATATAATTCCTGTATAATATTTGTGTTGTAACATGCTAATCCAACAGAATCAGATAGATTCATATTAATCTGGAATTTGTCAGTACCTGCATCTTAACTACACAGGAACTGTGTACTTATTGTAAAGCGTAACTTCTATATAAAAGTTATACTTTAAAATAAGTGGTTAGTTAGTATAAATATATAACAGCAGGTTAACATTCATCGTACAGTACAAAAATAATACTTTAGAAAGAAAAGAGACAGTATAATTAATTAATTATGATTTCGTGCAGACCACCAATGTGGTTTTGGAGTGGTTTTTGTTAGCTAGCGTCAACGTCAGCATTAGCTATCATTCACAAGAAGGCTAACATTACCCTTATCAACTGGAGTGGCACTACTGATCTCATATCCTCCTTAAACAATGTATTTCTACACTTACAAAAATACTGGATTATATTTGAAAATATTTTTAGTATTAAAATAAAAAGTATTTAGGTTTTACATTAAGGTAAACAAAACTAACATTATTTACTGCATTTGCAAACCATGAACTTTAGTAGACAAAGTAATCAACACGTATGAATTTATGTTTTTTTCTTTCTATTTAAATTTTTTTTTTTATGAACCAAATAAGCCAAATAACGAACTCCTACAAGTCCACAACAACCAATACAAACTTATCCCCTAATTAATCTGGTTTTAATTTGCCAAAATTAATTAGTGGAACTGAATGGTGGGTTTTAATATTTACACCCATAGGCCTGATTATCAACATTTAGTCATTTTTTTAATGCTCATTTATGTGGACTTTTTTTCCAGTCCTGGTTGGAACAGACATTAGTTAATGCAGGTGTATTTACTTAACATTTAAAAAACTTTGCTCATATTTTAACATTACTTATGGTTTATTAACGCTAAAGTTTATGGTTAATTAATTTTAAGTAATGCTTACATGTTAGTTAAGTGTACCTTAATGTAAAGCATTACCAAATAAAATCCAGTCTTAGTGCATTTGCAGTATTTTACAGTTTAATTATTTCATAATTCTTACTATTTTCTGTAGCTTCTGCGCTGAATTTACTATCGACTGCAAAATAAAGAACAATTTTTCTGCCATTTTTCACCTGGTCGATTTGAGTTCGGGCATGACTATCCCATAACTGGATGTACGTATAGACACAATTTTGAAGAACAGAAACATCACAGTAAGTTAAAACCAGAAGTGCATCCAATATTCTGATAGTGTGTGAAAATTTGTAAAGTCCAAGTTTACAAGTGCTTAATACTACATTTAATACCGATGTAGTCTTCAATCGATCATAAAATTTGCAAAATGAAAAATGGCGGAAGGAAAAAGCTAACTACAAGTTTTACGTGCAGTAAAGATTAGCGGCTCATTGAATGCAGGGGTACAGTAATTAGCACATTTTAGACAGCGGTTTACCTTTACTAGCATACAATGGCTAAGCTTGAAGTAGAAAAATTGCTCCCACTAATTAAAGTAGCAGCTCAGAGCTAGTCAAATGGAGAAACAGCAAGACATTATGGATTATGCAAAAAAAAAAAAAAAAAGGAGAATACTGATAATATGCATAACATTCACGTTATGATGATGCAATACTTCCATTAAATGTAGCAGTGAATTAAATGTACATTTATTTCATACTGATTAATTCCATGTAATTTTTGCATTTTATGCTTCGTCAAGAACGCTGTGAAGAATCTACGTGGGTCAAACCCACAGCTGCTGCATCATAGAGAATAACAGTGCTGAAAAATCGTGATGAGAAAGTGGCATGACATGAACATCAATTACATACAAAAAAAAAAAAAAAGAGGCCATCAGTATTTGTCATTCATAAACGGAAGAGAAAATGTAATATTCCTCTAAACTGCCATTCAATCTCATTATGAAACAGACTGCAACTAATGAGACTTCTCCCTCAATCTCTCTGTCTCCGTCCTAAGCCTGATGAATTTCACTGTGGAAGAGATCTCAATCCACATTTCACTCTTTCTCTCTCACAGGGCTCTAGTGCTACCACAGGCTTTCAGAGACAAAAGAGGCTCATCGGCTTTGCTTATATCTCCTGTATGCTGTTCAGAGAAGCTTTACGTGTGTTATCTCTGACCTTATATGCAGATCAGCCAAGTTCAAAACAACATATTCTGTTTATCACACCACCTGGGCCTAAAGCTAAGCCTAGTGAAGAAACTATGGGGAAATCAGTGTGTGCTGCAACACAGTAAATATTAGAGCTAAATTAGTCAAAAAGCAGGTCATTTCAATTAATTTCTCTCTGTAGAGAATCTCTGAAATGAATCAAAAATTCTTAATGAATGTCACAACTACGGCTGGAATCCAGAACTCCATTTCCCACAATGCCCCTTCAACACATGACACCTCACCTGACTCACTTCCTCGTTCACAATCTCCCAGCTTCTGATCACGTACACCTGTCCCTCATTAC
>JAOUQW010000047.1:19914048-19928926 GCA_028565825.1 Olivaichthys viedmensis | reverse complement strand
CACACTCTTTGACAATTGTTTGCACAATCTGTACAGCTCTTATCTCAAAAACAGATATATTGTACATTGCACATTTTAATATTTTATATTTATGTTCTTATGGTACTTGCTTTTTATTTATTTTTATTTTTTATTTTTTATTTCATTTCCATTCTATGTTTATTGTTATGCACCAACATACTAAAGCAAATTCCTTGTATGTGAAAACCTACTTGGCAATAAACCTAATTCTGATTCTGATTATGGAGTTCAGTCCAAAAAGTTCAATCTTGGTCTGATCTGACCATAAAACCTTTTGCCACGTGGCATCAGAATCTTCCAAGTGTTTTTTTGCAAAGCGCAAATGAGATTCAGTGTGGCACTTTTTCAGATGAGGTTTATTTCTTGCCCCCCTGCCATACAGGCCAGCTTTGTGTAAAGCTTATGAGATTGTTGTCACATGCACAGACCGACCAATCTCGGCCATAAAGACTTGCAAATCCTTTAAAGTTGCCAATGGCTTCTTGGTAGCTTCCCTGATCAATATCCTCCTGGCTCGGTCAACCAGTTTGTAGGGACGGTCTGATCTAGGCAAGGTGTTGGTGGTGCCATACGTTTTCACTTTTTAATAATGCTCTGAAAGGTACTCAGAGAGCTAGTTAAAGCCTTTGAAATGTTTTTGCATCCTTCTCCTAACTTGTGCCTTTCCACAACTTTATCCCGGAGCCCTTTTGAAAGCACCTTTCTAACCATGGTGAATAGTAATAGTGGAATCCTCACGGAACAGCCGGTTTTATTCTGAAGTAATCAAAACCACTACAGTTGATGTCAAGTGGGGGCCAATTAGCTTGGTGTGTGATTTGGAAAGTGATTGGTTGTACCTGAGCAAGTTTATAATGGTTACTCTAAGTGAGTTACTCTAAGAGTAACTCTAAGAATTAGTATTTTACTAATTAAATTGTAATAATTGTTCAGATTTTTAAAGAATTTTATTTTCACTTTGATGTTGAGGGTTATAATGTGTAAATACATATGGAAAAAGTTAGATTTAATTTATTTTCATTTCCAGGGTGTAATGTGACAAAAGGACAGGATTTTGATTTTCTATAGGCACTGTAATGTCTTTAATAATATCAGAAGAAAAAAAAACAAAAAAAAAAACCTTGCTGTTGTTATTAAACTATGACTTTGGGCATGCATCAACCATGTGCAGTTAAAAAGAAAAAAGTGATATTTTACCATGGGATAATATTTGTTATGCATTTATATGTTCATACAAGGGGCCCTTGCAATTCAACTAATGTAAATTAATTAGTCAAGTGCATTTCTAAATTTGAAAGAGCTTTTATGTTTCGTCCTATAAAATTCCCTGAGATTGGGCCCTTGTATTTGCCACACTTGCAGATTGTCAGTAAAGACACTTCAAATACTGTACTTCCTCTTTAGATACCCTTATTGCTAAATTAATGATATCATTGCCAAGCATGTAGTCTTTGTGTAACCTTTCAACCATGCCATCTTCTCATCTCCTCTTCTGGCCCGAGCTTCCTTTAGGATGCTACAGATACCATGCGGCATCTTGCATGCCCCTCTTCATGCCATGCTGGTTTTGTCCTTGTCTATGTAATTACTTCTAACCCCCCACCGAGCAAGCCATCAGTCATGGCCATATCAAGCTCAATAGGCAAAAACAGGGGCCTGAAGCATGCACGCACACGCAACACAAGCATGGAAGTGGTAATGGTGGATTGGAAATGGTGATTAGTAATTACTAGAAACATACTATTTACTTTCTATTTTCCAAACTGAGAACATTTCAATTTTAATTACATAATGTTCTGGAATTTCTAAATGTCATACTGATTGGAAAGCAAGTGGATGACAAATTGCGTGAAGCTACAGATGGGCAGTCATTAATTGTATATCTGCAAAGTGCACCTACCCTCAACTCCAGAACTATTGGCACCCTTCATTAAAAGATATTTAAAATGTTTACAATTTGCATTCATGTTAAATAGTCTGTCAATATATTTGTCACATAAGTTTTTGTTTTTGAAAATACTATTTTTTTTTTAAAGACCTTTTTTATAAATAAATAAAAAAGAAAGAATTGTTTTGCTAGAGAAAATGTATCATTGTGTGTCATGTTTATTTTGTGCAATCATTTTTGCCTATTCTCTTGAAGGGTGCCAATAATTTTGTATATTGTAAATGTATCTAATAAAATGAAAAAAATAATAATAATAAGGTTTTAGTAAGGTTCTGTGGTTCACATTACAACACAAGTAGCCACTTGATGTCTAAATTACATCTGATTTAATTTGGACTTTAATTATTTAAATACAGCTTGACACATTAAATCTGCTTCAAAGATTCCCAAGAGATAATAAGCTGAATAATTATGAGCTCATACTAATGAGTTCAAGTTAATGAACATGATATTATGCAACCAAAAGGCAAAATTTAATTTTATAAATGTCCATTCCACAATGTTTTCTCTAAAATGTGTAACTTATCTTAGTATAATAATAGTAAAATGCCTCCTAAAGCGTGAAAACTATCCACTTTAAAATATAAATGAATTCAAATAGCATTCTATATTTGCAGGTAATAGCCTTCCCCTTATCACAAAACACAAGAGAAATATGGGAGTGAAATATAATGTATTAACATGCAACTTTCATCAAATGCACATGCAGTTCATTATCAGCTTTTCAATATTAGGTATTTAAATAAAAGTAATTTAGGATTATTGGAAAGTATCTTTTAATGAGATTAATGTGTAATGCGTTGAAATAAGTTCCTAGTGACAATTTCAGGCAATCAGGAATTTACTGCAATGCATTTTCGAAAGTAACCTCCGTAGCCCTGCCTGCTATCATTACTTATTTTATATTACTCTTATAATTTAATACCAGAATGTTTATGGAAGATTGCATTTATTGCAGCTTTGATAAAAGTACAATTTAATCAGACTGATCATGAAAGCATTGGGCCATGCTGCGAAGAAAAGAAATGTGATTTAGATTGAGATGGTGATGGGAACTCGGCGCATTGCCTCCGCTCCATCACGCTGGGCTGCCAGACTTACACAGGAGAACAAATGAAAAGCCTGTGAATAATTCACATGCAGCGAAGGTGCTTTCTTCCTCACAGATCCTCTCTTTCTCTCTCACACACACACACACACACACACACACACACTCACACTCGCATGAAGTCACACTGAGCCACTTTCAGTACAAACCACGCCAAGGTGTGTACATAAATTTGAGCCGAATGTCCACAAGATAACAGGAAAACAACATGATGGTGTTGTCTTTGTCAAGAAATTCTAAGATATTACTTTGTTGGTCATTCCATTTTTAAGCAAGAACATAAACTTATGTATCAAATATAAAATAGCAAATAAAAAAAAGTTTGTTGAGCAATACATAAAGAGTGACTCACAAAGTTATATACTGAGGATCAAGAGACTTCTTTATTGCAGGAAGGCAGAGTGTATCATATTACAGTTATAACAAAACAGCCTGTCAGACTTAATCTGCATCAAAAGTTCCCAAAAGACAAAAAGCCAAATAATTCCATATGTGCATGCGCTGTAATGAACATAATACAAAACCAATTTTCCAGATCTCTATGCTAGAATTAGTTTCATCTACTGTATGTATATACATTCAAGTAGTACAGAAATGCTTCCTATAGTGCAAAAACAATTTAGCATTTTTTTACAAGAATAAAAAACAAATGCCTTTCTATATTTCAGGAGTGAGTTTTCTACATTATGAGGTCTTTCCATACCAGAATACCAAAGTAAAAAATTGTGTTTCACCTTCTATCTGTTCGCTCTGAACCCATTTAGCTTTCAAGAAATGAATAAGTGCCCTTTGAAGACACTCATTTCCCATTTAAATCATATCTGAACTTGGATTTAAATGGAATTGACCCCTATGGACCCCTATCCCAAAAGAATTTGACTCGACATATTATAATTTGCATTAATATTACACAATGATGTGGAATTTACACTCGCGCTCTTATACAAATACATTTTTTAAAAAGAGAGAACCCGTGGCTTTACATTACACCGCTTAAGCTGCTCTAGATTTTACAGAACTTGATCAGTCCTACAATGGAGCCCTGATGGACACCGGTACGTGTAGTACAAGTCAATTAGTGACAGACTGCACCGCAGTCAGCCAATCAGAGCCCTCGGGGAGAGGACAGATGGTAATGAAACTGCTAGAGAGACCGACATATCTAACAAAGGCAACGGAACAGCAAAGCATCCCACCTTAATAAAAGCTCCAGAGAAACCGTTCTGAAAAAAACCCCACCAAGGTCAGATGGCTACGAGCGGAAACAAAAGAGCATGTACTGGTGGTGTGTCATTATAGCAGCTTAAGAGCCACAATTATGCAAAAGGATAATCATATGCTACTTTCATATTCAGATGAGAAATTATAATGCAGACAGTGTATAATTTAGAGAGGCTGAATGACTGATATTGCCTTGCCTTATAATGGAAGAAAAGCTATATTTAGGTGCCAAAGAAATTCCTATTGAAAAAAATAAAATTCAACATAATGTCTAATTCCTAGGAGCCTTTTGAAATAATGAGCAACTATAGAGCAACTATAAAAGCTGTACATTTTAAAAGGGCAAAGGTATGACAGTGTGATGACAGTGGAATACGTTTGATTGTAGCATGACCAACAAAGTCTACCAATTATGAGCACTGGTGCTATGAAATATCAACAGTTAAATGGGGTTGGAAATACTGCAATATACTAAATGCTGTGTTTGGCAGTGACAGTTAGGTGTATCCCCCAAATTTATTTATATCAGATGAAGCTACTGGTTTATTAAAAAAACAGCTTTGATCATGTATATGCGATATCACACAGAAGCAAATGTTTTTGTTGGCATGGTTGAATTGGATGATTCGAGTGCCGCATTGTGAAAATGCAGGTGAATTTTTGGCGAGGACTTCTGTGCCAAGTGCCTCACTGGAGTCACATGTTGGATGGCACATCTGTCAGGTTATGACAAAAAAAACAGGTGAACAAACTGAAAAATAGATTTCCTAACGTCATGGTACTGCTGTACCCACAGACTAGAGTTTGCTTTTGTAAAAGGAAAGGGGAAGATAAACTGATGCACTTTTGCTCTGATGAACAAACTCTACACGCTCTACAGAACTTCGGGGGAAAGATCATATCGAGTTGAAAGAGGTCTTGACCCACAGCTGTGCAAAATTGACCTCATTCTAGATACAGTACTAGGTTGGGAACTGTTGATGCAGTGTTGATGCACTGCTGATGCAGTGTTAACGATCTGCTATACCAAACCTTCACCTTTGCAAGTGTAAGTGACACAAGAGATGGCGTAACTTGTCTGTAGAGATGTACTGACTCAGTATTGGCTTAGATTTGACATATTTTCTGATCCAAACCACCGGCATATTTTATAACTTTGATATTAGTATTGTGTCTGAAATGGAAAAAAGTCAGATCAGTGCATCCATACTTGCCAGTCATGTGGATTTGGCTAAGCTTTTGTCCTCTCATGCATTTGCTAGTAACTTCGGCCACATGTGTGACGCTTTGAAAGAACTTTCTGAATTATCTGTTGAGCTGCAAAGAAGGGATTTTACTGTGTACATTTATTGTCTACCCTGGCATTGACTGTGCACATCCGTCAGATGACTCATTGAGAGCAATGCTAAGGATGTGGAGCACGTACTGAATGTTAGTGGCAGTGAGAACAATTACGATATGAAGAAGTGAATTGCTTCTCTTCTGCAAATTACATTTATCTGTATTTTCTGACTTTCCCACACATAGGTTATACTTGGGTATATTTATCTATTAATCTGCTCCCGAGAAAACAATGCACCTTGTACTGATGTGTTAAAAATGAAAAAGTTTCTTAGTTCGCATTTACTGAGCGCATAATGCATCCTGCTCCCCATTAAGCATCTCGGAATAATCTGCTTTAATGGAGTCCTGCGACGCTTTTTCCAAACGGCAGCATGCGACCGATAGATAAAGGTCATTCAAATCAATATCAATTTCTTGCTGCCAATGATACCTGATGACACTTTGGATGCTCTTTCAGCCGTCTCAAACTGTTAATAACTGACCTGCGCTCGAACGAATAGCAAGGAGCCGCACGCAACTGGGAACTGAAAACATTGATTTAAAAAAAAAGTGTTCATGATAAATTTCCAGTTCTGTTTCTACCAGCAGTATTTACACGCTTATATTTAGAATTTTCACTAGACCAGATCATGGTAATGTAGGTCTGTATGATTTCAAGTACGCCTCTGCTCTGCGGTCAGTGGGCTAGATTAAAAATCTTTCTAGAATGCAATCTGAGGGAATGCTTATTTATTTGAGACAAATCTTTGAAGTAATCTAGATCAATCATATGTCCAGAAATTGTACAGAACACCATCATATCCATCACCCCTGAAATATGGGTAATATATATATATATATATATATATAAAACATCCTACACAACATCAACTCCCCCCGCAATCCCCAGACCTCCCCCCAGTCATATTTCAGGGGCCGTATTCACAAAGAATCTTAAGGTTAAAAGTAGCTCCTAACTGGCAGATTTAGGAGAAACAAATTTTAATTTAAATTTAAATTATTTTTTCTGTCTAAGAGTAATTCACAAAGCCTTTTAGCGCTAAAAGCAGGTCCTAAACCTGCGAAAACTTAGGGGTAGTCAAGAGGACTCCTAAGTCACTAAGACCAAATCATGAACAATCCTAAATGGCTGCTGCCGGCGTAACGGTGCAATAGTTTGAAATATTTAATGACAACGAGATTTTAAAAAGGTATCGTATGGGTTGCGTGGGTAGTGCAGTAATTGGAGAGTTAGTGAGAGATGCAGTCCCACCGGAGATCAAGGTTTAGACACTTCGCTACTTGCCCATGAGCAAACGCAGTGCAGATGAACTGCAAATATCATCTGCAAGTCGCGTTACACATCAACGCCTTCTCCAGACCCACGCATCATCCAACAATTCAACCAGATTTTTTTTTAGATGTTCACAAAGGTTGCTCTCTGGTTTAACAGCTACGGTCTTTCTTAAATTGATATTAAATAAAAATCCTCTCCATAATATACGATGTGATTTTTGCGATATGAGAACGTGTTATTGTAGCCAAATAGGACATAGCGAATTGGGATTTCATTTATGAGTTTACCGCAGGCCGCTACCGCATCAGTCAATCACTGCTCATATTCATTCATTAAACACTCTGTCATCTGTAGCAATGGGGTTAACCCCGCCCTTCCTCCTGGTTTAGGAATTCCCCAGTAAAAGTTCCTCTCAGCTGTTTCGTGAATAGGTTTTAAGGAGAAACTCTTCGTTAGGAACTTTTAGTGGCACTTAGGAGAACTCTTGGTGGTAAGATGAGATTCTTTGTGAATACGGCCCCAGATCTGTGGGAAACACTGCTCTTGCTGCTCTTCATAGCACTCTTTGGGACATAATTGGAAAACCAGTGTGCTCTACGCCCAGTGCTTTATGTACTGTATCTTTGATAAAAGAAGGAAAGAAAATTGGAAAGACTCAGTCTGGGGAGCCACAAGAACAGAGCGGAAACTGCGTGTGGTCCTACAGAACCTCGGGGACTGTATTGTGACCACAGGTAATGATTTCACCTATTTACTAAGTTATGAGAACGAAGTAATTAGCTTCTCTTAGGTGAGCTCATTTATTAAAGAAAGTGGTTCAAAACTGGGCAGAGCAATTTTCCAGGCCCTAGGAAGAATAATCCTTGCTAGACCTGTAAGAAAAAAAAGTTATCACAGTGCCTTCAACAATCTGAGCAAAGCGAGGAGAAGCTAGGAGGACACATGACAAGTCCATAATATAATGCAAGTGTGTGCTCCAGTTAATCACAGTTTTATTTAAATGACAAAACAAATCTAAGATACTTATATTTTCTCTTCATCAGAAGAAGTTAAGCTCAAGACAATGGCAACAGTTAAAAGCCGGCATGGCCCATATACATCTAATATACATCTTTCTGACACGGCTTGGGAAACACATTTTAGTGTTTATTATTCAAATAATTTCGTACATGTCATTTTTTAAGAGCGCTCCAGTGTTTTGTCCTTACTTTTTGGGGGAGGAAGTTGGTTAAAGTTTTAACTAGGGGGGGTCAGACCTTTCAAAATCCTCCATAATTCGTACCCTGCTTTAAGCCCTTATGGATGAATGAAATATTATTAAATCTGATCATGTGTATTTGTCATACCAAGATATTTACCTGTTTGTTTGGCATCATTTTACAGCATATTTCATGGTGAACAATGTGGTGATTTCAACAATACCATACCAGTTTAGGAAATAACAGTTATAGAATACAGCTCTACATTTGGTTTCATGGAGAGTTCAAAGGTTCAGATGGTATATAAGGAGTGCAAATAGTAGGGGCGAGAAAAAAAAAAGAGAGTCAGAGGGCCAACAAGATCAGGAACCTCTTAGAAACATCCTAGGAGCCTCTGAGATCAGCTCCCGCACCAGTAGACTTTTTACCAGTCCAAGTCTGCTTTTTGCCTCTTGACCCACTCTGCATCCGACATCACCATGAAGATTGGTTATAGGACCGCGGGAGGCGTAACCGACCTTAATCACATGAGCGACTAAGCCTTACGTTTCTCCACAGTTTGGAGGGAAACTTACATGAATTAATTTGAGTGATTAAAGTTATAGTTTATAAGCCTACTACAGTTTATTCAAATACAAGTACCTGAGGGGAAAAAAAATGAATACAGTGCACATCCCACTCTGTGCTATAACAGTCTTAATGGAAGGATGCACATAAACAGCTAAGCCTGCTGCTAAATGAGGAGGTAGAATGAGATCTGTACTCCCTCTGCAACCCCCCCGTTTCTGTTCCTATGTGACCCACTGAAGGCGACCTGGCTGTAGCGGGTCACACTCAATCTCACACAGCAGCAGGTGTAAACAGCTAGTGCGCTTCTTGCAGAGAAGGTGTACTATGCACACACACACACACACACACATCGGCAGGAGAATTTTCTGTGGAAGGTCGAGTCGCCGCCCTACCGTGGACACTACAGACACAATGTGTGATAAAGGAAGCAAGAAAATTGGAATTGGAGTCTGGGGAGTTACAAGGACAGAGCTGAAACTGCGTTTGGTTGCAAAGCAATCCTACAGAACCTCGGGGACTGCATTGTGACCACAGGTAATGGTGTCACCTATTTAAGTCATGAGACTGAAGTAATTAGCTTCTCTGAGGTGTGCTCGTGTATTAAAGAAGGTGGTTCAAAGAAGAACAATTGGGTAGAACAATTTTCCCAGCCCTGAGAAGAATAGTGCTGTTCTGGAAAATAGCAGTAACCACAAAAAGAGCAGCATTTAATGGGAGAGAGTAGCATCCATTATCTCTTATTAAATGCCAGGGACAGCATGTAGAGTAATTATTGCTAAAGCAGATGGTTTCTGTAGATGCCCTGAATGTCATTATGCATGTTCAGGGCTCCACAGTGCATTTGCGAGTGAAAATTACTGTGAATGCAAATGTGAAAATTATTTAGGGGCACCAGTGCAGGAGACTTCTGACACTCGAGTAAAACTCACAAACTAGTGCATACAAGTGCAAAAGTGTGTATCCCCCATGGCTTTTGAATGGAAAAAAATAAGAAAAATGTACCTCTATATTACAATTACAAGCTCTCCACTGAGCGGATCACAACTCTTTCTTTAGATCTAACTCCATCTCAGACTGATTTAAAAACTGCCGTTTTCCGCATGTGTCAGGTGAAGCCGATTTGATTCTTATAGCAATTTTTATAACAGACATTGTGACAAAGCAGTATCAGAGCTCTGAGCCTGGACCTTATTGGGAAATACAAAGGCTACAGCTAAAAAATTAAATCCTGAAAAGCAAATAAGAACCAAACCGGCCATTCTTGATCCAGCAGCAGGCAGCAGCAGGTAATGACTGAACAAGATTTACTGAGAAAATTCCTAACATGATTAATAATGGCTATAGTTATAGTCAATTAGGAAAGGAGTTTAAGTCTGAACAGTTCCAATAAGGCCTAATTCATATTGTAGTGATTAATATTCTGCATGAGATCCATGATTGAGACAATATAGTACATTAATATTCTGCATGAGATCCATGATTGAGACAATATAGTACATATAGTACATATTGTCTCAATCATGGATCTCATGCAGAATATTAATCACTACAATATGAATTATGCCTTCTTGGAACTGTTCAGACTTTCCCTCTGTTAAACTCCTTTCCTAATTTTTATAAACTCTTAAACTTTTGTGAGACAGGTTTATAATGAATGAAGAGGACTTTAAAATGTGCTTCTACTGTCACTGTTGTTATCCATCAGATAATCCACTCGCTATATTTCAGTGCATTTCCTGCAGCCTGGAAAAGGAAAGAATAGAACTATGGTCCCTAAATATAAAGTATTATATTCTGACTTTTTAAATAAATATAAAGCACTTCATATAAATTGGGCAAACGGTTTTGACAAATATATTTATAGATTTATTGAGAAGTGATCATTTATGGAAAATTGGTTGAATACAGAGAAATAAGCACAAATAAACCTTAAAAAATATAATGAGTAATAAGGCTTTTGAATGGAAAAAAAGAAAAATGTAGATAAAAGTTTACATAAATTTTACAATTTATCCACAAAAAATAGGATTAAGAAAAAATGCTGAAAATGAAATGTGGGTGTATCCTGCAACAAGACAACAATCCAAAACATAAGGCAAACTCAACAGAAATATAGTTTGAAAAAAAAAATTTAACTGGGAGAATCCGAAAGAGGATACAAAAGAAGTCGGAGGCAGTTATAAAGGCTGGGCATCCAAGATATTAGAGGATATTTCTATCACATTGAGAAAGGAATTTGCAAACTCTTGAATTGATACCATTTATTTATTTATTTATTTTCCACGATTAATATCTTAGCATACAACTACTTGACCATTTTTGTTACTTAAAGGTAATAAAGGAACATCTGTGAAACATCTGTGAAAAATGTCTTGTTTGTATGAATTAATTGTCTTTGTCCTCTTAATTTTGTTTTAAGGGGATACAAACTTTTGCAGATCACACTCGCATGAGAGTAGCGTTTTTTTACTATAATTTGCTGCTTTTAGTCCCAAAGTAGTCAGAGAAAGCATGAAAAAGTATGACAATAGCAGCAATTAGTATAGCAATGTCGTTTGATTCATAGATGCAAAGCATAAAAGCGTACTTTGAAATGCTTTTAAAACATAAACGTACATTTTACAAACAGACTAATTGCGCAGAAGAAACGAAAAAGAAGTGACAAGTAACAACGTTGCACTTACAGGCAAACAAGTGGAACTAAGAGCAGCTGAAAGTGTGCTCCCGAGTGGCGCAACTGTTTCACCCTATCGCCAGGAGATTGTGAGTTTGAATCCCGATGATGCTACAACCGTCCATGTAGAGCTGTGAAGCTAATTTAAACACTGTTCAGAGGATTTTTCCTTTTAACATACACAAGAAACAGAGGAACTGATTTTAATTGAAATATTTAGGCTACTCGCCAGGCAATAACGAGCCAGGAGCAGTCAGACCAAATCTGAATAAAAGTTGCCTGGTGATATTTCGCAGACAAGCCAGGAGAGAACTAGCAGGCTTTTTTTGTAGGTGGAAATCTGCACATGAAAAGAGATGCATCGGCGAAGCACAATGCATCCCAATAGCATTCACGCAGCAGGGATGAATTGACAGGTTGCAACCTAATCATTCCTGCGCAATACAGGCAGCTGCCAGCAGGCAAATAAGCTTCAATACCAAAGCTTACTAAAACGTCGAAAATTGAATATTGTGCCAGGAAACAGGTTTTACTAATTAAGAGGTCTAATGTCTTTTGTCAAGTACGTCTTATACTTATTTTTATACATCTTACATTTCTGAGTTCTTTACGGTTTTTCTCAATTGGTTTGGCTTATTTCTTGAAACAGTTTTAACATTCTCAAAGCTCCAGGTGCATTTGGCAAAACAGCTTATATGGTACAGCATAACACCATAGTTCACCTTCAAAAGGTCACAGTTCACCCAAAAGATTTAACGCATGCTGCAAAATGAAGTTATTGTGCCAGCAAATAAGCCAATGCCACCAAAATAAAAAGTTCCTTTGACATTATGTAAACAATGGTAATGAAAATGTTGTCAGTATGGCAGTAGACCCTGGAAATGTTCCTTATATCCAAATTTCAGTCTTGTCCTACTTTATTATTGCCACTGAATGCTTACTGTACCAGAAGGTCATTTTTCTCAAGCTAACTGAACTGAACAAGGCCAACTTTTCCATCTATTTAAGCATAAAAACTTTAGTTTATTTTTATTTGTTTTTTATTATAAATTTTCAAAATTTGCATAAAAACGCTGGATGGTCAAGTGAAGTAGGCTTTTATTGTCATTCCTCCATATAGCTTGTATACATTGGAACGAAATGTCGTTTCTTCAAGACCATGGTGCAACACACAACAATATAGCAGCACGCTATACAGGACTACATAAAGTGCAAATACACGACAGTGAGGACGAGTGCAAATATACACTATACAATAAATACACAGGACAATAAATACACAGGACAATGCACGCTGACTAGACAGGATAGCAGAAAAACATTGGATGGGGTGTATAGCCAAGGTACAACAAGATACCAGTGCAAATAATTGTCTGTAAACTATAATTGACTGGAGAACGTGTCCCAGTAACAGCAGGATAAATCCCCAACAGACACTGGCAATCAAAAGCTTTTGAAGACTTAGGGTTTCTTTAGTTTTTATAACCGTTTAATCATTATTGGTGCCACAGGAAAAAAACTAAATGTTACATAATTAAATGAGGAAATTAATTAATTTAGGGGGCAATGTAGGGAAAAAATTTAAACAAGTGTTCCACGAAAGACCAAAATCTTGGTATTTAAGGACTTCTCAACTGCAAGCTCCAGTTAAGCGGATCTAAGTTGCAAATCACAAACATTTCTCAGTTAATATATATATATATATATATATATATAGGACGTTTATGAAACCTCCTTTCACCTCCTACAGCCTAAGAATCATTTTGCTTACACAGCTGATGAAGAAAACGTCCTGTTTCTCTGGAAACTTTGTGTACTACACTGCAATTTTTACTACATCTACCATAATATGTGTATATATAAACACACATCTGTCTTATTTAGATTTTTTCATTTTAAAGAATTTTAGAGCCAAAGGGCAAAAACGTTTGGCTGGCAGTAAAAATGATTTTAAGTATGCTAGAAGTTCATTATGGGTAAAGGATGTAAATAGGATGTAAATTGCAAGCTCGTCGTCACCGTGGTGCTCCTCTCCCATCATTCCTAATAATTAACAGTCATAGTAAGAAATTTGTGTTTGAATAATGCAGGGTGTGTGTCAAATACAAGTAGTAGTTCATCATCCATCTGTATTTCATTTCTCACCATTTTTAAAAGATCTCTTTGCTTCTGACTGCCATTTTTAACCTTTTTCTCCATTCCTAAAACAGTACAAGTAATTGTCTCTTGTTGCTCTTTGACTCAAACATGCAGTTGCTCTCCAAATCCATCAAAACTATATGGTCTTTCAAAGGCGATTACCTACTTGCTTTAAATCCATTTTTAATTTTGCATTAAGTGATCCGGAAGCTTCCATGGTCACGGTTGTGGTGACTGTGACCTCTGTGTAGACCATCCACCATGTCCGTAGTTTTGATGCCCGTGTGCTTGCTGCCGGCCTCCTCATCCTTCATCGTTATCACAGTAAGCAGTGTTTGGGTTTGGGCAGCTGTTCATGTGCATGCTTTTGTTCTGACATCTTAGTGTGTACGAGTTTGTAGATAAAATATTAAACATTACAAGCACATTAATTGTCCTTTTCCTTCATTATAAACCTGTCTCACAAAAGTTTAGGAGTTTATAAAAATGTACTATATTGACTCAATCATGGATCCCATGCAGAATATTAATCACTACAATATGAATTATGCCTTATTGGAACTGTTCAGACTTAAACTCCTTTTCTAATTGACTATAACTATAGCCACAATTAATAATGTTATGGATTGTCTCAGTAAATCTATTTTCTAGCTTCTGTAGCTTTTGGATTTCTCAATAAGGTCCAGGCTCAGAGCTCTGAAACTGCTTTGTCACAATGTCTGTTGTAAAAATTGCTATAAGAATCAAACCGGCTTGACCTGAAGTTAGACTTAAATAAAGAGACTAGCTCAATGGAGAGCTACAGTTTAAAGGAAAGAGTATATTCCTGTATGGGTAGGCCTGGGTTTTGTAGGAACAACTATATTCCGCAATTGGTTTGGCCCAATTCTCAAATGATAATGAATATTTTCAAAACAACAAACCTCCACACCACTGGTCACTTGTTCGCAACAGAATTTTTAAACAAATTGCAAATGTTTTAACACACCTATGCAAATGACTAAGTGCAATTATCTACAATTTGCACAATTACCAAATGCATGTCTTGCTGATCAAAACTGATTATGTTGCTTCTCAGTTGAATACTCTCCTAAACATGTCTGCTAAATTGGTAAATTGCCCGTCAGGTGAAACTTGAACTTCCCTAACGAATGAGGAGTTTCTCATTTCTTATCTTACATCAACCAATCACACTGTCACGCGCGCGGTTGTCTCTGTCACGTGAGTTATGTTAAATGTTACCAGCTGTTCCTCGTCTGTCTCCCCTTGATTATTAAGTGTTTAAATAATCGCTTGTTTCCGTCCTGTGTTGTCTTCCGTTTTGTGTGTTCACCACACCTGTCGCGGCGTGTATAGTTTTGTGTGTAAACCCGGTTCT
>JAOUQW010000047.1:19884539-19902871 GCA_028565825.1 Olivaichthys viedmensis | reverse complement strand
ATAAGTCTGTAATGTAATGAAACGTGGAGAAGGTGAAAGGGGTGTGCAGACTTTCCGGCTTGACTGTATATATACAGTATATACTGCATATAACATTAGCAAATGTATGTATTATTAACAATATTAACAGTTATTGTAATATGTAAGACTAGCAAAAGTCTGTAATATTAGCAATTAGCAAGTACCGTATTGTAGTACCGTATGTACGATTGGCAAAAGTATGTACTTTGATATTAGCAAAGATCATTCATCATAAGTAGCTATGACATATAACGTATAACAGTCTCTATCAGACAATAACAGTGAACTAGCACTAGGAGCGTACATGTGTTACCGTTTAACTGAGGTATATGGTGTACCAACAAGTTATTCAAGAATTTAATTTAATTTCTCAAGCAGTTTAAAAAAAAAAGATTTCAGTTTAAATAATGTATTCTTGAATAATAAGTGTAAGTAACATTTTATATTAGTTTTATATTAAATTTTATAATTAGCTTATCACAGCATTGGCCCGAAGAGTTTTTATTAGGTAAATAGCATGGCATGTAATATTAACACTTAACAATAATTGTAATATGGGATGTAAGATTAGCCATTAGCAATTATTAAAATGCAGATGTAGAATCTGAAACGTATGTCATACTAATGAGCAAATATTGTGATATGTTCGGCAAAATTGGCAAACATATGGAATACTAGCAATTAGAACTTATTGTATAGTAGCATGTTATGTAAGGTTGAATGAAAAGTATGAATTGTAATATAAGTAATTAGCAGCTAGCATGGTGTGTACTATTATCAATTAGCAGTTTTTATTAGGTAAATAGGATGGCATATAATATTAACACTTAGCAATAATTGTACTATGGTACGTAAGATGAGCAAAAGTATGTAATAATAGCAATCAGCAATTATTGTAATATGTAAGATTAGCAAAAGTATGTAATATTAGCAATTAATGATTATTATAATATGGAATGTAAGATTAGCAAAAGTATGTAATATTAGCAATTAGTAATTGTTGTTGTACGCTATTAAAGATTAGCAGAAGTTTGTAATATTAGCAGTTAGCACGAATTTACAGTAACCGAACAGTGTGTGTACTCACTTGAGGTCCACTCTGCAGATGTGTGTGAGTCGCGACTTGCCCGAGCCACAGGGCTCCAGCAGGTAGTCGGACTCGAGCACGACGCCCCTCACCCCGCCTATGAGAGGACACTCGTCGTGCTCGATGGAGATGGACACGAGCGAGCACGCGCCCCGAGGTAAATCTGTCCTCCACGACCTGAAAGTGAACACAGCCTTTATGAACAAACATGCTCCATCTTCTAAACCTTGTCGTATTTTCCCACTTTCCAACACCTGCTACCAGAAATGTCTCCATGACTGAAACTGAAGAAAAAAAAATGTGTGCACACTCTTCTGTTTAAAGCCAATAACAGTACACAAGCCTATTTTATATAGCCAATTCCAGAAGTATTGGCGTCCTTCCATGTCGAGGCTCAAAATATCACTCACTGCACGAGTTATTCATTTTACATATGCATTCATTTTTGCCCATTTTTTATGAATGGTGCCAATAATTTTTGGAGATTACTGTATATTTAAAGGTAACTAGAAGTAATAAAAACTGTTTTGTACGTTTAAATTTATTATCAAGTTGCTCGAAGTGAACGTAAGCACAACATCAGAGGAAGTTAAGTAAAGTAGTGTAAAGTAATGTAATATAATGTAATGTAACGATGTCCACGCGAGTGCACACTTACCTGAGCACTACAAAGTCTCTGCTGGGGTGCGGGGGCATGCGGTTGAGAACGTACTGGAAGATCTCAGTCTGCTTGTCCAGCACTTCACACACTCTCCACTGCAGCAGGTCCACGTCCCACAGGTGGCGCTCTCGCAGTACGCGGTTCAGCACCACAGACGGAGGAGCCTCCACCTCCACTGAGACACGCCAGCGCCGGAGCGGGTTGCCATCACCCACCTGCAGGACGGCACGACACTTATTATATGTTACTGAGACACGACAGTTTATCTACAGTATGGTCCAAAAGTCTAAACAGACTACCAAGAACTTTTTATCAGTAAAGAAAAAGGAATGCAAATTTTGTCAAATTATATTTTTTAAACATGATTTCATCATTTATCATAAGGAGGTATGATAGCATATAACGGTCTCTATCACACAATAACAACTTACTAGGACTAGGAGCGTACATGTGGTACCATTTGCCTGAAGTTTATGGTGTACCAACAAGTTATTCACATTTTTATTTAATTTCTCAAACAGTTAAAAAAATTATTGTTTCAGTTTAAATAATGTATTCTTAAATAATAAGTATAAGTAAAATGTTATGTTAGTTTTATATTAAATTTAATAATAGAAATTGTATATTATTACTTGGTCGCAGACTCAGAATTTTGGACCCAACTATTTTTTTTTCTTTTTTAGCTTATCTATATTTAATATCTTCTTCTTTTTTTTATAGGAACAGGCTATCCTTTCATTAAGGTGCATTTCAACTGTGTACATATACTGTATCTTAATCTAATCTAGTCCAAAATGAGGTGATTTAACAAAACTAACAAAATTCAGCTTATTAGCCCTCTTATCTCTCACTCCTAAAAACAGTGCACTAAGCCACTACAAACATCTCCATCACTACCTTCTTGTATGCGAGTTCGGTGTTATTGGAGCTTTGGCAGGACACCCAGCCCTTGGCTTTGTCTCGAGCCTCCTTGAGCAGGATTTGCAGTCGGGACTCTAAGTGAGCTGGCCAGGAGCCTTCGTGCTCCTCGTCTTCCTCCTGCTGCTGCTGCTTACACAGTTCCTCCAGTGTCAGGGCCTGCAGGTCGGCCTCTACGTACGAGTTCCGCGACTGCGTCACCATTTCATGGGGGATCTGAGGGGATGACAAAAAAAAATCAACGTTTTTTCCCACCAGAAATTATATTATATTTAGGTCATTTTGACGTCAGAGAAACAAGGTTAAATTATTCAATTTAAAAATAACTGGTGTTTGTAAATCTGACCTGTCATTTTTTTTAAATAAAGGGGATTTCTGTCCATGTTCAATTCCCTCCATCTTTTTTATCAGGTGCTACCATGAGCTATCAGGAAGATCCCAGAGTATGGAAAGGTTTTTATAGTCTTGTCTGTTTCTATAAATTGCTAGTAATTTAGGGCATTTTAATATAAACATTACTATATATATTGCTATAAAATCTAAAAACAGAAATGTACTGTAATTTGCTGGAATAATGCTGGTGTATTATTAATATACTTTTCACTACCACTAAAAAGTTAAATCGAATTGTATATCATTATGAAAATGTCACTACGCTGCGCACACAGTTTTTAAAGGAAATGACAGGAAGCTGATTTGATTAAATATTGCAGCGGCACACCTAACCACACCCCCTGATAATCTATTCATATGTAACTCCACCCCTTTTTAATAATTACGCTACTCTTTGCGCCGATGGTCACTAGAAAAACCCAAGAATATTTCTGCTACACCCACACACACCAACGGCGCAATTTTACGCCATATTTTTATGCTTGTGTTATGATCACAAAAACGGGGCTCGAGGTGTGTGTGGGGACAGAGAGAGAGGCTCACCTCAAATAGCCGATTACACTCTGTGATCATATGTGCCAAGCCCTGGGTGGCGGCCAGGTTCTCGTTCAGGTCCTTTTGGTCAGGCCGCCCAGTGGCATATTTCTTCTGCATGGTTCTGTGGAGAAGCAGGAGCACAGCTCTGAGCATTCATCCTTCGTCTATCTCATATCATCTACCAATCATTAAAAAGTAATAATACAGTTTTGTGCATTTTTTCCTCATTTTCTGTGCATGTGTGTTCATTCACAATTTAGATCTAGGACACTAAAATAAATGCATGTATAGTATCTTTATCTAATAACACTGAAACTCTGTACGAATGTCCACCTGGGAGAGAGGTTTTCCTTCTTCAGGATGTTGAGGTGAAAAAGGGAGGGAGCCAGACACACAGCTATATTCATGGGCGTCATCTGATTCTCCTGCACGGAGGAAGTGACGTCGCTGAGGAAGCAGAGCAACGTTTGCAGGACTTCCCTGTTCTCATCTGACATCAGCATGATGGCTGCCTGGACCGCCTGCAGTCGCTGGTCTTTAGGCACGTCTGCAAAAGAACACAGAGCACAGAAGCCTTAAGACAAGTAGCAGGTGAACAAGATATAGATTTAGATAAGGGTAAGCGCAGTGATTTAACATTGCATAGAAATGGAAATGAGCATCATTCCGTTTTGTGGGCTCATGCCCTTACATTGGTAAATATGGAGGAAGGTTTCTCCCAGTTTGCTGGTGAGGAGCGGCTCGGGAAGGTCTCTGAAGAACTGTTTGACCATGTCGGCCACGTCGTAAGCAGACTGGTCCTCGTAGTTCACGTCCTCCGGAGAGTTCTCATTCATCTGCCTGAGAGCCTGGATGCGAGATTTCACCCCCGACTTGCGGAAGAGACCCACCTGGAGATTAGGACATGCATGTTTTCAATACAGTAAATGGTAAAGCCCCAAAAATAAAAAATAATCTACAGAATGGAGAAGCAGTTTTTTTTCTGAATTACTATAAATCCTGGTTGAGTGTGAGATAATCTTTCAATAGTATTGATCTAAAGGCAGATTATGAATTTGATAAAACTGCATTGAATACCAGATTCCACTAATTTGTGCAGATTTGGCGAACCTGGTCGAGACACTGGCTCCTGAGGTAGCGGAGAGCCTGCTGGAGGCCCAGAGGTAGAGGCTGACCGAAACGCTGGACATGCACGATCAGAGGAACACCAAACACATTCTTATCCTTATAGTCAGGAACCTTCATCCTCTTCATGAACTTTGGCACTGACCTGCACCACAGAGAAAAGGTTAATGAACTTGATTGAATTCTAACTAAGGAATAGTTAGAAATTTGTTGTTCTTCTTGCTAAGGAATCATCAAAACAAAGCTATTACCAAATCTGATCATTTTATAAAAGTTGTGCATGTTTTACCAGGTCCAGCCATGCTTGTTTGACATGGAGTATTTCTCCATGATGGCAGTGAGGCGCAGTAGAGAGAACTTCTGCAGCAGGTTGAGTTGTCCTGCTGACTGGTTGGTGATCTGTAGGGAAGCCACTGAATGGCTGAGACGGTTGGAGATCTGGAAACTCGGCCATCGCAAGCTGAATACAGAACAGGAAGCTACTTTTAAAACTGTAGTTGTGGCTAGAAGGTAGTATTACACATATACAAATGTACTTTATAATCATTACAATTATAGTTTCTTTTGAAGGTGCACTTATGGAACCCATTGACCACGTGCAAAAAAATAAAAATGACCAAAAATAAAAAAACCACAATATATGTGCAATCAATGAACAGTGTACAAATAATATATACAAACCATAAAGTACAGTACTATCACTGTAATAGACAAACACGTGGAACATGAGACTAAAGTGTGTGTCATGCAATAAAGTGGGTGGTGAAGGTGAGGTGTGGCGCAAACATGTAGGTACTAAGTCCAAGTATAAAGCAACTATAAGTCTGAAAGGTAGTAGTGCATGGTCTATAATGAGATTCAAATAAGGCAAGAGTTCACAGTCCTGTTTGTTTGAGTCCATACCCAGGATCAATTCTGGACTCATTTGCGGAAGGGCGTCATCATCGCAGGATTGTTTTCATACAGACAAATTCCTTCCAAACCGCAGATCGTTTAGACTATTTTATACGTCACTTCTGCTGTTCACGAAATCTTCGCTCAATTTATTGGGAAGGCATTCCATTTTATCTGGAGACCACAACTTGCCATTCCATGCCATTGTGAAACTTGAAACTAACAAGTTTAACCAATCATGTTACTCGCTGCCCAGCTCTAGGACCGGATCACTTTCATACATGGTGCGGTCCCCACCCAGTTATTTTAAAGCAAACCCCAGACCACCATTTTCAGGTGGACCAGAGATCAGTTCCCATGACCTCACACACGTTCAAAAACAATCTACACACATGACCAAACTCTCTGTGCAAATGGTCTCTGGTTTCCGGAAAAAAGTTTGAGTCAAAACGCCCTAAGACTGAAAATTGACAAAGCGGTTCAAGATAAAGATTTTATTTGCATACCAAATAGCTGCTAACAAAAAAAGGTTCCATCTAGCACCCTAAAAGGTTCTTTGTCCCTCTGGGGGAATGCTTACGTTTTAACTCTTAACTATCCAAAGAACCCTTGAGGAACCAATTTTTTCTAAGAATGTAGCTGGATACCTACATAACCATGACCATTTTCTTTTCAATCGTACCAAAATAAATGAAACAGTATCAGAAACAGTTGTGAAGATACAAAGCTCTGAGTCTTACCGATTTGGCCTGGTGAGCGAAGCCCCAACCCCAGAGTCTCTCCTCTCTCTCATTCCTGTAGATTCGGTTTCATTAAGTGAAACGCCATCCCTGTCCCCGTCACTGGGAGTGACCTGCCCCTCCAGCACTGAGTGACCCTCCAAATCCAGCGTGATGTGACTTGAGGACTGCATGTTCCCCTGACCTTTCCCATCCTGCTCCAACTGGCCCTTCTCCACACTCTCTCCTGTGGGCAGAACGTTCTTAGACCAGTGATCCACAATTTGCTGCAGGCCATTCACATGCTGCAGGATATCATCCAAGTGTGGGAACAGGTCCTCTTTTTCCAAGTCAATAAGGTCCCCGGTGCTGGCATAGAGGTGTGAGCCGGGCACGTTGTCATAGATGCTGATGCGGCTGCCGCGCGAGCAGCACTGAGTAATGGGTCTCGGCTCTTTCATGCTGGGTTGACGCTGAACTTCAGGAAGCCTGCTGAGGGGTGCAGCTGTGGGCGAGAGACTTTCGATGGACAGGGCTTTGGGGAAGGTTCCAGGCTTGTGGTCTTTGGGGATGTGCACCACCAGATCCTCATAAGAGCGGAATTCATTGCGTTTTCCTTGAGCGACTCCGGAGAAGACGTCCAGGTCGTCCAGGTACATGCCACTGCGCTTGTGGTCAGCACGGTAGGCTTTGCGTTCCTTCAGACTTGGAGTGCTGACAGCACTGCCTCCGGATTGGCTGCTGCTGCCCTCACTGCTCGAGTGTGAACTCAAGACTCCATGGCCGTTAATCTCCATGCATTGGAGAGTCTTCAAGACTTGGGGTTCATGCTGGAGAACGGGAGCGCTGATCACCAAAGTCCTGCGCCCCCCACCCTCCGCAGTGTCACGTGACCGCAGAGTCTCCATACGCCGCAGGAAGTCCCTGGCCCGCGCCCGGCCCAGCTTGCCATGCTTGACAGGAAGTGAGGAGTAGCAAGGATGGTCCGGGGAATGATGTGTAATCCCCAATTTGGGCATGGCTCTCGAGTCTGAGCAGGCGCGACGCGAGCTGTCCGAGTCGTCCGCACTGTGCGCTCGGACTCCTGCGCTTCCACTGCTGCTCTCGCTGTGCAAGGATGAGACGTCAGGCTCGCTCAGGTCTGTCAGGACGCTCTCGCTGCTGGGTGTGGCCCGAAGAGCTGACTCCTCCCCTGGCTCCCTGGGCCCCGCCTCGTCTAGGAGACGGGACCAGCGGCGACTGCTCCACTCAAAGGTCCATTTGTCACTAATGGCAAACAGGTCGTCCGAGTCCGAGTCCTCACTCTGTGGGACAGTAACAGAAAGTAGCTACGTTTACATGCAGCCTAATAATCGGTGTATAATCCGCCTGATCGCTCAATCAGAATAAAAAAACCTTAACCGATTCAGGCCTATCTAATCGAAAGAGGTGGATAATCGGTTTATTAATCTGTACGATTGAAGAATAATTGCCATGTTAAATTTTGAATCTGATTACTTTTACAATCGGAATTTTTGCATAGGTTCTGCACATGTGCATTTTCGTCACAATGCACGCTGGCCAACATGGTGGGTTATAAAAACGGGTCCTGTTAGGAAACAGGAATCTTAAAAGATATTAATAGAATTGCAAAGTTGGACGGAGGCCTTTTGGGACACAAAGTGTCACCTTCTGTCTAACAAGGACATTTGGAGTATGTTGATAACGTTAATAACTTTAACAATCAAGGCAATGGAAAACCTGGCTAAGATGCTGAGCTAATGTTAGTTACTTGTTGCACATTGTTACAAAAAAAGGGTTCCTCAAAAGTTCTTTGGACAGTTAAGGGTTCGTAGACTCCTAAAGGGGTTCTACTTGGAGAAACCCTCTTTTTATGAGGTTCTACATAAAACCTTTTAGGGTTCCCTTAGAGGAACAAACCAAAGAACCTTTTCGGGTTCTAGATTTATATTTACATGTAATCTGAACCAAACATTGGCAATAAAAATACATTTGACTTAGATCACATGTAAATGGAGATTTTAGGGAATCCACAATAAATGTGCGGAATTAATTAATTTGGATTAATGAAAATGTTAATGTAGCCAGTGTAGGCAAAGGAATTGAACAAAAATGAACACCATCTAGTAAATAGCCAAATAATTTCCAAAATAAAATGGTCTGAAAATGACCTTTTCAAAGGTCCTTGTTTTTTTATAATGAATTAAAATTAGGCCATGATGGAAATCAAATTATAAACCACAAACTCTACAAGGTTGAGAAATTCTAAAATGAAAATTAAGCAACATTTGTAGGACGCTAATGAAACTGTAAAAACAGTGTGATGTGACATACAATGTCAGTTTCTACTCTCGTCTTAAGTTTTATTTCCAGGTGAAGTTAACAATGTAAAACAAATCTCTGTCATTCAGAGGGCAGAGGGCTTTGAGCAAATTGCAGAACAATTTCCTCAAAGATGTTTTGTTAGAGAAAAGGTCTGATCAACTTCCACCATACAATAGGGGGTTCTCAAATATCACCGAATCTATACAGGGAGGATAAAACATGTGGAAATTGAATGGAATGGAATGTGATCCTTAAATACGCAAAAATAGCTTTTTCACTTGCATAATAACCGGGTAATTTAAAGCTCACATGGTAACGAGATTGCAACAATGGTGTTACATAATAAACTGGTAAGCTATATGGAGTTAACCAAAAAAAAAGTCAGTTACACTTACTTTCTTTTTGGGAAGATTCACATCAAGTTTCATAGAGGCACACTTGTTTAATGTGTTGAGGCGGCTGGATAAAAAGAAGAAAAGCAGAAAAAAAGAAAAAACAGGTTAGATCTTTGCTCAAACCTTCTTGAAAGGAAGCCTTCTGTTCACATGGCTTTCACCGTGTAAGCTATAGCAGCATTGGGAAAGCTGTTCTTGACTTAATCAGATAAAGAGCTCATCTCTTTCCGGCCCAAACACTAGTTTTGGCTAGCAGTAAACCCAATTAGTCATAAACAATCAGCCTCATGCTCTGGTTCTAATTGGTAGAGCCTGTTGAACAGCAGCTGTCTAGATCTAAAAATAATTTGATGAGCTTTTAATATAGTGCCACAAACAACTTCTGTTGTGTATCTGAGAAGACAGATTGTTGTTCTTCGCCTTTTTTCTTTTTTGAAGCCATTCCTGAAAAAATAAGCTGCATGACGCTGTTTTTTTCCTATCTTTTGGAGTCGCTCTGCTTTATCTAAGCACACAAACACATGAATATCGGTGCCAGGATAAAAGCTAAGCAGCTTTGCATTTTTAGGCACTGACTCAGACCTTTTCCCCATACATGCTTTGTTGGTTCCTGACGCCAATTAAGCGTCGGTTTCGATTACAGCCATACAATATTTGGCACGTAACAATATTACTAATAGACAATAAAAGGAGAGACTTAGGAGCTTGCTCTTTGATAGCAGACGCTTTGTGGGAAAGCTGGTTTGAGGCATTAATAGCCACTGAAAACAGTAAAAGCAAGGGCAGCAAAGATGGAAACAGTGATGACACATTCCACACAAAGGGCAATGTGCAAGGAAACGGAGGTTTTGCAGGATTTGTGGCATGTTAAAGATGGCTTTTATGACAAATTATATTGTTTGGAAGCAGACTTTTGACTGTTTCATGAGTAGAGCCCTAAAACAGAGCGGATAAATTGGAAACGTCAACGAGATATTAATGCAATAGAAGCAGAATGAGTGAAAATGTTTAGGACCAGGTTCAAGCACAAAGGCAATATATAAAGATTTAAAGAAAGAAAGACAAAAAAAGCCACTTGAAATGATCTAAATCCTACAGTAGGACAAGCTTACTTCCATGTTGTATTAGGCACATGAGGTTCCTTCTAATGTTTTTGTAATTGTCAGAAGCCTGTATTTTTATTTTATTTTTTTTGGAGAAACTATTTGCTATAACCAGGGTTCGTACAGCTTTTCTAAAGTCAAATTCAAGCATTTTTTGCTGCACTTTCTAGGTAAACATTAAGACTTATTTCAGTATAATGCAGAACAACATATAAGCTCAAAATACAGCACAGGACTTTGACATGAATGGAAGGAGATGAATAACGTTAGGTCCTGATTCTCAACGCCTTAAAACGATGCTAGCCAGTAAGATAACATTATGCTAACCATCAGTTTGTAAGTTTTTTAATCATTTTATTCCAATCCTTAAAAGTGTTACGATGCCTTTGTAGGCCGTTTGGCATTACAAATATAACAAAAATGACATTAAAAATGTCAAGACTTCGATTTCTTTCTTTCATAACTTCCGATATGCTTTATGTCCAGTGGTAAGATCGGGATTAATGAGGCTAACTGCTAACATCTAACTGCATCAAGAGAATATTTGGCACTGCAGACTCAGTGGACACACAATACACACGATACACACGGTACACACAAGGCCAACTTAACTAGTTGCAAAATTATAAAACTGAAACTAAGGAAAACTCATTCATTCAAAATTAAGCACATTTCAAACCTTGAAAAAACAAGTTTTAGAAATAATAAATCATATTTATTATTATATTATTATTATTATTGTTATCAATAATAATAATAATAACAATACATTTAGTTTAGCATTTTCTAAACTTTTAACCATGTACAAACCCTGTATAAAGATCGTTTGATGCAGATTTAAACACACAGTTAAAATAGGCTTCAAGACTCGTTCCGAGATACGTTCCAAGATTTCTACACAATGAATACCAAATGAGACGTGAGCAGTTCAGAGTTGAAACTGTTGCCAGACATCACACACAACCTACACACACGAGTGATCGAATTATCTAAATATACCAGTGATGACTGGAAGGCAAGCTAAAGATCACACTTTTGACCCAGCCACTGATGCCTAAATACACAACCGTGGTAAAGAGGAGATTTTTCAGTATTGTACACGCTGGAATGAAGTTGTTGCTTCCCTGAGGATTTGGAGAGGAGTGAAAAGTCACGGTGAATGAAGGGGAGAGGCGGGAGGTAAGCGGCATTGTTTGGTTACACGGGGCGAGCTGGTTTGGAATTTCGATGAGTTGCTTAAGAGTTGTTTAGAGTCGGAGCAGAGTGAGTTGTTTAAAGCGCGTCTCGCTCCTCCGCCTCGTGCTTTCCTGCCGTGCCAGTCTCCATGACGACCAGAATCGCCAGACTGTTTCCTTTCACATCAGTATGAACACACACAAACAACCACTGAATAGAAGCAGAAGAAGCTCAGCTCATGGATATTAGAGTCCCTTCTGACCTTTTGTAATCGATGCGTAGAATGAACCCGAAATGAGCAATTAAATGAAAATAAACGCAGGATGCTATTTAAAAGGTCTGCTCTTACAGGATATGCTCATCAACTGATCATACTCAAAACAACCCAAATTAAAAAAATAATAAAGCATTTAACAATTTTCCTGATAATGTCTCTGGCTAGCATTGCTTTTCTGCCTAACAGTACGGCATAGCAATCTTCAGTACTTGTGTTGTGACTGTTTCCTTTTTCTGGTGGATTTAGGACACAACACCAGAATCTGTTGTACAATTTAATGTTTTTAGGTCGTTTTTATTTATTTACCCACACTAATGTTTTCTTGTTGCTGATATTTCGCTGAATTATCTGATTTTTGATTGTACAATCTGCCATCTTTAAGTTAAATCTCAAATGTCTTCCTATTCACTGTGCTTGCTCACTGCTTGGGGTATAAGGCGCTGTAGACCCTTCCAAGTGCACTACACGCCTGATAGAATGGCATTTAAGACTCAGCCACAGACAATGTTTGTTTTTTTGGGTTGTTTTTTTTTTACGTTGTCTGACAAAGTTTGCACGCAAACATTTTTCCTCAATTAAAGTATTGGCACCCTTGGCTTAGTTTGGCTTGCTCGCCACCATTAAAACAAACTTGATGCGTCTCGTGCTTACTCGTTCACCCTGTGAGGGAGACACGTCACAGCCCCGCACACATTTTAACATAAAATAAGCTATTTATGCTTTTCAGATAGTAATTTAATAATTATGCCTATCACTAGTCACCATCCCAAAACCGACAGAGGACTCCTACTTTTACTGGAACCGTTATGAGATGGGAAACAAAAACAGATACTCGACCAGGGTATGGATAGTCTTGGGTTCAGATTAGTTCCTGTGCCATGGTGTACCGCACTGTCTGGTGGAAAAGCACTTATAGTTTATCCTAATGCTGCTCCTGTTGGTCTGTATAGTTTGAGTTCACGGTGTTGTTACCTGCACAGTCCTGTGGATTAATTAAATTGTGCTGTGCTTTATGGTTTACCTGTAGTTTTGTACACTGATCTTGCCTTACACTTTTCACATTGCTGGTACTCTATGCAGTCCAGTGTACAGAGCCCCTGTATTTTGTTTATGTTGCATCATGATCCTATGAATATAAATATGATGACAACAAAAATAGACTTGACTTCACTTGACTTGTTCTCTGGTCATTTCAACTAAGCTAATTAAAGAAAGAGAGCATTTGTTTATTCTGATTTTAGTGTCTATTAAATGGAGGATAATTTACAGTTGGGTGCAAAAGGTTGCATACCCTTAGGACAAAGACATTTAATTTATATCAACAAAACATTTCGTGTGTTAGGTTTCACGAATGTTCTTTGATTGAAAAATATCGAAATGATATCAGTTCAAAAGTTTGCACCTCTTTCTAAGAATGTTATTAGAAATCTATGTCCACCATTTACCTTTATAACTGCCTTCAACCTCTTTCATCTCCTCTGAACATTGCAAACTTTGACTCTTTTGGTTCTTTACAAAATTTTCCTGTTAAACTGTTGAGTGTTTTGGATGGTTGTCTTGCTGTAGCACACACCCAAATTTCGTTTTTTAACATCTTGTAATTCTATTCTTTGTAAATAACATTTTACTTTTTTCACCCAGAAACCAGGGGGAATGCAAACCTTTGCAATCCACTGTATGTCAATAATACAACACAACACATTTTAACCACACTCATGCCAACCTACTTATTTATTGTCATGCTAAATTAAAAAAAACATCTCGTCATCTTTAACTGGTGCTTTAAAATCAGTTCACTAGTCCGATACATCTTGAAGTTGCACATCAGAAGAGGCCCTGCATTAGGCACATTATAGAGTCACGTCTTACCGGCATAAAGGCTCCACGAGGTCTTTATCCAAGAAGTCGTGATCTTTCTTCACAGGAGTGATGTCTATGGGAAACTGTGAGTCTACAAAGAAAGGCAAACATAAAATGCGCTTTACTAAACATTATAATGCATTACATACCTGCTGTTTTTCATTTTCAATAATGAGCTATTAAATGTTTCTTAATAGAATAATGCCAAATGCTTTTGCATGTTTACACTAAAAACAGAATCACTGTCTTCTTCAAATACCACCCCAACACCACATTCTTTCCACAAGTGATAGCCAAGACCGAGAGAGCAGCTAACTTGTTTTGGAAATCTGGATGCTAATTAAAAAAGGCAAGCTTTGCCCCCCAAAAAACAGAGCTTGGACTTGTGAGAGCATTACGTGTTACTCCGAGCATGGCGCCAAGCTTATGTAAAGGCACGGCCAGATCCAGGCCCTACTAAAAACTAACATTCCACTGAAGCAATTAAGTTTTCTTTTACTCTCCGAGGAACGGCACTGCGTTTCACATTAAAATAAAACCAAAGGTTCTACCAATGGATATTCCAAAGCAGTATGGAGGAAGAGACAAGTTCTGTCTCAACTTAGGCCAGTGTTTTATAATGTAGAAACATTTCTAATGGATTGAATGAATCATGGTGTGTGTGCCTACCTGCTCATCCAATTTATTTAATGTGGCATCCTGAAATGATATATTAGTAATAATAGAGTAAGAGCTATGCAGAGCTTACACACCTTAAAGGGATCTTCGGTTTGTCCCTCTTGGGGAACCTTCAATAGAACCCTTCAACCTTTCAGAAAAGGTTCAACGTAGAACTCCTTTATCCTTTAACCATCTAATGAACCCTTGAGGAATCCTTTTTTTCTTGGAGTGTACAGTCGATCACTAATACTGTAACTGCATGATGACTTACCACTCAAAGATTTTCACAATTTCAAAAGCGTGGCTGACCTTTTTTTTGACATGTAATGACAGAAATGTCATTAATTGGACTAAAATGCACTTTGTCCACTGACTTTACCTAACACACTCTCTGAAACTCAACACTGCAAACAATGATAATCTTAGAAAGTGAAAACATCTTGAATATAGGCGAATTTGCAGTTTGCCCCCCCATAGATTTTGAATTAAAAAAGGCAAAATTTACCTCTTTGTTACAATTTATCTATAAAAAATAGAATTACAAAATGTTAAAAAGGAAATGTGGGTTTATCCTGCATCAAGACAATCCAATCCGAAACCAACAGAAAAATAAAGTTTTGGCAAGATCCTCTTGGTCTCCAGACCTGATCTGAGCGATAACAGAGATGTCAAGAAAAGTGTGCTATGGGGAGTCCGAATATTACAACTGAGAAGATCCTGAGAAGATACAAAGAAGCTTGCAGGCAATTAAAAAGTCAAAGGGTGGGCTAATGAGTTATTAAAGAATATTTATATCACATTCAGGAAGGGAGATGCAAACTTTTGAACTGACATAAATTTTTATTTATTAACTATTAATCTCTTAGCATACACTATTTGAGCATTTTTGTTACTCGTGATAATGAAGGAACTGTGAAACCTAACACACTAAACGTCTTGTTGCTATTAATTAAATGTCTTTTTTTTCATTTTGTGCTAATGGCGTGCAAACTTTTTCACTCACCTGTATCTAATATTTCTCATTATTATAAATAAGTTAACTCTTATTATATACTGTAATTATGTTATAATAATCTCATAATGGCAAATATTAGATACAGTTGAGTGCAAAAGTTTGTGTACCCTAAAATAAAAAATTTAAATAAAAACATTTGCCTATATTCCAGATGTTTTCACTTGTTAAGGAGTCATTTTTGCAGTGAAAGCACAAATCATCTGCATATCCTAACCCCAATCTGCTTAGTTTAATACATAAGTCTTTAAGCTGGAAGAAGCCTCTCGTTACAGTAACAGACGGGCCATGAAGGTTTGAGCGGAAGAGTGTGTTTTTGCAGCCCTGATGGAACGAGGTTGTTCCCATGCCCTTTCTCTTTGAGCATGTCATACTGTAGGATGTTTGGATTGTAACTTTAAACTGGAACAAGTCACACTGGGCAAAGTCTATCTTCCTTTCTGTCAGCACTAACTTTAAAGATCTTTAAAGTGTCTCTTTTTTCCAGACCCCGGTCAGCAGCTGTACAAATGAAATTGTACAATGAGTCACCAGCACATAGTGGAGGAAGAATGAATGAGCTAAGAGAAGTCCCTATTAAGAGTTGAAGTACTTTTTTTTTCTTAAATAACATACAAAACTATCAATGTTGGTCTAAAATTACACTCTTTTGTGAGCCGGTGACGCCATGCGGCTGTTTGAAAGGCACTCACTGAGGGCGCTGTAAAGTAAATGTACAGTATGTACAGTATGGTTTTACTTTTAGGGTGTGACAACTTCTGATGTTTTTTACGCAGTTGGAGTGTTGGTGGAGTGTTACCTTCGAAAAGCTGCGCATACTGTGGGAATCCTGCAGCTCGGAGCCACTCACATGCTTCCTTCGCTTCGATCTCTGGAATGGAAAAGTTTGTTGTGGTTTTAAGATTCATATACAACACTTCTTCTTTTTCCAATTATACATGCAGTGAAATAGATTGCAAATATGTCATTCATGGGTATGTTTTTAGATTCTTTGGGTTCACGGTGAAAACCCTATATGGCATTAGAGCCATGATAATTTTATGTTCATTTTCAAATTTTTAATTATTGATTTATATACATGTATATGCAATGTTTTGCAAATTGCAAAGCCATTAACCTATAGACATTTAGGAAATACTTCGCTAAAGGCTGGTATTCATAAGGCTACATGACACCTACATAAGCCCTTCCTGAAAACCAACATTTTAAAAGGCTTTTTACACCAGACATCTGTCATAAAGACTGCTTTTGTCAATTTTTATGTCAAGTTGACATAACACCTGAGTTAAGTGACAGATCTTTTATTGACATATGGTTGTGTAATGACATTTTCCTAGCTGATTTACGTTAGAATGTCATGACAACTGATTTTGATGATGTGACATGTTAAACATTAAAACTGAGAACTTTAAAACCGAGAACCGAGAACTTGGTCATTGTGGTGTCATAGCTCCCATTATTATTCATAAAAATGTTGTAAGCAAAAGATATGAAACTCACTTTGCTTAAGGGCCAGAGAAAATATGTTTGTTGTTCAGCTCTGTTGTTACAGCTTAATGATTCTCACTGTTAAAACCTTCACTATGTAACAGTGTTATAAAGTGTCATAACACAACCTTATATCAACGGAAATCTGTCACTTGACTCAGGTGTTAAGTCAAGTCTTTTTGACAGCTGCTGCCTGGTTGAATAAGCCTTTATAAATGTTTATGTAGGTTTATGTCAGTTGTCATAAAGTGCTTACGTAGGTGTTCTGTAGCTCTATGAATACCTGCCTTAAATAAAGTGTGACCTACATTTTCTCCTGGAGGTAGATTCACATTTTTAAATCATATATTGCTGGCTCGTTGCAAGTTGCCTTGCCAGCTTTAACCTTATGAGACTCAATGTCCTCATAAGAGGACATTTTCACAAACTGCTTTCCATCCTAACACATAACAACGCTTAATTTCCAGTTATCAGGTGCTTCAAGATACAAATGTCACGGAGAAACTAGAAACACGCACAACGGCATCGTCCAGGTCTCAGGAGAAATGGAATAGAACACAACATCTACTATAAATCCAACTAGTGTGTAGAAAAGCAAAGCATAATCCTGTTCCACTGTAACAGTCCTAGTCTTTAATGATATCCATTTTTCCATGACATTTTATCATGTTTTGATGGAAATTTCTTCTTGTCCTTTGAAACCGACCTTTTCACATTCCTGAAACAAGATTTCTGACACAGAGAACAGCGTCTGTACTTGAAGAACCCTCTCCCGTTGTTTCGCAAAAGGCCAACTGTCACAACTATTTTTAGTTCTGCACAAGATCTGGTCTGTTTTTCTTTCTCCCTGTCATTGTGTGAATACAGACTGGTATGTGGTCAGTCTACAGCGCATACACAAAGTGCTCAAGAACCTGTAGATGACATGCAGTCTTCAGGAACAAGATATCCATTACCCTTTGGCAACCATTGCCTATTAGGGACCCTTTCCCAGGAGACACTGACTGACGCACCAAAAGCATCTTCGTCACACCTATGATGGCCAATAAAGTCTGTAGTGAACACAAGAAACAATGACTGCTTTTAGCTTGTTTTAGTGGTTTAGTGTTAGAAAGAGTGAGTCACATGTGTCAGAGATGGCTGGCGTCAACGTAATGACATTAAAAACAACATTCGTCAAACTGGAAACAACCTGAAAATGTTTCCTGCTGTCGATAAAATGACAAAATCAAAGGCTGTTTATCTTATGTTGTAAACCGTAGCCTCTTCAGTCTGACATCCATCCATGAGATATTATTTGCGCTACTCAAATCCTTCAACCACTTAAATTAGCATTTTCCTTGTGGAAACGTTCAGCAAAAAGACGGCTATGAAAAAAGCACTGACATATTACCTAAACAGATAAATAAGAGTCTAAGACATATCATAAGCCACTACAACTACTTTAACTACCAAATTCAAACTTCTACATTGTTTTTAAAATGAAATGTATTACATCATTCTCACCTGACCCACAGATATACTTGCTTTTTCAAGTCCGTTCACTCAAATCCCTTTTTTTTTAACCTACGCAGAGCACACAGGAAAAGTGTCTACTTTTCATTTTGAGTTCATTTTTTGCCTCAAACATCTACACACAATAGTCAATAATGACGAAGTGAAAACAGGTTGTTAGAAAATA
>JAOUQW010000047.1:19850949-19862491 GCA_028565825.1 Olivaichthys viedmensis | reverse complement strand
ATTGTTTTTATATGTTCATTGTTGGTTATTTTCATGAAAGGTGCCAATAATTCTGGAGGGCACTGTAAACCCCATTTCCATGACAAAATCCTTTGTAGGTGTTTCGAAATACTGAAAGTACACGAACATAGGAATTAACGGAAACAAAAAACATTTCTATTCCTATTCCTTAGTGATATAGTGCGAGTGAAGTAAAGTCAGAAGCTGTTTTAATTAAAATTGCTATTAAGAGGAATCAGTGATAGTCACTGCATCGAGCCTATTTCCGTAACTTCCCGTAAGTCTCTGTCCCATGTCTCCACATTTTCTCTCTTTCTGAGTCTTATTGAAAGTTTTCTCTCCTAACGGAAATGGAAATTGTTCTTGTCTTGGCACCCCAAGGTCTCTGGCTACTATCACCATGCACAATCAGAAAAGGATGTGCTGTGACATTTTATTTCTAAAACTGTTTTAACAGGGAGGATATACTATATGATGGCCACCTGTATACCAGCACGTGTAGCTTCATGGAAAATGGATATGTGTCTAACACAGCAAATAAACTACACAATAACCTGACACAATGTCTATTTTCTGGACATTTACCATACAACAATCTATATGGTCTACCTCCATGTACTTTTACTATTAATTAATACAAATGATGATTTGTCTTCCTGTTTAAAGGTGTATGGCTGCAGTTCTTACTCAAAGCCATGCAGGACGCGCCTAGTTACACTGGAGTAAAGGATTGCCGGGGCTGGACCGGGCATTCCTGAAGAGTTTTCCAGTGTTGTTTGGCTGGAGGACATTGCATTGTGATGTGGATGAAACTTCAAATAGAAAGGCAGGATCATGCATAGTTTTCTTTCTTTTCTTTTCTTTATTAAATGGACCAATGCTAAATTTAGTCTTATATTAGCAACTTTTCTAATGTTTGAACTTGTTTCTTATTTTGTAGATCCTTTGATTTGATGTTATTCCTCTTTAGAACATTAAAACACTGTGTAAAAATGCATCAATAATTAAATAATAAAATTACGATGTGGGTTTTGTACTTGTGCATTGTTTCCAGTATATGAATACAATACAGTGGCACCTTATGACATCTCGACGTCTGTGTTCTTAATTTGTCATTGCAGTCTTATTAACATGGTTTGTTCTTATTTTGTTGTGAATGTGAGTGCTTCATGGTTTTGAAGACATGATGATTCATAAAATGTGCACAGCTTCTAGAAATATGTTTCCTGAAAACTGTTTTTTTTTTAAAAAGTGTGTTAGACTTTACCGACGACAACAACTCGCAAACATTAAGATAATGCACTTATGCATTATACATGAGTTAAATGACAAATAGCAACACACACAGGCTGCTCTGATTTTTCAACACTTGTAGTGGTTGATGCATGTCCAGTACATTGAAAGAGTGGATAAAAATCCCCATCTGATCACTTATACTTGTTGCTTGCGTGCCTCTGAGTCCAGCGCTCCTGACTGGCCAATGAGCTGCGATGGGAAAAAGCCCAGATGTTCAGGGCCTGATTTTTCCCTGCTCTGATTGGCCCTCTCGTTCGGGTCCCAGGACAGGCCCAATGAATCCTAGGGGGATTACGCTCCCCGACTTAATGGATTCAAGGCGTGGAGCCTCCCCCCATCTCGCTCAGGCCCGTCTGAGGCATGCGCTATAAATTTCCTGAGCGAATATTCCCAAGCCATGCCTCCAGTTTTCCGGAGAAACCGCACATGTGGTATATATCTGGATTTAGATTAGGGGATCGGACGGGAAGGGAAGGAAAGGTCTTAAAGCAACAGTTCTTAACTGTGGCAGTTTTTCTTTTTCGCTAATATTGTGATGGAGTGAATGAATGAGTGTGAGACTGATTGACTGGACGCATGAATACGATGACATGATCATGGTGTTTGCAAGTCGCTCGCGGTTTGCCCTTGAAACGTGCTCCATCCATCTCCACAGAGAGCTCATGTAAGCTAACACACAAAGAGCAAACCAGTTTATGAGGAGAGGCCGAAGGGGCGATGTGAACGCTATTGTTTCGCTGTATGACAAAGCATGTAATGCCGTCAAGTCAGAATCTATTAAGGCTTGGGCCAGCCACAGAAATCCATGGGAACGCATTTACAGTCTCCACACACCACCTGGCTTCTATTAGCAATGGGGGGGATAATCAAACACACATACACACACACACACACACACATACACACACACACAAACTAGTGCACACTTCTCCGAAATTCACACAATCAGATAGGATGTAAGACTTAATAAAGGTCCACACTGACTGTAGGATAGTGGAAACTTCACGGCAACTGCTTTGTATTTCATGAAGTAAGTACCACATGTTAAACAGAACAACAGCTTTCACCATGTCCAGTTTTCACACAAGCTCTGGGATACAAAAGGATAGAAAAGGGGGCTGGCGCTGAGTTTAAGCTTTGCAAGGCGGAGGTCAAGCAACAGTTCCCCTGCTGACAGTCGCTGATAGAGAGATGCTAGAAGACTTCATCAAAAAAGCCGCTCCTCTTTCTTAATTCTTATCCTCCTGGTGGAGGATATGCTCTTTTCTGTAGCATGACCCAAACTAGGGATGTTTACCGTATATCATTTCTAAAACAAAGTGTTCAGCTCAATAAAGCAGAGCTGATATGAAGCCGTGTTTAAAATGCTGACGAACAGACGAACTCACAAAGCTTACAAATGTTGCTAACAGTTTACTTACAAGTGAGGTTTATAAGGTCACATAAAGCCTACGTAAGCTCTTTATGACAACTGACATGAACCTACATAAAGATTTACAAACGCTTATTTTTAACAGGTGTCAGTTGTCATAAAGACTGCTTTTGCCAATTTTGATGTCATCGATGTTTGTTGACCTGAGGTTATGTAAAGTAAAATGAGTTACATATTTCTGCTTATAAGATTTTGAGGAATGCTTATGACGATGCCATGACCTCATAATGACATAAGTTATGTATGTGTTCATGTGTGAGTTTGAGAGAGAGATATGATCTTTTTAAGTGCTCACTTTTGTTCAATTTTCCTGTTAACGTCACTTGGATGCTACGTCACATCATAACTATTATGTGACTCTGACATAGCAGAAGTGTACTTAGCTACAAAGTCAGTTGTCATGACGTTCTAATGTAAGTCAGCCCGAAAAGTGTCATAACGCAACCTTATGCCAATAAAAATCTATGTCTCTTGACTCAGGCGTTACGTCAACTTGACATCAAAATTGGCAAAAGCAGTCTTTACGACAGCTCACCTTTGTAGGTTTAATAAGTGTTTATGTAGGTTTATGTCACCTGTCATGAAGGGCTTATGTAGGTGTTATGTAGCCCTATAAACCCTGTCCTTAAGTAAAGTGTTATCCAAATGGCTATCTCGCAAAGCTTACTGAGCCAGAGATTTTTTATATAAAAAATGGCATGAAAGAATATTAACAAGGTGCTATTGTGCCAAAAATCTACATTTCAATATGAAACATTGCTTTGCCTTGAAGCCACACGAATAATTACAGGCTTTTCCTGATTGTGATAATTCCCAAATGTGCACTTTCCCCTTTCATCTTATTAGGATCACCCACCTAGTTTGGGTCTAGTTCACTCTCGTGTCACCTTCCTCCCAAATTAGCTTGAGTGAAAAAAAGAAAACACCCTCGCTTGCCAAGTCTGGCGCTTACCCCAATCCAAGGCTGACTGCCATTCCCCCTTTCTCACTCTCTATCCTCGGCTCGGCATCAAGCAGGCCGTCCACACAGGATGCGCCGCATGAATTGTGCTCTGTTATCGTAAAAATCAAACAGAAGGTGAGCAGGATCAGACGAGCTGTCATGCAGCCAGGAAGGCCCATGAAGTCTTGCACCTTCTGCCCCCTTTTCCATCACCTCTCTGCTTGCCACACTAAATTGTTTAATCAGCGCTTAACCACAAGAAAGAGATGGTGGTGCTAGGCTGCGGGGCACAGCGCTCCTTTATGAGCACTAATGCAAGCCTCAAGAACGAGCCAGGTGGCTCCAGCTGGAAGATCACACGGCACCCCAAACAGAGTTGTTATTTTAGTTATAGTGTAGTACCACATATTATGGAATATAAAACCAAAACATAATTAAAGCAATACTACAACGTTTTTCAACCTTTTTCAAGTGCATGTGTGATTTACCACAGCCAAGAATTTCTACATTTCCCAGTACCGATAAAAGAACAACAACAAAAAAACCTGTTTACTCCAAACTCACTTATAATGGAAGTCTAAGGGCACTTGTTGCGGCATCAAAAAACGTTGATGCAAAATGTATTTTTGTATAACGTTTTCATTGTAAATGAAGCTCTAAATCTGTGTAATATGTCTTTTCAGAGAAGGAACTACTTTTTCAGAGGGAAGACTGCACAGGGAAATCACAGAACCTGGAATTTTTTTTACTGTATCGCTATAGTGTTGGAAAGTTGAATAAGAAAACTCCATAAGAACAGCTTTGGTAAGACTTTCTCTCACGTCAGTCTCAACCTTTATTGTTACAGTGTAACTGTTGTAGTTTTGAACTTGTGTTATATAGTCATGTATTTTACACACTTATTGACAGAATGAAACAACAACTGCCCTTAGACTTCCATTATAAGTGAGTTTTGAGGAAACAGATTTCCCGTTTTCTTTTCAGTACAAGGTAACGTGTTAAAATTCTTGTCCGAGGTAATCGCACATACACTACAGATACAGTAAATTGAGATTTGGTTTAAAAGCGCTGGAGTATTCCTTTAAAATATATATAAAGGTTTTGGCTCAGCCAGGTCATTTGAGTTGTCTAGTGTTAATACATGAAGATGACTGGACTGGACTTCACCCACTGCTGGAGGGATGAACTAATGAATGAAGTCCAATTTCCTTCATATAATATAAAGTATTCCTACAGGAGATCATGGCTATTTAAAGTGTCTTTGAAAACTCCCCCATGTAGTCCACATTTTTGCTCTATCCCGTCTCCCAACACGCCTGTACCAAGCCAACAAGAACCATCAATACCTGGTTTCGGACTGGTTTGGGAAGCAATGGTCTATAGGATGAAGTCTTGTAGCGCTTTTCCACCAGACAGTGCAGTACGGCATGAAAAGTCTAATGGAATTCATGGAAAGAACATTTTGAGTCACGCACAAAGCATCTCAACAGAGGAAACGGTGGTCATGTACCGAATGGGGATGAGTCACATAAATACACAAATGTTCACACACTGCACCATGAAATATGAGTGATCCTCATGGGCTCCTTTCTCAAGCCCAAATCCTGTTCCTAAATATGGGGTCCTGGTGCCAGAACACGCTGTCAGGTTGTTGGTTTTTTTTGCATACACACACACGTGAATGAACACACACACTGGTGGTGCTGGCAGTCTTGTGATCGGCTTGTCCACTTGACAGGGCTGCTCGCACTTCTTCACTTGCACTTAAGTTAGAAAACACAAAGAGAGAGCCCAGAAAAACATTCCAGCCTGATTGTCCTCAGGCACTAATACCTCCTGAGGTTTGCAGAGTGTTGCATGTAATTAGCAGGGACTGGAGAAGTGACAGGCCATTTACAATAGGGCCTGATTAAAATGATTGCCCATTCAAGTACATTAAGCCACTTATGCTTAAGGGGAAATCACACTCCGGCAAGCATGAGTTAAGCAAGTTATGGAGGACATTTGAAAAATTCAGACTGAGATTCCTTTCCGCTAACAGTCTCAGTCAGTGCCTCTGACACTAAAGCTCAGCAAGTATCAAAATAAGCTTATTGAAATTTGAAAAACTATTTTTAGTCTATTTAGCTGTATTTTTCTAAGAACTGTTTTTGACTGTAATAAACTGAAAATGATTTTATTCTGACAGATTATTTATCCAAATATTTAACATTTACAGATCCTTAACTGGGTATATGGACTATAGCATAAGCTAGTAATGTTTCCTTCATTTAAAATTTTAAGATCACAACTTTAAATAATGAAGGTTTTTTTAGGAAATCATACATGAACTCATACATACTCATACCCCTCAACTTGCCATCTCAGTACTTTTTATTTTTGACTGCTGTCTTTTCTTTTATATCTAGATACAGTATTTTTTCAGAAATTGTGTATGTTCTGCTTTTCTCTACTGCAATTTTAATAATAAGAAGAAGAATAACAGCAATAATTCTACTACTAATACTAATAATAATAATAGTTGTTGTTGTTGTTATTATTATTATTATTATTATTATTATTGGTATTCCATAATTACTACAGCCGCAAGTCTATACATTCTGAGGAATTTCAGATTTCCAAAGATCTGGTGGCAACAGAGGAGGTCCACAGGAAGCCACAAGTCATCTTGCATCTCTCCACATGTGGAATTTTTCATGCAGTCGCAATGCCAGCGGCACTTTTTTAAGCCTCTGCCACATGACCACCCGCTTATAAATTTAAACACATGATGTCACTGATCTGGGCTGTGTTGCATGGAGAGCCTGCAAATGATCATACAATGGAATGGAGATTGCCTGAGCGACAGGGAGGAAAACATGGCACACTATTTATTTTGTTTAGAGACATTGAAGATTTAAAGTTAAAATTATTATAATAATGACATGCTTGGTTTTAAGGTGGTGATATTGCTATAAACATGAGATATTAGATCTATATCTGCCGTCTGAACTTTAGATGAACCCTTTCATTTTGAAATATGATGAACATGGATGGCAGCACGGCTGACGATTTCCAGGCCTCTATGCCACCATTAAGTTTTTTTTGCTTTTTATCTTTTTTTCAGTTTTGACGTCCTCCGTCGGCCTATGCTGTGATCTGACTGCAATTAGACCGGATATTCATGGTGTATACACGTGTGCTCAGTGTACAAGACAGAATAATAGCCCACCAGTGCAGAAGTCATTATTTATTTCTGGACTTAATATAGTCCAGATTATTGGCTCATGTCTTTTAAATAATATTTTGGTAGCACTTTGTTTTACAGTACAATAACTACCTAGTATTTAATAGGTAAATACATAACAATTACAAGTAGTGTCTGGTACATATGTTGCATGTTGGATATTCAAGTACATATAACTTATTTGAAAACTACTAGGTTTGTATAGCAGTACTTAGTGCTACAGTGCAATATTTACTCAGACATGAATGGGTTAATACTTTGCAAGTTGAAAAAATACTGGGTATACAGGAGTGGTTGATGCTAAGATCAATGTTTGGACACAATTTTATCAATAACTATTTATTTTAAGTGAACGTTAAATAATTATATAATATTATAAGCATTACACATTTGTCATATTTACTTACTCTTTTCAGTCAGATATGCATGTATTTACTGAAGCTGTTTGGTTGTACTTACCACTATTATGTTACTTATTAGCATTAAGTGCCGATGTATACCTGGTACTTTTCACATTAGTTACTATGTACTTCAATATTCAACTTTCAAAGTAGGCACGAAGTATAACTTATAAGTTCTTTATTATTTCCTGTTCAATTCTGAGTCATTGTTGCGTACAGTAAATTTACAATGCACTTTAAAATTCAATGTGCAAAGTATGTACCTGAAATTACTTGTAATTTCCACATACTCATTAGACACTAGGTGCTTACTAAACTGTAAAATACAGTGCTACCAAAATTTCTATTTTGTTTTCATGGTTCCTGTCAGTGAAAGCATACAGTTCAGGGTCCTTAGCTACAATTCTGTCACAGAGGCCTGTGTGTTGATCAGCTTCAGCTGTTTGAGGTCGCTGCTCTGGCCACTGGGAGTCGGCCACCCCGGATGGGAAAGAGCAGCCTCTGGGAGAGCAGCTGGCCAAGCTGGGAGAATACAGAGGGCCAAAAGGCCTCTAATGGCGCCACCCCTTTCGCTATGTAGATCAGGATGCGAATGCTGAGTGCAAAGTCCAAAATTCGACACTAGTATTTTTTTGGCGGTTTTAGTACATCATCCGGGTATTAATAGTGCACTACATCTCACTGAGTATCCCAGTGTGAGCTCACTACTCTCCATTTGAGACGCAGTTAATGTCAAGTCAATCTCAAGTTGGGAAATCCTAAAACTACTCAATAGTAGTCGAGGATCAATTTGTCATGTCTGTTACCAAGCAAACAACGACACGCACATAGCTGTGAGACGTTAAACACATCATTGAAACAACACAAACACAAATTTAGATAGCTACTGTTTAAAAAATGGAAAAACAAAATCAAAGAGTGTTTCATTTCAAGGCTAATGAAGTCACCTAGGTCGAAAAAGTTAAACACATTTGATTTGGTGAGTTTTCCTCAACATTAACTAAGAAGGTGAAGAGAAGGTGTGTGCAGTGTCCAGTATTTTGTAATGAACGAAAAAGAGCTCCATACCACCCTCTTAGCTTGTCTTAGCTTCTATTGAAATGGTCAGCTCTTACAGGTACCTGGGTACAGTTTTCAATAGTCAGGTTAAGTGTAATGTGAATAAAGAATTGATCGTTAGGTGTGGTCTGCGGAGGGTGTACCTTCTTCATAAATTCAAATCTTTCTCAGTTGACGCAGTTATTCTTAACCGTTTTTATCAGTGTTTTATTTAAGTCTTTTGACCTTCTATTTCATTTGTTGGTATCACAATCTATCAGTCCATGACAAAAATTGTCTAATTATATTCACCATTTTGCAATATAAATGTAACGCCATTATGCTAACAAATGCTGGTAAGCAGGCTAATGTTATGCTACCTGTCACAGTTGTCTATCAAGCAAGTATAACATTTGATCTTCAGTAAAGAGGCTAACGGTAGAAACATAAACGTAAAATAGAAGTTAAGACACCATTAGGGATATCCTAAAGTCTTTTAGCTTTTTAGAGGATTTGGGCAAGTTAGGATGCTAGTTCAAATCTGGAGTAAAAATAAGATCATGAACTTACGAACTGTTATTCTTTAAATGAAATTGTCATGGTCACTAAACAGAAAAGATTTCAGAGGTAGGATGTTTTTGGAATACTGCGCCTGTACGGTATGTAACGTGGCTCTCTGAGAAAGACGAATGCTTGTATGGGGGTGGGTGTAAGTTGAGAAGGAAATGCTGAGGAACACACAGTGGAGGGAGTGTTACTGGTGATTAATTTGTGTCTTTAAGTGCTCCCCTGGGCACCATCCATTCAACAAATAGTGCATTAGCAAAATTAGAATGAGCTCTGAGGTTCAATATTATAGATCCATCTAGAAAATGAAATAGCTCTCCGTGATTCGATTGATGCAGAAGTACAGTACGGATGAAAAATACAAAAACATATCATGCATTACACATCGTGATGGTGAAATCTCACCATCGGTCACATTGCACGTCGTCCGCTAGCATAATATATTTGCAACCGATTTAGCTCTTTTTCTAAGGAAGGCTCGAACCTCAAAAAAATCCAGAACCTCAAGCCTCTCAGTTAAAGTTCAAATTTAAAAATGAAAACTGTGTAATGTCCTTGTAGAAAACAGAAAAATGCCTTAAGGAAATGCGAGTGGAGTTCGACTTCATTAAAATAAAAAAAACGAGCCTTTTGGCAGTAAAAATTGTCCTGAGGAGAGCGTTCTTTAATGTGGTCAGGCATGTGGGACTGCTTCCTTTGCTAATGCTAATATATGGGGTACAGAGCATCCCGAAACCGAGAGCGGGTGATTTCCAGTCTCCCGCAGTCTTTCTTTTGTTTTCACATACTGAATGGTTTTGGATGTGCCTTGTCAGGATGGAATAACCCCACACTGAGACAGGAGAGGAACCGCCGAGCCGTTTGAGGCTCTCCGTCCGGCCCCGGGCTTCAGCATCTGTGGCGTCTGGGTGACAGTTTTGGGGCACCGTGCCTCTGCTTTTTAGTTATGTCTGCTTTTTGTGAGACGGGAGGTCTGACAAGGTGAGATTTATCATAACAAAGAGACCTACTGGTTATTATTACAATACGGAACAGTGGCGACTCGAGCGCATCTACCCCCTACAAAATGTTACAGCCATGTGGCGACATTGTAGTAGCCAGGGTTGCCAGGTCTGTGTGACAAATAGAGTCTAATGGCTATTCAAAACTATTCCAATGATCAAAAGAGCAAAACCCTCCCAAAACGTGGAACAGTATTATGATGCAGTTTTCCTAACATCAAAGTTCTATTATAAGCCTACATATAATGTCAGAAATGAAGAATACCTATGAGCATGACACACAACAAGCACGTTTATATAGTAGAAGTAGTCTACTAGTTTTATTCCATGTGCATTTATGATACTTTATTTCCACTGACACACCATTCCATTTAATTCACTACATTTACTGTTTGCAGTCAAAAGTATCCAATTACCACAAGAAAAACGCAGACCTGGCAACTCTGGTAGTAGCGTCCTACACAATCATGGCCATGGCTAATCAAGGAAAGAATTAATTTTTATTTTTTAATTTTTTTAAACCTTTTGACAAATCTGTTGTTTCACCTTGAACAAAACAGCATAACATCCAGCATTAATGATCCAAAGCGATAAATTGAACCTGAACATCCACTTAAGACTTAAGTCGTCTGATCAATAGTGCAAATGCTACTTCATTAGCAAAAAGCATTGCCATATATTTGCTAGCCATATGCTATTTGACAGAGTTGGTTATTTTACAGTACATATGTTCTGTAAATTCCTTCAAACGTCTGAGTACAAAACAACTCGTTAGGACAACATTCCCAAAAAATAGACTTCGGGAGTTGGGAGGGTTGGATCTTTCTTCTTTTTAAATCATGCTAAACAAATTCCTCCAGCGTCACTCCATGAAGGGGTTTTAGCAGGGGAGTTCTGTTTATATCCAAGGACAAACAACTAAAAAAAATTATAAGGGTCAACAAGTTCAAGTGTTTTTCCATATGTTTTTGACCCTTTCCTTTTCCTAAACACGAGAACTGAGGAATCCTGCTGCCGACCCTGGTTAATTTTATTTCGGACAGTAAACGCTCGCCGATCGATAATGGCCTCGTCTAGACAGGAATACGTTCAGTCTCTCTGAAGCCAGAGATGAAACATCAAACCTTTTGGAGGACGGGGGGGGGGGGGTTGGCGGATGAGAGGGGCTCCTGTATTCTCTGAGAATCCAAAAAGGCAACTGGGTCTTGTTTGTTCTCGACCTCTTCCCAGGGGTCTGGCGCTAACCCGCCTCAGAGCTAATGCCCCTTTATGGGATCAGAGAGACATCTGTTTATGGGACCCTGTCCCACGGCTGGGCGCAGGAACCAGACTGCTCAAGACGTAATCTTGCAAGATTGGAAAAGACGCTGAAGTCGTTGTATAGTCACAGTTACAATCGTAAAAGGTCGAACTATTGGAGGTAAATTCATGATGAAAAGCTACGTTTACCATGAAGTCTGGACTGAAACAGAAATACGTGAATAGGTGGCAGTGACTAAAAAGGTTCAGTTCATGTCTGAAGAACAGCCAAAGACTAGTTCTTCCATTTTAGAATAGAATGCCTTTTATTGTCACATATACAAGTACAGTACAGTGAAATTGATTCTTCGCATATCCCAGCATGTTGGTAAGCTGGGG
>JAOUQW010000047.1:19823132-19834419 GCA_028565825.1 Olivaichthys viedmensis | reverse complement strand
GACGCCATAGGAAAAGCCAGCCCTGGACTTCTCGGGATCGGAGCGGGCTCCACACACCGAATCGCTGCGTCCATCTTGGGCGAAGTCTTCTGTAACGTGTACCACACGGTACACGTTATTACCGTACAATTACTTACAATTGTAAGTTAGGACTGATTTCTTGTGCATCTGCAAATCTGTGAACATGATTGCACATAGAGTGAACGCGTGTATTAGGGGGCAGTGTTGCATGTACCAAACCAGAATGTACAGAAAATGAACAAAAAAAAGAATTTAAAAAAACAAGAAAGTCTCACATTTCTCGGTAGTAGAGAGAGTAGATAGAAGAAGCAAAGTATACAGCAATATTATGATGAAATTCGTCTCACTTTGATTCCCATTTTTTTCATGCACAAATCTAGATAATTGGCCAAGGTTTTTCCCATCTTCTCCCAAGAATTCGGTATAACTTCACTGTGTTTGTAATGTTTTAAAAATGGGTTGTATAAGTGATTATAACGTTGCACCCCTTTTGCCAACCAATCTTTGAACCATTTTGCTTTTTTTCTCTAGTTCTGGTTTGGTTCAAGTATTGTTTAGGTCTTGGTTCAACCCCAACGCTACCTGATACATCCCCCTGCTCAACTACTCAGTATTTGTTTGACATACAGAACTGCAGATTTGCACAGTTTGTGCAAAGATTTTGGATTTTGGAGGTGTGCACATCAGCTCCTCTGCGAGCTATGCTTACCCATGATACCTTTCTCTCTGTCTCGACACAAATACATTGTGTGCATCTGTGCAGAAGTATAAATCAGTCTTTACTCTGCAGTATGAAGACTTTAAAGCTCTTTGCATGTTCATATAAGAAAACAAAAAGGGAAAGAGACTCTGCCGCTAACCTGTTGAAAGGCTTTATCATTGGTTGGCTGTCTCCGGGTGGTGCAAGGTGTATCAGAAGGGGAGGAGCTAGCGCTGAGGGCTTCCTCTATGTCCAAGTTGAGCTGGTCCAGTCTCTTCATGAGTTGGCTCATGGATTCAGACCAGGGAGACAGCAGGACCAGAGGAGACTCCTGCAAACAGAGAGAAGAGTGAACACACAAGCAATTCCTAACCTTTACCTACCTAAATAGAACCTTCATCAATAGATCATAAGATTTCTGAGATGGCAGGTCCGGAGTGTACTCCTGCCTTGCGCTCAGTGTTCTCGGGAAAGGCTCCCGATCCAGGATAAAAGCAGTTACTGAAAACGAATGAATAAATCATATGATTTGAAAGAAGGCCATACAACCGACTGGGTGGCCTTCTATTGGCTGGGTTATTAAGAAGTTAGATCTTGTATCTTTCTATTCACAAGCTAAGAACAAAGTAATGTTTTGAATGTGAGATTAGACATACAGTGGTAAGTAACACTGCAGAGAAATGTGATCGTCTCGTGTATGTGGACCAAAACAAACATAGAGTTGCTGACTGCCATGTGGCCCATACATTGACTGTTGGCATTCCTCCTCTTACTGCTTTCACTACTCTCCAGACACCCACATACATGGGTATAAATAGACTACCCCCATCACAGAGACATCACTTGTGTTTGAGAATCCGGGGAGTCCGGGGCTATAAATTTAAGGCAGCTACTTCAGTCAGCAATCGATAAATCAACATGGCTGACCCCTTCATTTTTCAAGCAGGAAGTGAAAAAAGGAGGAAGAGGATGAAACATCTCACAATAACGAAGATCTCACAATAAGGTTGTAGTGCTAAGGACATACTACAGGCAGAGATGTTTGAGCATTTCCTGGAATTTGCTCGAGGAGGGGGTGAGCATGCTTGTGTGAGCCCTGGGGCAAAGAGCTCTCCGCCCATCAATGCTCTCTCTCATCCATACACAATCATGCTTTTGATGGGTGTCATGCCAGAGTGGAACGCATTTGTCAGAGGCAGCTGAGCTACAAGGCTTGGTTGAGGGCCTGAGACTACAAGTCCTGTAAATTCCCATGGAATGTGGCAATGTTAAGAGCCATAACCAATTAGGCCACAAACACAGGGCTTCCTTTTGAGAGGACATGGGGGGGGAGTCACAGTTAAACACTCGCCTGCTTTGGCACAATTTGCACCAACTTTCACATAAGACCTTATATTAAACACTCACTTGATGGAAATCTATTTAGAAGATGCTGTACCAAAACTCACCAAACAAGTCATTCAAAGAAGGAAATTGAAAACATATTTTATTTATAGACTCTGGGATCTCCCTCTGGTATTCCCTCAACTTTGCTGTATTTTTCCAGCAGTATCTGAGACTTTGAATAACTTGTGGAAGATAGGAGCCGTGCAAGTTGTGTGGCCATGAGAACCTGATCTGGCATACTGAAGAGGGAGCAGGCTGTCTTCAAGGGTCAGATGCCTGACCTTCAGCAGGCGAAAGTAGCTGGCTAAAGCTGAAGCTAGCAGGAATAACTGAAAGCTGGTGAAATCCCAGACTGACTTTTGAGACTCTGGGGTGGTCTGGGGTCAAAGCCGGTAAGGAGAGGTCCGAGACGCCCTCTGTCAGGAAGTTAGCGTCGCTCTGTCTTGCTTCTGTAAGACTGACCAACAAGCCCCTTGACTTAGACAAAAGAGTAGACGTGTTTACATTGGCCAGATTTCTGGACGCCTGGTTAAGCTTAGACGGACTCTTGACGGAAAAGCAATTAATGTCATTTGGTAGGATGAAGGAAACATTTGTTTCTCCATGTCAATAGACAGGCCCTGGTAAGCATCTTTCTTTTTCACCTCGAGTGCTATTTCCTGTTTTCTAGCAATTAATCCAACATGGTGTCAAATTTACAAATTTGTAACAATTTGCATGACTCAAGTCGTATAAAAAGATACAATTTTAAGGTTAAGGTCGGGATTAACATTTGTACAACTTCTTATAGAAATAGAATAGAATTATGATGAATAGAATAGAATTATTATGTTATTTTATGAAATCGAAATTAATTCAACCATATTGCCCGCATTTGTTCGAATTTATAATCATCTCTCATGATATCAGGTTGATAAATCACATATTAACATATAACTTAGACAGGGCTAATACAAAGAAAGCATTAAGCACATCTTCAAGCTTTTCCACAAACTGAAGCCAAATAGAGAAACTGCACAAAAGCCACACAAAGCGTTTCTCAGAATCTGTCCATTTCTTGCATGGAATGACTGGAATTCTAGCGTTGCTTCATCCTCGGAGTTGAGACAGTAGCCTCGATTCATTTCAACTCCCTATTCAGTCTCGTCAATCAGGATACACACGCTTGCCATGGCAACTGGGTTGGCATGAGTCAACCCTCCAGATCAAGTCATCATTGTTATCTTCAGAGGAGGACAGAATGAGAGAAGGCCATAACTGTATCGCTGCAAATTAGCCACATTGGAAACCGCACTGCTGGCTCTTTGACATGCAAATGAGGAGTTAAGTGGCCGGTTGTGGCACTGCTCTGGGCTGCCAGCCATGGCCATACCACCCACTGAGAGTGTCAGGACACTCTGTGGAGGTAAGAGGTTTTGTAGCAAAAAGAGGCCACCAGCCATTACGGGCTTGTTTAAAGGCATCAAATCTGGGTCATGTAAGATTTTTAAGGAGATGAAGCAATTTAGGATGCTTCTCAAAAAGCACCATCCGGTTAAACATGTTGTTAATTCTACTTAATTGTTCGGAAAAATAAAGTTCTCATTAGTATCAGTTGACTGAGATTTATATATCCTCATCTCTCAAAGGACAGGCCAGTTTTTACTTTATAAGAGGTAAAAAAATCTTTGGAAATGGTGCCCTCAGATGGTGATCTCACAGAGCTACACGTGAAACCTTTTAACCCTGATTTCTGAGAACCATGCTCCAAATTTAATACGTAATTTAACGCCCACACCAACAAAAATGCCATTCAAACATCCAGCACAGCATCACTTACAAAAAAAAAAAAAAAAAGGTTACCACAACACATCCCCAACTTTCAAACTCCTTTTGAGCAGAGACTCAGTACTCAGTGATTCACACTGGAATGTCTTGAAGAGGTGCAAACGAGGCAAGGTCAACGCATCTGTGAAAGGTATGGCATTCTTTCACACATTTTTAAAACACGTATGAGCAAAGAAAAAACGGCAGGACGAGAGCCAATAGCAGGGCTGGGGGTCGTACAAAAAGTAAACCTCCTAAACGAATAGAGGCTATACATTTTTTTAACCTTTTGCACTTCACTGTGTACTGTGGGTAAATTAAGACATTGTACAATGTGTCCCTGTTGAACTTTATAAAAAAAAATTTAAAGACTATTTTAGGATCTTTGCTTTGGACCATTACAGCCATTCAATGAAAAGAAATGAAGCAGAAAACCAAAGTGACTTGCAAGAATAGTAGAAATTGCTGGAGTTCTTTTCTGTTTAAAAAAAAAAAGGTACGGACTGATGGAAGGTGGTGCCATATAGTCAAATGCCAAATGACACTGTGAACCATGAAGTCTGTTTGATACTGGCTTATAACTCCATGCTATGTCATCATGCCCTTAAGGCGGCCAGACATTATACAGTCGAGTGCAAAAGTTTGTACACCCTTAGGACAAAATGACGACGACAACAAGATGTAATTTATACCAACAAGTAATTTAGTGTGTTAAGTTTCACAGATGTTCCTTCATTATCACAAGTAACAAAAATGGCCAAATAGTGTGTTAATATATTAATATTAATATAGTGAAAATGATATCAGTTACAAGTTTGCATTCAAGATCGTTGTCATGATCTTGAGAGGGTCATGGCAAAACTTTGACTTCTTGCTTTTAGTCTTTTCCAACTGTATTTTTGAATTTGAATTATTTTGACTTGTAGATAAATTCTAAAAAAAATAATTTTTTCTTACAAATGATAACATTTTGTAATCATAATAAGTACCATTTTTACATAGTACATTTTTCTTTTTTTTCCATTTTTTTCCATTCAAAAACAACTGTAACTGCCATCAGTAGATAACTCTGGAGGAAAAGGGCTTCAGCTAAATGACAAACGAAACAAATAAGATAAAGTGCATCAGTTGTCTTAGTGGATTTAGTGAAATATTTCCCAAATAGAGCCCTGGAATATGAATGCTCTGCAAAGTTTATTGTTTCTCCTGTGATAATACTTCACATTCTTCACATTCTGCTGCATTAGTCATAAACTCCACTTGATATTTTAAAACACAGAATCACTGAGAATCACTGATATCCTTATATAACCTGTGTAAGTCAGCTCAAAGTGAAAAGTGGAGAGAAAATATGAGCTATGTGGAATGGACTTGCCTCATTTTCTACTTCCTATCTTCTCAACTGGTATCTGAGGTTGTTGGGGTTTTTTTTTGGTGGGGGGGGGTTAACAAGAGTCCTCCCATTCATTAAAATCCAGATGATGTCTCCTTAGTAGCCAGTAAAAACAAGCAGGACAGGGTCACAGATTTCTAGCCATCAGGTCGAGCACGGGGTAGGGAAAAAAAGATACAAATCTTCAAGGACTTGCTGCAGCTAAATGGAGCTATAAATAATGGAAGACGAAGTTCACTAAATACAGCCATCTGGTTTGACAGTGGGAGACGAGGGAGATAGCTTCTGAATTCCTTTACAACAGGGACTAAGGTTGCACTTTATCAAGGTTCTGTTTACATCACAAGTACTCTATCAACATGTGAATGTGTAGTTAGATAGCCTTCAGCAACAAAAAAGCTTGGCGAAGTGATGCAATATAACTCTGTACTGGTCTGTAATGGTCTGGTCTTGTGATTGCATTGGACTGATGCTCTCTTTCTTTACAATGCAAGAATTTGTGTAAAAAGGTCAACATGGAGAGATACTTTTCTTCTGTAAGTACAGTCCAGAAGAAGTATCAATTGAGTAAAACCTTGTACTAGTTTGTGATGAAGGTGAAATAAAAATAAGTGTTGATAAAGGACCAGCGATATTATCATATTATTTTTTTCTATATTAGTTTTTCAGTTTACATGTAAAAATTCAGTTTGATTAGTTTCTATTAGTTTTTTTTTTTTTTAAGATGCTTTTATTTAGTTTAAATACATTTTAGTATCAGTTTTCATTTTGGTAAATTTAGTTATCTTGATTAACTTGTCAGTACACAGTGAAGTAGGTGGGGATTTTTCCCATCCATTTTGGCACCGCCACAATACAGTCAGCTCCAGAATTATTAGCAAAGCTCATTCTCAGGCATGTAGCTATTTTTTTTATAGTCATTGCCTGATTTATGAAGGTCAACACACTTTTGTCTCATTTCATTTGTGTATTGTCTAATCTTCCCCATGTTGATGAATGACTAAGGGAATTTGACCTCTGTGTCACCTCATATTTATACCACAGTGAAACAGGAAGTCATGGATGACCGCTTAAGAGTTCCTAAACACTCAGGTGAACTTAAAAAAGTTAAATATAAATGGGAACATGCAGTTAAGTTACATTTTGTTCATAAGATTTTCCTGGGGTGACAATAATTGTGACACATGTGGTTTTGTTATATATATAAAATATATATTTTTGGATTGGGGTTTTTTATTTTCTTAGAATAAATCTACTTCAATTAAAGGTTAGATTTATCATATTTTCAGTGTTAGATTAAGCTAATTAACCAGAAAGACATTTTTTCATAATCTTTTTTACCCATCTTTACCAAGGGTGCCAATAATTCTGGAGCTGACTGTATTTTATGATTAGAAACCAGGCATGTAGGCCTATTTTTTGTGTTAGAGAGTTACTCTTCCTTTCAGTTGCCATTTTCAACACTAAATTAGAATTTAAGATGCAAATGTTGTGTGGAAAAATTAATTTTAATTTGATATATAATAATATATTGTTTTATTTACATTTACAAAAAGGGTTTTGTTTTGGTTTAGGTTTTTTTTAGTACAGGTTTTAGTTTATGTTAACTATAATAACCCAGTGGAGATTTCTTTCCACATTGTACAATGACACACATGGTACATAAAGCATTGGCCTTACCTCTCTGCTGCTGCTACTCTCTTCTTCTGCCTCATAGCCAGTGGTACCAGTGGAGCTACTGAGCCTGACACTGGAGTCCATCTCTCCATCTCCATTACGTTCTCCTCCACCATCACTTCCATTCCACCTTAAAGCACTCCTGCGTACACAGCTGGGTAGAATCTCCCTGCACTGGGTCATCTCTGCGAAGACATTATCATCCTCCTCTTCAGAGGAAGACTCATCAGAATCGGAGCTTTCATGGACCTCCTGGCTGAGGCTTGAAGGGCAATTGTAATCTGCAAACGTGATGGAACTGGGCTTGTGCTTGATGATTCTGGGACGTTCGGCACCACCCTTGGATGGGCGAGGAACAGAAAGGGGTTGCACTGATACAAGGGAGCACTCTGGAAATGATACAAGTGGAGGGCAAGGGCAAGTGCAGTCCAACTGGGAGATGGTGAGCGAAGCAGAAACAGGGAAAGGGTCTTTGGAGGGAGCTGCAGTGCCTACGGCATGGTTGTTTACTGTTTGATCACCTGATGGATCCTTGTTGTCCTCCTGTGATGGACACCTGAATTCAGATCCATGGTAGCAATCATTAAGATCATGTTCGGATTTACTTTCCACAGAAGATGTCTCTTGGCCCTTAAATGGCTTCTCAAGCACAGAAGTTTTGGTTTCATTTATGTATTCCCTGGTTTGCTTGGGAAGATTTGGAGTAGGTCCCAATTTCACATTGTTATCTTGTGAAGCACAGACATGGCCTGGTGGTTGAGGATAAATATCACCAGTTTTTTGGTTTAATACAATTGAGGAACATCGTTCAGCCTCTGCGGTTTGGTTGAACCATTTCTTGCCACGAATTTCATTCTCCTGAGACACTAAATTAATACCAGTGTTCCTCAAGGGCTCACTTCCATCCCCAGTCGTGTCCGTCCCAGCCTTTTTCACTGAAAAGGTCATTTTGGGGGGAGGTGCTGTAGATGAGGTTGGTTGTCCCTCCAGCATGACCATGGACAGAGCCTCCATGACTCTTTCTACAGTCCAGTACTAGTCACAAGGTATATCCAGAAGAATCTTAGTCTGAAGCCAAGTCCTATTGTGTTTAGCATGTTTAAACATCTGGACGATGCTAGTCCGTCAAAACGCAAGAATGTCAGTGGAGTTTCGCCTGAAATAAACAACAATCAGTCTGATTATTTTTTTTAACAAATGACTATCATAATAGAAGAATACTTATCTATTCTGGATCAAACTCAGCCCATAAAGACATTGGCTGAAGTACCTGAAGAGTTTAATCAGGTATATTAAATGAGGTAAAATGCTAAACTCTGCAATGCTATAGCCCTCCAGGACTGGAGCCTGACACCCCTGCTGTAGAGGAACCCTTTTGGTTCCTGGTCAGGTTAGAATATTTTTTCTATTCTCCAACCCCAAAGTGCGATTTTTATGTTGGATCATTGTTTCATCACCAGCCAGTGGTATGCATTATTTAAAGACAACCTGAAATCAAAACTGACCTTTTTTACCTTGTTAGGTCATGTCCTAGATTGGTGCACGATTCATCCATACTAATCATTTAAAAGACAAAATTCTTCTTTGTCCGTAATCTTTCACTAAAGTGCAGTGACTTTTTCCCACCTCTAAACGGCCTCTGATTTTTTTATTACGTTATTATTTTTATTTTTATTACAATCACTTTATGTCACTTTAGCTCGCACTCGCAGCGATACCAATTAACTTTTCACAAGCCAATCAAACCCCAATGGATAAAACCAAAATCCCGCCTGCCCAAATATGCCGTTTCACTTGGAAATACGCCACGTTGTCTTTAAGGCACCAATAACAAAATGCAAATTAGAATTTGCAGCACCCTGACATTTAGTATAACATAAATGACATTTAGGTTTTTTGGTGGAACCTTGTGGTCATTACTGTAAAACAATTTATCAAAAACAATTCTTAAAATATTACAATAACAGTCAATTCCATAATTATTGGGGAATGGGGAGAATAATCAAGAAAATGGGCAAAAATTATTGTATTGAAATAAACATTACACAAAATGATTTTTCACTCAAACAGTTGGAAGAACCTTTTACCTTTCCTCTACCAAAAATCATGTTTTTTGAAAACCTGACTTAATGTATGTGTAAATTTAGACTTAGAAAGCCACGGTTGCTGAGGGTATAAGAGTGATTTAATCACACAGTCAACAAATTAAAATACACCAAACAAAATAAACACAGTACAACTTGAAAATCCTGTTGGTGTTATAAAAATTTTCCCAAGAAAAGAGAGTTCTTGGTTGATTGTGTTTATGGCCATGAGCACAAGATCTACAGAGAAGGGAATATCAGAGAGGGGGAAGAAAATATCTCTGAGGCTGAACATCTGTCTGCAGCCGAGGTGTTCAAGTCTGGATCTGTTTCAGGCACGATGGCAGTGACATCAGCGGCGTGAGGAATCCAGCGCCTCTTCCCCCCACTGGCTGATTTACAATGCACCAGTCCATTCATCAGAGCAGCTAAAGGGCTCTGGCCAAGCTGTGGTTAGCAGGCGGACTAACCCCCTCATTACGGCTTAACCCCCTTCCAACAAAACACATACATTCAGCTGCAGAAGAAGCGACACTGGTAGGAAACGAAGGCGCATTCCTTTCTGACACCTCGGCTAAAGTGCGTCACAGCTACGGGACTGTGGGGGTGTCAAATAGGAGGATGCTTTTCCACAAGGGAATGGCAGGATAAACCAGTGCCACATAATAATTGGTTGTTGATGCCTTGGGCTGAAGGAGAATGGACTTGTTTGTCATACACCTACACGTATACCAGGCATTTGTCCCCATAATGACCATTTGTACCAATGCTGTAAGTGAGTGCATGGAACATTTAATCCAAAAACCAGAGTCAGGCTGGCAAAAGTTTATGTGAAACGGAAATTCGGACGCATTTCTTTCCGCAACGTGACATATTTCCGAGTGAAACGACATATTTGGGTGGCCGGGGGTGAAACATGACATAAAATTATTGGTTATTATATTTTTTTTGTAAGGTTGAGCTCATTCGAAAATGGGGAGTTGCAAAACACAGTTTAGGATTGAATAGAACAAAATCACAGCAAGAACCTGGGAGTGTACGAAATTGAACGAACGAGCTGCGATGTGGTTGAATTTCGTCCAATTCTATACAACGTTTTAAGAAAATGTACACTAACCCCACCCCCAACCTTTGCCTTCTCATCTTTTCATACGAATTAAGCCATGTACACTAAATTATTACGAATTTGCAAGTGTGAGACCATGTTGCCAGAAACAGGTGCAAGTGATAATTAAAAGGCAAGCAGATGTGGTTGAGGCGTGTTCAAGTGCGTGACGTCGTTTTCGATTCCATACGCACTCATAAGAAGTACAGTGTTCACTCTCGAACTTTAGAAAAAAGGTGTAGACCTGCTTTCATGGATTCTCAATTTGTCTGCATCATTTCATGGACAGAACGGCGGATGGTCTGATCCTGTACTAGATAGCGGGTGTGAAACATCGCTCACTCAAGCACGCATGGAGAAAGAGTGGAAAATCGGAGGCATCTTTTCTACAGCTCTCCTTCATGCACTTCATGCATTTTTCTCTACCTCTGCTATAGCAAATGTGAGAAGGGGCCAGCTGGCATCGTGGCCCTGTGGCCAGCTCTTATCAAGCACATATACACACACACACAGTCCAGTGGAATAGAGAGGATAACACACCTCTGGGCTTTAACCTTCAAAAGCAGATAAGCAAGCAAGGCCACAAGCAAGGTCACTCTCTCACACCGCTGAACTGTCCCTCATGTGTGTGTGTGTTTGCATAAGAACATTCATAGCCAGCTTGATTATTTAATGACAGTCTACAAGAACTAAATAAAATAGATTTAATCTCAATATTACAGCGATTGATGAAGCTGCAGATGCAACCGAAGTTGAAACCCAACAAACACAGAGACCACCATGGTCTAAAGGAAATAAGTTCCTCTTCCATAGGAAACAGTGGTTTAAGACTGATTAGATCGAGTCAGTTCACCTCTTCCCCTGCAGCCCCTCTTTCTAAATCCGCTGTGAAAGAGGGCCTCCTTATTCACGGCTACAGAAAAGAGACGGAAAGATCAGCCAAAACAGCCAAACGGAGGATGCCACCACGGGAAGATACACAAGAGTCTCATTTAACACATTACTGCAGCAAAAGTTTAGTTCCTTAAATTTCCTTATTTTATTCTCTGAATATCTGAATGTGCAGCACTAATAGTGATATGCATACATATTGCATATGTATTACCACTGTGGCG
>JAOUQW010000047.1:19773165-19785738 GCA_028565825.1 Olivaichthys viedmensis | reverse complement strand
ATTTATGAACGCTTATTCCAACAGTAATATGACAACTGACGCCTGCTGGAATTAGTGTTTATAAATGTTAGTCGTCATGACGAGCTTATGTAGGTGTCATGTAGCCTTCTGAACACTGCCCTACAGTAAAGTGTTACCCCTACATGGTTATTAATTATGCCAGGAGACAGAAAAAAAAAAAAAGACAGGCAGGATGTTTCAATGTGCTGTAATCCTCACGGTTCTTTTACTATCGGGACCTTGGGAAGGGTTTTAATGAGTCCAAAGGACAAAATGCTCTCCTTAGCAATCCTATGAGCAGAAATGAAGCCATGACACACAACCCAGGAATCTCACACACACTAAAAATGAATATATATAAATAATGCCAGGGTGCCCAGTAACATCACATCACATCTGCTCTGATAAAACGTACATTTTAACGCTGGGTGACGTTACACTACATCAGCCAGTCCTTCTTGTAGCAGATCACTCACCGGTCATCGATGCTGTTCTGGTAGTAGATGTGCAGCAGTTTGTCTTTGATCCAGGAGATCTGTTTGGACGCTTCTTTCCCCGCCTCCGCCTGCAGCGAGTACTTCTTATAAATCTGTGCAAGGCCCATCATCGCTTCCTTGCGCACCCTCCACTGCAACATGGGAAAAGTACGCGTGACGCAACGCTGTTATTAAACAACGACGACATTCATCAGCGATGAACGAGCTTTTAGGGAATAAAGAAATGAAGCAGAATGCAGTGCTGCACGAGAATATAAAATCTTCCCTCTCCAAAAAGCAAATGATGCACAACTCACGTTCGAGCTTTCGCTGAAATAAGCCAGTTATTAATACATACTCATGAAAGGGCTTTAAAAAATTTTTTATTCCAAACGTTATCGTAAAAAAAGTGGAAAGACCTCTGATGGATATTTCCGAATATTATCGAATCCTGTGTTGAAATGACATCATTTCAATCAAAAAAGCCCTTTTTTTGGTGCTCATCTGGACCCGGCATGAGAGATAAATAGAGATGCAGTGTGTCTGCATTCGTATCGTTCATGCAGGTGTACAGAATGAGGAGCAATTAGGTTTGGTCTCCCGCATGTGGTTTTGAAAAGGCTGGAGGAGAATAGCTGTGTGTGAGTTATGGGTCGATTGATTTCATTTGGCCTCCTCTGCCTGGCAGCCCAGAGAGGCAGCAGATTCGATTAGGAGGAGAAACCGCAGAGCTAATAAGCTCTAAACCCCCCCCCCGGCTCTCCAAACGCACTGATGTCCCGCGGTAATGTCATGGCACGGACGGTGGAGGAGAAGAAGCAGCACCCATGCACACGCTGAAACTCGAGCTACATCAAAACGTATTATGAGAAAATGAATGATGAAAAGAAGCCGGTTGCTCACCCGCTTGTCGAGCGTCCGCTCTCGGACAAAGTTCAGCAAGTGATCGTTAACGAGCGCGAGGTCTTTTTTCGAGGCGGTCACGATGGACACGATGACATCGTGCCGGATGGCTTCCTCCGGGTCGTGGGATCTCACTTTAAGATACTCTGCAAGCACAAGAGACGCAAGGTCGCAGCGTATAGAGCAGGGCTGTCAGACGCCTTATTAATAAATAAATAAAGAAAGAAAGAAAGAAAGAAAATAAAAAAATTGGCACTTGAATTTTCATGACTTAAATATTTAATGGGCCGATTTAAAAAATGCGTTACTGGGACACACTGAGCGAGTCGCAGCGATCGCCAGCGGCGACGAGATTTCACAACAAATCTGTCAAAATAATATCAAAAAATTATTTTCTGGGGGGTTTTTGGGTCGTTTTTTTTTGGACAAACCCACCCAAAATGGCGCCTTGTTAAAAATTAAGGGTGCATTCCTGAACCGCATAGTACCGTACTAAATAGTGCGCCTCGACAGGTACTACAGGTACTACAGGCACGCTGTGCTATCCACACACACACACAACTATTGGACCTGTCAATCAAGTAACCACAAACTACGAACATGAATCCGATCGTTTGTAAGAAGTCTGAACGGACGCTGCCATTTTTAAAAGGTGCATTATGGGTATTTTGTGGCTCCGAGGGCACAGCTATTGAGGTGCATCGTGGATCTAAGCGTGCACTGAATATTCACCAAGCAGTGATACTGGTGTACTCTTCTTTAACAAAGTGTTAAAAGGGTTCAAACTGGGATGTTTTCTTGTCACCGACATTTCGCTCGACGTCCCAAATCCGCCATCTTTAACTCATCTTTGTGCGTGGAACCGTTTTATTTTATTTAAGCGCCTCCAACACACAAGGGCTTCCCTATTAACTATAGATGCTCACTACACAGGGCATCAAGAAAAGGGCGCCATGGACCCTACATAGTGCACTTTGGGCCCAATAGAACGGCATTTGAGATTCAGCCATAGACAAGAAGAAGAAGAAGAAGAAAAATAATAATAAAAAATAAAAAAGCGACTCCAAATAAGAGTCTTTTGGAATTTATAATTATGAAATGATTAATATAAATGCTCAAATTAACGACTCAGCATGTAATATATGTTTTATGATGAACACAAATATAGTTTTTTTGACAGACTTATGTCGGTTTTACTTTCGGGGAACTTAAAGTCGAGCCTGGCATCTTTAAAAAAAAAAAGCTAAATATGACTTTTTTAAAATGATTTTTGTATTTTTTTTACCCGAACATCTAAACACACACCAAAAAAATTAATAAAACGAATAAGAAGTCATCCGAAACGTGCCTTTCCGAGACATTTCGCCCTCACCTGTGAGATCTTTAGCCAAGTCAGGATGATTCATCAGGCAGTGGCTGGCAAACTTCACACACTCCAACCGAATTGGAACGTGGATGTCGTTGAACCTGAGGAAGCCCAAGTGTTTAAAACTAAACAAAAATAGAAAAATAAATAAAATAAACTCGCCCTCATGAGGGCGCAGCGGTTTTATTCGTTAACGCCACACGACTGAAGACGCTTTACCTCCCGAGGTAACACTGCCACAGAGGCTTGTTCTGGGAGGCGAGCTCAGAGTCCTTCGCCCCAAACATCTTCGCCAAGAGCTTGACGACTTGAAGGCGTTCATCATTATCGTTACTCTGCACACACACACACACACACACACACACACAGATTATTCCTTTTCATAACTAAAGCTGCAGCTGGGTCATTTCACGGCTGACTGATTGATGAATGAATTAAGTCATCAAGTCGAATTCAGCGTTTGCGTGTTATTGCATTTTTTTCGCACGGAACGAAACCAAAAAAAAAAAAAAGGCGATTATAAGACACGACGAAAGCCCACGTAAAGGCAATAAGGCGTGCGTACATGGACGGCAGAAGGGCAGGCTCGCGTGAGACCGAGGGTTCGGCTCCTGCGGCAGGGAGCAGCTACGCTGGGCCCTTACCTTCAGTTTGAACTCCAGCTGAGGCAGGACAGACAGGAGAAGATGGCTGTCGATGTTGTACAGCTCCAGGATTAAGTCAAACACGTGCTCGGACAGGTCGCTCACGGAGGTCTTCCCCAGCATCAGCACCTGGTTAAAGAACTGAGGAGAGAGGGAAAAAACGAACGCCGCATCACTTTCTGAAGCAGGGAGAATAAAGAGGCGTCGTTTTTAAGTCGCAGCGATCGCCAGCGGCAACGAGATTTCACAACAAGCCGAGATAATCTGTCGAAACGGTCGCTTGAGCCCACTTGTGTGTGTGTCAGTAGACGAGGAGTTATTTTAATGCGTTTTTTAAATGCTGTAAACTCACATATATAAATATAAATATCAAAAAATATATAAAAATTATTTTCTGGGGGGTTTTTGGGTTGTTTTTTTTTGCAATTTTATTGCAGTATTACCCTGAAACCCGTGAAGAAGGGAACCCGGAACTGTCACGGTTCCGGGTTCCCTTCTTCACGGGTTTCAGGGTAATACCAGAAAACCAGCGTTCAGCTACCACTCGGTAGTGCTTCTACTAATTAACCAGCACGCTGACACCACAACATCCCCACTAGCTCACTGTAACGTACATGTGTGTGTGTGTATGTTTAAATAAGGACTGTGGAGAACAGACCAACTGCGGAAGCTAATGATGCTACGTGGGCAAGCTCAACCTCGCATCACAGTCCAAGCTAGGGAGTTTTCGGCTCGCTGCATGGCCGCTTGAGGTTACGGTCAAGCCGCAGAAGGATTCAAAACATGAAACGCTAACGATGTGAGTGCAGCTCAGAAAGCCCACAGCAGTAACCCCCCCCACTCACGTTGGTTATGTAAGGCTCGATGGCCTGCGCGGTCCTCTTCAGCAAGGCTTTGGCCAGATCATACGCCTGCTTGTTCAGGTTCTGCAAAAGTGAAATGATGTCATATCCGGTATGAGCTGTGACTGGTGCTACAATGACACGAGCATTTAAAACACAATGACACGAGCGTTTAAAACACAATGACAAGAGAATTTAAAAACACAATGACACGAGCATTTAAAAACACAATGACACGAGCATTTAAAAACACAATGACGAGAGCGTTTAAAACACAATGACAAGAGAATTTAAAAACACAATGACACAAGAATTTAAAAACACAATGACACGAGCGTTTCAAAACACAATGACACGAGCGTTTCAAAACACAATGACACGAGCGTTTAAAACACAATGACACGAGCGTTTAAAAACACAGTTTGGGCTGCAGAATAACGGAGAAATAAATCCTCATGATTATTTTTACTCAACATGAAAATCACGATGATTCATTTTATTATTTGAAGTAAACAGTGAACAGTGAACCTGTTTTCCTGCAAATGTAAACAGAGTCTTTTCAATGCCAAATACAGAGTCAAGACAGAAGAACGATGGACAGAACGAGGAATAAACCGGAGACAGAACAGAATGAAAGACTGAATGACAACAGAAAAAAAAAAACACAGAATGCGACAGAAAGATATAACGGTAGAACGGACAGATAGAATGCGATAGATAGAAAGAGAACGATAGAACGAACAGAATGAAACAATAGAACGAAAGCTAAAACCATAAACAGATATACAGAACAGCAATATAGCGATAAGCAGAAAGACAGAACTCGATAGATTCGATGATAGAACGTCGGAAAGAACGACAGACAAAGATCGACAGACAGACAGACAAAGAACGACAAATGGAAAGAACGACAGACAAACGGAAAGGACAGACAGAAACAGAAAGAACGACAGACAGACAGACAGAATGACAGACAGACAGACAGGTTACGACACTATCCAACCAAATAATGAAAACGTGCTTTAATGCTTCAGTCGATGAGTGAACTTGAGCCCGGCTGATCAACATCGCCCTCGCTCTTGAATGAAAGGAAGGAGAGAACCGTCATCACGATGAAACTGCACGACCCCAAGAACAGCCGAGTCGGGTTTGGTACCTTGTGTGCTGGAACCAAGTTGACCAGGACGGTGTCTAGGAGCTCTTGAGAAACAGAGTCTCCCTCACACACGATGGAGCTCATCAGGTCCACCATGTGCATGTGCACCTTCTGATTGTGCCCATTGCTGCAGAGAGACACACAAATAACATTCAGACTCTCACACACACACACTACACACACACACACACACACACACACACCGACACACCGAAAACCTCTTCCAGCACAGCAGAGCTCATTCTCGTCATCTCTTAATGAGAAAAGCAACTGTCTGCGTGTCTGTCTGACGGCGTGTCTGTCTGACTCAAAAAGCTACTAATAAATCATGACATCTGGAACACAGGAAGAACCTGAACTCGCAGATAGACGGCTATTAAACTGGACGATTTAAAACGGCAGAAACAGCGTGAAAAAAAACCCTGCTTGCGTCTCTTGCTTGGTAACCATAGCGACAGCAACGCTACGCACCTCGAGCACATGTTTAACGAGGATCGCGCTTAAACCCACAGACGACATCATCAAAAGACAGGAAAACAGCTGACCATAAAAAACAATAAAACCAAAAACGTTTGACCTCCTCCTCCTCTTCTTTCTCCTCCTCTTTCTTCTCCTCCTTCTTCTCCATTCTCCTCCTCCTCTTCTTTCTCCTCCTCCTCCTCCTTCTTCTCCATTCTCCTCCTCCTCCTCTTTCTTCTCCTCCTTCTTCTCCATTCTCCTCCTCCTTTCTCCATTCTCCTCCTCCTCTTTCTCCTCCTCCTCTTCCTCCTTCTCTTTCTTCTCCTCCTCCTCTTTCTCCTCCTTCCTTTCTCCTCCTCCTTCTCTTTCTCCTCCTCCTTCTCCTCTTCCTCCTTCTCTTTCTCCTCCTCCTTCTCCTCCTCCTCTTCCTTCTCCTCTTTCTCCTCCTCCTTCTCTTTCTCCTCCTCCTCTTCCTTCTCTTTCTCCTTCTCCTCCTCCTCCTTTTTCTCCTCCTCCTCTTTCTTCTTCTTTTTAAAATGTAATATTCAAGAAAAATATAAAAACATCTCCAGCGCACACGGAAAGTTTTCCACACTTTGGCATGTTTCAACTCTGTTTTTTTCCCCCTCTCATCATCAATCTACACACACACACACACACACACACTACTCCACAATCACAAAGCAAATACAGGTTTGTTTGTTTTTTGGGAATGTTTTATAAATTTATTAAAAATAAAAAACTGGAAAAACAAAAAACAAAAAACCTTGTTTATGTGAACTGTGATTGTGGAGTATTGTGTGCGTGTATGGATTGATGAGGGGGGGTACATACATACATACATACGTACATACATAAATAAATAAATAGTAAGATGACTCTGAAACGTACCAAAATGTGGAAAACTTGAACGGGTCGGAAAACTTTCCGCATGCGCTAAAGTGGAGAATTCTTAAACCCGGGCGGGCGCTCGGCACTCTGCTGTCGGCTCCGTCCCTTTCACTAGATAACCTCACAGCGCCAGCGTGCACTCGCTCCCGTTCAGGAAGTCCCGCCTGCATTCCGGACAGCGTGAAAAGGCTCTTTTGAGCGGCAATTTGGAATTTGGCGGAATTCTCTCATTGCCGTGACGACCAAGAAAAAGTGGCGGCCCAAAGCGACTACTACAGGACACGAGCTCATCACCGCGCCGCTGCGTTTCCCCTCAGTGAGGACATTTCCCGCTGGGCGAGCGACAGGCTGGCTCTCCCTCTCTCTCTCACACACAGACGAGTGTCACATTGAAAAATAAAACCGGGAGGCCGACAACACAACAAAAGCTCATTACAACACAATAAATAAGCCACAGCTTTCCATTTACGTCAGTGCGCCATAAATTACAGCCTTCCCTTCTGAATTACAAGCGCCGGGATGGAGGACGGGTGTGTGTGTGTGTGTGTGCAGGACGTTTGCATGCAGGGAGCACTCACTTGATCACTTGGAAGAGCGTTCTGTACAGCTGAGTGAAGATCTCATTGCTGTCCTCCAGTTCGAAGCAGATGTTGTAGGATTTCACCCAGGCGATATTCTGTGAGGGCCAAAGCAGGAGGAGAGAAAAACCGTAATGAGCGCGTCGCCACGGCGTCGCTTACCGAGAAGAAAAGATCAAAGAGCGCGCGTCTCCACACGTACCTCCAGCAAGTAGAAATATCGATTGAACTGGGCGCTTTTAGTGTCCTCCAATCCTTTCAGCTGTCGGGTGATGAACATGAAGATATCCTGGGAGCAAAGGAGGAATTAATTAATTAATTATTTAATAAATATTATTATTTATATTTTTATGTCATGCAGATGCAAGGCTACTCACTGCCTCTCTCTCTCTTTATTTATTTATTTATTTATTTTAAACGCTCCAAAAGCTAAGGCACTGAACATAAAAGCAGCGTTTATTAAAAATAAAAAGTATTTATTGTTAATTATTTGTTGGTAAACAATAATAATAATAACGATGATAAATGTTACAGCGCATTTATTTAAATTTTTCCGTCAAACGGCCGTGCAGCAACGCATTATTACATTATAATAATCCTGTAAGCGTGAATTTAATCTGTAATTTAACACCAGTTTTATCGCTTATTTATGCAAATGAGCTGCACTTTGTGTGATTTTTCTGTTAAATACAATTTCATCATCATCATCATCGTCGTCATTGTTTACCATCAAATCAAGAACGATAAGCACTGAATGAACATTTGATTTAAATCCGAATTTAAAATAAAAAAATATAAAATAAAAAGGGTGCGCGCTCTGACTTCTGCACAGTATGTAAATAAAGAGTTTATTTATTTAGTGACATCACGTACCGAACAAGTCTGTTTTGCAAATGGAATTTTTTTTTTTTTTTTTTTAATTACACCCAAAACGGCAGTTTATATAAGTGAAAATCAGCCATTCAGCATTTAAAAATAAGCTGAGAAGTGCTTCAAGCACCACTGCAAAGGTACCATTAAGTTCCAGTTGGATATTTCCCCCCCCGAGCTAATTATTAAGCCCTTCGTGAGGATCAGGTGTGTGTGTGGAGTTGGGAACACTTCAGACGGTGCAGGTCAGTGTGTAGCTCAGTGACGAATAAAGCTACGGCGCTCCGAAGCCTTGAGAAGGTCGGAAAAGCACTCGCGGAGAGAGAGAACGTTTGGGAAAAGTCCCTCTATGAGACGGACACGTCCGAACAAGTGACCGGTCCCCACAGTAGTGGCGTGTGCAGGGGGCGGGGCCTCGGCCAGAGCTTTGGAAACTGTCCGAGACACTTTTTTTTGGCCCGCGACCTAGCGCCACTTCGGAACGCTATTCGTTTAACGCCATTTTCCGGACCGAGTGCTCCGGAAACACATCACCGTGACCCGCCGTCGCGACAAATCACTGAGCAAACCACGACGATACACACGGGTTAAAACGAGGGCTGGCAATCGATCACAATTATTTAAAAAAAATATATATATATAATAATAATAATAATAATAATAATTTTAAAAAGCTAATTAATCGCATTTTGGTACTTTTCAATAAATATAAAAAAAACATTTAAACGAAGGATATTTAAATTTATATATTTTCAGTTAATATAAATCAATAAATAGCATCTTTTTAAATTGTGAACGCAAACGTAACACTGCTGTGAGCTACAGTAAGGCCCTGTCTCTCACACACACACACACACACACACACACACAGTCACCGCTCGTAACAAAGCTTTAGGACGTCGAAATTTTCTCGACCTCCATTATTTTTTTTTTAAATCACCCAGAAACACAGAAAACGTGTTCACAACACGAAATATTAAAATTAGTATTTCGTTTGACAACGAGACAAGATACAGAATTCGCCTTTTTGCGCTGTGTGAACGCTCGGACCTGGCAACCTCGGACACGAGCACGACTTTCCTCGTCGCAGAGTGTGTGTGTGTGTGTGTGTGTGGCTAACGCGCCACGTTGATTTTGACAGCCATAATTAAAAGCGAACTAAAAAGTACCTGCTGGCTTTCGTGGTCATTTAAACCATGTTATTTTACATTTATTGCTATGCATTGTGGGGGAAGTGGTGCGCACTGGATTTATGGTGCACTATGGGTAATAATAATAATAATAGCGGTGCACCAGCAAGGTAATGTAATTTGCCCTCTGAGAAACGGTAAGATGTTTGTTTTGTTTTTTTACCCGTTACTACTTCCTGTTTACAACCGCGCACACTTTTTTTGATGCACAAATAGTTAAGTGGTCTAAAACGTAAAATAAAAACAACATTAAGCGTTCATGAGCTGCCTTCCAGCCCTTCTCAGAAGCTCAAAACTCCATTACAGATGTGATCACTGCAGGCGAAGCCTCTCGTACCTTCAGCTTATCCGGCGACGTGTAGGGAGCCTCCGGGGCGTAGATGCGGAAGATGTCGGCCAGGCAGCAGGCCACCAGGAGCCTGACGTCTTTGTCCGGATGCTTCAGGAAGAAATCTGAGGCCAGGTGCAGGGCCAGGTTCAGATACAGCTCCTTCTCTTCCTCCGAATCTTGGTCCATGTCCATGAAGGTCTTGACCACCATCTAGAAAACAGCAGCACCATCAGCCGTTAACGCCACTGACGACACGGGCATGAGCGCGGCGCCATCCCGCAACTCGACGAACTGGTCTGTACCTTCAGCCGCCGCACCATCTCCTCCTTGGAGATTTTATCGGAGATCTCCTTCACCCCCGGCGGGTAGGTGATCTTGCCATCTGTGGCTTTATTCTTGGAGTGAGCCATGTTCTCCAACTCGTGCACGCTGCAAAGAAATCAGAGTCAACACCACGCGTCCAGAATGGGGACTCCAAAAAAAAGACCTTGAGGAAACATCTTTCGTACCTTTAGTGCGCATCTTTTACCTGGGAAGGTACATGTACAGGTGCATGTCGTGTACCTTTAAAGTTTAGAAGTGAATTAAAAAAGGTACGACAGCGGCGCTTCATGTACCTTTAATGAAGGTACAACTATATTCACACTTCCAGGTACAAGATGCACACTAAAGGTACGAAAGACGTTCCACCCCAGTGACAAAAGGTACAGCTTCGTGCATCAAGAGTGATGTTAATATAAACATGAATACCCAGAATGCCTCTTTTTTTTTGGAAAGCGGTGATCAAATCTTGAAGTGGAGACTTAAATAATACACTAAAGGACAGTTATAATCCGTAACGGGCCGCGCTACAGACCTTCAAGGCCTCCAAAGAGCCAAATCAAATGCTTTTTTGTTGTTGTTTAACAACATATAAAATAAAAAGAAAAGAAAAGAAAAAAGCCACTTTACTCACGACGTGTCTACGAAGTGACAAACGAAAAGCCGTGAAATCTTATAACATCTTTAATGACACTGAGAAATGAGTCAACTTACCTGCCCACTTTCTTAAAATTCTATTTATTTAAAAAAAGAGAGAGAAAAAAAAAGAGGCATTCTCCTTTAAAACACATTTAAAAATTCAAGCATTTAAGCATTTAAGAGATTTAAAGCGTTAATGTTTTCAGCAAGGCCATGACTTTATTTAACGCTTGTTTTTATTATTTTGTATAGAATATTGATTAATCTACGAGTCTCAGTTGGATTCCTGTATGAATAACAAAATAAAATGCCTCGTTTACGCTATTCAGGCGTTTTAACTTCTGCTGGTACCTCATTGACACAAAAAAGATTTTCAGACACCATACAGTCGCACCCCAGGAAAATCCCAATTTTCTAAGTTTGTGTGTATGTGTGTGTGTGTGTGTGTGTGTGGAAAGCCCCTAGATGCCATCCCACTCTTGACTGACGTACTGACTTCGGCTTAGATATCAGAGGGCTACAATCGTTGTGATCAATTCAGCTCATGCAGCCGCCTGCATAATAACGGTAGAGAACCAAAACACAAAGAAACGTGTCTGTCTCTCTCTCTCTCTCACACACACAGGATTTCAGGTGGCATAAAGGCTCCACGAACGGCGAAGTTACCGCTTTTAAAAACGTTCGCAAGATTAAAAAAACAAATCATTTTTGATGGCGCAGTTCATTCAGGAAGTTGGTGTTGGAGCGTAAATGAGCTGATTTGCATATTAACAGTAATACAGTAATCGGATTTCGGTCTGGCTAACCGGAAGACGCTTTCGCCCACAAGTGTAAATGCACGTGGTTTAAAAATCTGATCAGGATCCAATGCAGATACAAGACTCGGGGTCTAAAGGTGTGTCAGCCAAACCCAGTCCTTTTGTTATTTTTATCCTCTGGATCCTGATCACATCACTGGCCTTTGATTTGAGCACATGTGCATGAACCTGTATTTAATATCCATCATGTCTCAAATGTGTCCGACGACACAAATCTCTGAGGGACTGCACGTACGGGACCCTAAAACAGGTACGCACTATGGGGCAAGACAATCCCAGAACCCAAAAATTAATAAAACTACATTAATAACACTGAGAAACGCCTAAAATGAAAGAAATCGTAAAATCCAAGGCTTTTTTTCCCTCTCCTTTCAACCAAGATTTAAAACCATCAAGATTCAGGCTTTCAATGTCTCCCTTAATCAGTGTTAAAACATTTTGGAGGCAAACCGATTGTTAGTGCTTCCTTAATCATCGTCGACGGCAGCCTAATAATTCACGGCAACTGTTCCACGGCTTAGTTTCATCAAGCTGCCAAGCCTTCAGCTCGAATCACCTGCAGTTACTGCATATTTATGAAGTTTATTCTGGCCATATATACAAATAAATAAATAAATATCAGACACCAATCCAAATAGTTCCTGCTTGCTGCAAAAGAACCACGAGCCCAAACAAGTCCCTGAGTGTGTACATGTTTACATAAAGACGAGGGCGCTCGCGCCCTGTAACTTAAAACACTTGGAACGTTACTTGTTCCATGACCATCTGTGGCCAAGTTCCCTCAGGAGAACAAAACCTCACCACAGGGCAGTTCTGCAACGCTGTGATCGGGGTTCTTGCAGCTTTTCTACGGAGAAATCCAAACATTTTTCCAGCACGTTCAAGACGTTTTCCAGTATACAACAATCATAATCTCAATATATACAGTGGGGTCTAAAAGTGTTGAGCACATTGAAAAATCCAGCAGCATGTTTAACTGTAGTTTTGATCCACTGTGGTATCAATCTCTGGTTTCTGTTCGTCTCCTTACATAAACCCTTCTGTTACTGCCATAAATCTCAAACTTGGATTCATCAGTAAACAGGACTT
>JAOUQW010000047.1:19715580-19734988 GCA_028565825.1 Olivaichthys viedmensis | reverse complement strand
CAAGCTGCCACTGTTGGGCCCTTGAGCAAGGCCCTTAACCCTCCCTGCTCCAGGGGCGCTGTATCATGGCTGCCCCTGACCTCTGACCCCAGCTTACCAACATGCTGGGATATGTGAAGAATCAATTTCACTGTACTGTACTTGCATGTGTATATGTGACAATAAAGGAGCATTCTATTCTATTCTATTCTGTTCTAAAATCAGGCTAGTCAAAACACACGGTAAATGATTAACCAGTAAAGCCCTATTCGGACGGGATTAGAGTTACATGAGGAGGTGGAGTAATTCCATCATTTTCAGGTGCTACTCTGTGATTTTATTTCTGTCCAAATCTTCCCCTGAGAAAATTCCAGTCCAAAATAAACTCAATGATGGTCTGATAATTTTAGTCCCGTCCACATTTTACAGGCAGATGGCACTTCTTGCGTTTGAAATAAACAGTTTTTTGGCCACTGCTCCTCGTCGTATTTAGTCGTCTTTGCCCGCAGATCAAGAAAAAATATTTCTGGCAATCATAAAATAATGAATGCTCTAGAAGAGCCTCTGAAAAATTTATTTACTGGGAGCTCGTTAGAAACAATAATAAAAGTCATCAAACTTTATATTAACATGTGCCACAATATCATGATTGTAATGTTCTATAAATAAATTTATGATCCAATAATGTGAATATACCACAATGTGCAGTCACAAAAACATCTGGGTTCATAAGAGTTAGAAACTCACTCGTCCCATCTTCATTTATAGCTGTCCGGATGCAGAGTTTTATCATGGACAAGACGTGCAAATATTAGTCTTGAAAAACGGATCCCGTCCAGATAGGGCTTAAGAGAACCTTTAACGCTGTGTAGGAATGTAAAACATCAGAAGCCTTGAGTGATGCGTTTTTCACACAAAATGGTCTCAATCATTGAAAATCTAAATCTGATTGGTTGACTCCACTGTCACTCCTTAATTATGCTGGTGGTCAATCAGACACATTAGGCCTTCTCTCCAGCTCCTGAAATCCTAACCAATGAATGAGCTCTCTTGGCTGTTTCTATCTAGACCCCACAGAGGGAAAAAAATCCTGATTGTAAATTTTTGGAAAGATTTCTACTACAATAAATAGAATATATGAAATGAGACCATTACTACAATACTTGTAGCAATTAAATACAACAAACATAATGATTATATGAAAAATTATAAATATGAAATAAAAAATAACTTTCTCTGAAGGCCTAGAAAGCCCTCTGCTATTTATTAATAAGTTCATAGACTTTATGTGTGCGTGTTTGTGTGTGTGTGTAAGTTGTAAGCCTACAATGATAAAAAAGACTGCAGGAAGTTTGTCATGTTAGAGCTGGAGAGTTTAAAATCGTTCTCAATTCGACTGCACAGAACTCGGTTCTTATCAAGCTTTGCTGTTTTCTGCAGTTGTGTTTGCTGAATTTCAGACTAAATCTGATAATAAAGTTACAAATGGGTAATTCAGATTCTGTTATAGCCCGTTCCAAGTTATCTCATAGCGGGGCTGGATAAATATTTAGTGGATGCGGTCTTTTGATTTATTCACTCTAAACAAACTTTAGAAAGGTCATTATTCACATCAGGAGTTGATTTTTTGGTATCCTGTTTGCTCATGATAGGCTTCTATTGAATAAACCGAGCACATGGAGTATCATATTACTCAAGACTCATATAACATGCTGGAAATATGATCCTCGTTATGTGCTTAGCATCTTGTGTTCCGTACATCCTTGGATCTGGAGTGGAGGTCAGCGATTGTTTTAAGTAAGATTTGCTGTGAACTAGAGGTTCCCATCAACAGAAATAGAGTATGAAAGGTTGAGAGGGGTGATCTGATGTCTGTCCGTTGTGTCTGCATGACACAGGCGAAGTAGCAATCAAAAGGAGCTGTGCTTTGAGAGAAAGTGATGTTTGCACCTGAGGGATATGAGCTTTTGTCGCTGTGTGTATCTCTGAGTGTGTGCATCAGGCTGGCATGTGACTTTTTTTGAGAGGTGATGGGACGGTTGGAGTTGAAAAGGTGTGTGTTGTGTGATGTACAGTGAGGCTTTAGGAAGTGAACGTGAACGTGTGTGTGTCTGTGGAAGTTGGTGTGTATCATTCTGAGTGCTGTGAATGTTAAGGAGTTTGTCATGTGATTGATTTCCTATGGGGTGTTTGAAGTGTGTGTGTATTACGCACTAAAGGGAAAGTGGGAGGAAAGGTGTGAGTTTGTGCACATTTCTGGCTCTCTGAAGTTCATTTACTAGGCTACAGTATCTTTCTATATACGTTCCTCCCTCCAGCACCCGTTAAATTGCAGGACAGAGGAAGACACCGGAACACATTATCCTCCCTGTGGCTCCCAAAGGGATGCCATTCGTCGCTCCTATGAGAACGTCTCAACCCATATCAATCACTCATTATGTCTCCATGGCCACAGAGATGCTCCATAGCCCTGCTAAAAGCTTACTGAAACACCCATCAAGTAGCTTCCAGAAGATTTTACCATTCCACATTTACATTGACGCTTTTATCAAATACATGAATTGAAGGTTGAGTGGCTCTTTGGCAGTTCTGGGTTTTAAACTCAACAATCTTCCAGTCACTATCCCAGAACCTTAACCGCTGGACTACCACCGCCTATTTAATGGCTGCTGAGCTTTTTAGAACGTGTACAACATACATATAATGAACATAGGGTAAAGACGTGGACAAATCACTAACCCCCGAGCCCGAGACAACCAGGTCGTTGTATTGTGAAGTTGGCACGTCTAAAAGGAAATGAAATAAGACTGTTCTTATTAGCATTTATGCTCTGTTTGTGCCATAACAATTAATGTTTGTGCCGGTTTGTTTTTTGAGATATTTTAACGTTATGGGTCAATGGCCAAGATTTTACAGGGACTTGAACATACAATTTCAAAAACTGGAACAAACTATTTTTGTACAACACAAATCAGCATAAAAATGAAATCAATCTGGTTAGATTTTTGTTTTGGTTTTAAGTTGAATAAGGTTTAAAGCACTGTGACATCACTTTCGGCCATAGACGTACATTGAAAGTTCTTTTTAAATGGGGGTGCCAATTTCACACAGGAGCAGATTATGTGTCTAGATTAGTTGTTTTTTATTCGTCATTTCCGGCAGGCAAGTGATTCAATATGCTGACGATATGGCCGTCACCTATTGGCTCCCTATTGGCTTTCGTTGCTCAACAAAACATTTAATTTTGAACGTAACACGCTCCAGTTGGTTCATGTATCATACTGTAGCTTGCTACACACTTGCTATAATACATACTGTATGTCAACCGAGGACGTCGTTGGTGCGAACTATTTTAATTACTTGGATAAACGATATTAACACCAACCTGTATTAATGGAGGAAACTAGCTAACTAGCTTGTCATACATTTGGGTTAAATTATGTTAACTAGCCCATGGGTAAGTGATGCAATATGCTGCTTATATGGCGATCACCTGCTGGCTTCCTTTTGGTTTTCAAAATAAAATGTCTCATTTCAAACATAACACGTGCCAACTGGTGAGGCACCATGATGCCATAACTGTAGCTTGCTATTCGTTCACGAAACCCGCCACCTGATGCACTACAGACGTGAACCGAGGATGCAAGTTGAGCATTGGTAAGAACTATTATTATTAGTCATATAGATTTGTATTAATGGACTTAACAAGCTCAGCTAGCTAGCTGACATAACATTGTGTTGGACTAGGCAAGCATATTGGAACATTCACTTGCCCGGTTATTGACATTGTAATTATTGTAATTTGGCACCTGTCCTAATGTTTGTAAAGCAGCAGGTTGTGCTGGACACACGGGGGAAGGTCACATGGTAGTCCTAAAGTGACTCTGTCAGGAAAAGAGTGCTGTGCTGCTCAGGGAGTAGATCACACATATGATTAAAGAACAGCAGCTCTGACCACTCAGAGGTACATCCACAAGGAGATGCCATAGACAGAAAGAAAGGGGTGGTAAAAGAAAAGCCTCGCCTTCAGAAAAGTGTAGCTAGCTGTACTACAAGCTACATGGCAAAAGTAGCTTAACTTATGAATCTACATCCAAGATGAATGTCATCTGTTAATAACAAATAGTAATAATGATTTTTAAAAACAGCCCCCCGACAATTTGTCATAACAGAAATTTGGCCAGTTGTTCCTAAACATGGACTCTATAAGAAACGGCTCCATTGCGTTGATTTGAAAGAGAAAAGCAGCTCCAACCAGCAATCCGGAAGTACATAACTGGGTGGACTTAACATATATATTGTGTACATTAAGATAATTAAATGCTACTCCACTACTCGGCTGATAAAATAATTTAATAGTCAACTCTTTCCAAGCTACTTGATTTTAAAAGAATGACACTGCCACCTTGCTACTGGGAAGTTAAACTAATAGGTTCCTTATTTGTCCAGCGCTGTTGCCCAACATTGCGTCTTGGATAACTTCTTGTTAAACGCGTTTATCTTGTTATAGTAGCAGAGTCGAAACTCCCACCCCTTTATGCTACATTATTAGCCAATCACTGCAGAGCAAATGTTTGGACATTTCTTCAACTTTTCCAAACTGCGTCATGTCCAGCCCACCCTCTGAAGTGCTTCTCTGACCTACAGAAGGAACCAGTTTTGAGAGCCCAGCTCATGGTCTCGAAAACTGGTGGTTTGGTACCCTCATCTCCTGTGCACATTTGTCTGTCTTTTCCTCTCCAGATTTTTTGAAAAAATCAAACCCATGTTCTAGACAAGATTCTGATGACGTCTGCAATTGGGGTGTGGTCAATTATAGGAGGCGGAGTTAAACTCAAATAGCTGTTTCTCATGGCTTCAATGAAGCTGAGCTGCAGTTACATAGCTAAACTTGTAACTAAGCTAAGCATATTTTGAAAGAATAGTCTTAGAAAAAAAGGGTTCCCCAAAGGCTTTTGGACGGTTTGCGGTTGAAGTTTTCTAACAAGGTTTTACTTGGAACCTTTTCAGAATAGGGATTCAACATACTGCGTAAATCTAGGGGTTCCTCCAGAGGGAAAAAACTATGAACGCTTTAGGATGCTACACTTTTTTCCAGTGAAAAATTTAAGCTCAAACCCCACACCTTTTTTTTTTTGATGGACAACCTGCAAATACCGAAACTAATACTAATTCTGAAAAACCTGAACGCTCCAGACTTCAAGAAGTTTTATATCCGGAAACAGCTTCAGAAATACACACACCCCAGCACTCAATCATAGCTTGTGGAATGAGATGGAATAAAAATGGACGTTTAGGACGTTTACCTTTGTCACATAACATGTTGCTAGTCAGTGCAAGCGGCTTTGATAGGAAGAGAAATTCAGCTTAGATGAATTGAGGAAAAAGCAGACAAGGTCGAAATGAGGCGAAAAACTGAACTGAGGAGCGTGAGGGTGTGAAAGGGTGAGAGTGTGTCCCTTTTATCCAGTGGAAAGTCCCAGCTACGGAGGTACGAGCGGCCGGGAAGGCACACATAGATGGAAACAAATACAGCAGTGAGTGGAGCATGGGGGGAGGGGTGATGGGTGAAAGGGAGGGAAAAAGAGGGAGGGATTTAGCTTTGCGCTGTTCCTATCAGGTATAGGCAGGGGCAGGCTGTGGATGTCAGGGAAGGAGGGAGCAAGAGAGGGAAGGAGAGAGGGAGCCGGAGAGAAGGCAAGAGAGGTAGACGGAAATGCACACTCTCACTTGCACAGCCGGTGGCACTGAAGTCGGTTGTGGCAGAGAAATAAAACCCTGCCCTGGACTCAAGCCTGGGACACTGAGACTGGCAGAACGACCAGGCGGTGCCAGGCGGCATGTCCGAACCTAACGTTCAGTCCAAGAAGGCCGGCATTCGGGCCGCTGTCATCCTCATCGGACTACTGCACAAGTCCAGGAAACAAAAGGAAAGAGAGCGGGAGAGAGAGAAGGACCGGTGGGTGAACTTCTGTCTTTCTTCAGCTATCTGGTTTGGCTTATTGCGAGATTTTGCAGCAAGGTCATTCTGCTCTTCACTTGTGGAAGCCTTTTAGGATGACTTGTGGGCTTGTCGATATCAATATGATATCGATTTTGCAATAAAATGTCACAATGCGCTTCTTCGAGAGTATCGCAGGTATTGTTGATACCTTTATAACACCAGCCAACTGCACATTCAAGGACGTTAAAGTCTATTTTTGTACATGTTGTTACTCCGGTTCCTTGTCAAGTAGATTATCTAAAGTGGACGGTAAATAAGAATTGAAACCTTTTTTGTAAAATGTGGCACTGTTTTCTTGCTACTGGCAAAAATAAATATTGTAATACTTATGGTGTATGGTAAAAATTTCTTTGACTCTAAGAAAAGTGATGGTTTTAGGGTACAAATGCTTGTTACTGGAGTGGTACCCTCAAGGGTACATATTTTGTACCGTAGAGGAATATAATTGTAGAGGAACACCATTAAGGACCTTAAGGACCATTGTTTGTACCTTTTGTACCAGTAGCTTTTTTTCTTACAGCGTAGGTTTACTTGTGTGTGACTTTATTAACAGTTGTCCCAACTGTTTCTGGACATGTTCTAACGAACCGTGTAAGTGAAATGGACAGAGACAAGAGGCAGCTTTGTAGAGCGAAAGGAAAAGACATGTACAGCCTTTTGTCAAAGAGACAGGTGTGCATTATTCACTCCAGACCTCAAAGTAAATGGATAACTCTCATGAAAGAGAGCCCGTCCTCCACAACGATGTCTCTGGGAAGATCCAGAGAATCACAGCTCAGTGTAATGGACTAAAGAGAGCTGTAAGTAAAGGCAAGAGAGGGTGGAAAAGAGAGGGTTGTTTCCTTCACTGTAAAGGAACAGACACTCTCAAAGGACACAACCTTTCCAGGTCCACTACTGGAAAGCTCTCGTCGGCAATTCCCAGCAGGCTTGACTGACTCTGTTTGACTCTTTCAGACCAAACGTTCCTCTTTCTGTCAAATCATTAGCCTATATTTGAACAGGTAACACAGCACGGCTTGTTCTTTACAGCTGCAACATGTCCTATTTGCATGGGTTCCTTTTGATAAGGGACCACGGTTCTCAAGTTGGGCTGGGCAATAGGACGATGTGATATCGATATCGTGATAAATTACACTTTTATAAGAAAGGTTTTTTTCAAGGGTACTTTGGATAGTTAAGGGTTCTTAGCTTTCTAAAAAGCTTCTACTTGAATCCCTCTCTGAAAGGGAAACCTTCTGTTGTAGGCTTCTACATAGCTGTGTACTTAATAATAATAATAATTATATAATAATAATAATAATAATAATAATAATAACAATCATAATAATAAGTTCAATTCATATAGAGCATTTCTCAAACCCAAGGTTTCTTTACAGAGCAGCAAGAAAATAAATAAATAAATAAAAATATATAAAAATTTAAATGAAAATTACAAAAAAATAATAATAATAATTTAATAATAATAAAATACAACAAATTCACAATATGCCTTCCTGAGAGTATCATTACTTTTCTAATGCTGACCAACTCCACAGTACTCACAGTAACAAGCAGCTGATTGGACGCTAATATCTTAAGTACAAATTATTTCATTTAAATTTTTTTCCTTATTCAAGAGTTTATTTGTTTAGATAAAATATATAACAATAATTTTGATAGAACTTTTAATAATTGAGTGCCACTTTGTTAGCCAACCTAAATATTGTGATATATGTTGTGTATTGTGATATAATATGCAGTATATCCCTATCCTTAAGCATAAAAAAAACACACCCAGTCAGAGTCACCTGCTCTCTCGTTCAGTGCTGCATCCTCAACGAAGCAACAACGAGCCCACATCAGTCCGGTTAATGAGAATAAATGGGCCTTTTCACTCGGCCGTGTGATGGGTTGGGTATTATTGAGATAGAAAACAGCTGGGCTGTTGCGTTTGATAGACAAAAAGCATTGCTTTGCCAGAGCTGTTGCCTCCCTTTGATTGAGAGTTGATTGCTTTGTAATTGCTAACACAGTTTTTTAAATCGGAGGTTTAAACACGGTTGAACAAAAGCAAGGCAGATAATGTGTGTTATTATGATTCATTTGAGCAATTGGATGCTCTTTTTTTTTTTACAGAGAAACACTCGAACGCCGTTGACTGCTAGCCTGTGACCTTCTGGAGTGCCACCGCTCTGACTCGAATGTTTTCTTTCTATTTATCATGGAAATATCCAGAAATGAGTGTGCAATGAACATGTTTTCCTTTTTCAGTCATAGTTTTCGGCTAATTTTCTCCCATTTCATAATTTTCTCCTTTCTCTCCTTCCTCACACTGATTCACGCTATTTCCATACCTCTTTCTATTCCTTCCACTTTTTTCTTCTCCTCCAACCTTCACCATTTCTCTTTGCGTTATGAGGCGACCTTTTCACCTTCATTTGACTTTTATTTGAACCTCTTTTAACCTTTTTTCCTCTCACTTAAAGCATCTCTTCTTCCTACGTTCTTTTTCTCTCTCTCTCTCTTGCTCTTTCCTCCCTCCATCGTGAGAAAGCATTTATGATTAGCAGCTGTGTAAGATTAGAAGGACATAAGCTCCTAATTCAGCAACACACACACACGTACACGTACACAAACATACCTAAATCTCCTGGGACCCTGGGCTCATTATAATACATTAAATGACTTATGTGCATCCACAAATGCATTATGTATATTTATGAATGCTTGGTCTTTGGCAGGTTTATAACCATGCGTAACTGGGAAAACACAAGCCTCATTCATCCAGAGCGGGTGGGCAGATCCATGGGAGTCTGAGAGAAGTGACAGATTTAGGATTATTGCAGCTCTATATGGGGATATTAAAGCATGTAGTATAATAAAAGTGTACAATAAAGCAGTTAATTAGTGAACCTCTGACATCACTCGAGTTTATTTCAAAGTAGTTTAACTGAATATACTTCTGGATGTAAAATAATTAATATAGTGGCTTACAACCTATGATGCCTAACTAAAGCTTTGAAACATGATATTTTATTCAAACTCTGATACTCAATCTGATGATATCTCAACTTAACATAAACTCAAGGGAACTGTACATGGTTTTATACTTGCACTCCTCACTCTTATAATGTAATATTAGCTTCATCAATTTGCATTGTTTACCATAAGGTTACTGGATAATAAGCCTTACATCAAATTCACAAATGAATTATTGTTATAAATATGTTATTTACATGATACGGAACATATGTGAGAAGTTGTACACCAAAACAATGTCCAAAAGAATGAAAACGTTTCTAAAAAGGTGTTTCTGCTTTGAACTTATTGAGATACAAAACTTTGTGGCTCAATATCTCAAAATTACAGAATTGTCAGGTAGAACCTTTATAATTCCAAGGTCTCGATTAGGCTATCATATTATGTAATGAAAACCATTATCCAAGTTCACTAGCTAGCTATCTAATATTAGGGTAGTAAGGTAGCTATAGTTAGATGTGTTGTTTTAACATTCTGTATACTCCCCTTGTCCTCAGGTTCAAAAATGACCCTAAGACAATCTTTATACCTTGGTGGTGTACAGCTTTCAAGGAAATATAAACAATAAGGCAGTGTTTAACCTTTTCTAATGTTAGGGCCACTCTAGGAAGATTCACCAAATTTCAAGTTGAAAAAATATCATTTAGGGGGGTTTCTCTGCTGTAAAACATAGTGGCGGCTCATTTTTGACCCTTAAGACAACACGAGGGTAAAGTAATTGAAACCAGTAGCCAAGTTCGTTAGCAAGCAAGATTGGTGGCTATCGTGTGATACAGGGAGACTGAGCTAGTGGGTGGGAATTGGCAACAACTGACTTGGGTGCAAATAATAAATATACATTCCTATTTTTATTCGGGTACAAATAGCATCTGCGATATTTAAAATTATATGATTAATACAGGTCTACAAAAACTTAAAAATGACAAAGTGCAGTATTTCAAATTATACATGTTTAAAAAAATTATAGACAAAACTGGCAACAGATTTGCAAAAGGGATGGAAATAAGGGTCACTTTTTTCTTATTCTGAAGCCCGTTCAGGTTAATTTCTGTCTTGGGCTTTGAATTACTGTCCTACTGAAAAAGAAAACTCACATACCCTTTTAATAGAGAGTTACAGCTTTGTATTCCGATCTACACTTACACTTAGGCCCTGATGTAAAAACATGTGCAAACTTGATAACACCCACAAAAAATGTGCAGGCTGATTTACCAACAGGTTCTACGGAGGATTGTGTTTTTCACATGACCAAAATGACACGTCAGTGTCACGGTGTGGCAGCGCGGAGGCAGGACACAGATACAAAGCCGTTGCAAACAGACTATTTAAACAGGCAAACAAAACACTACACAACATACAATGAAGGACAAAGCAGGACGGGTACACGGGGATATTTATAGGGGCACTAATCACATAGACTAACGAGGCACAGGTGGATCACATGACATGATTAGACAGGGCAGTACCTCCCCATCGGCACCCAAAGGGGGGGCCCCAGGCCCGTGGGCTCAATGTGACTGTCCAGGTGGGGTAGCAGAGGCCTGCCTCGCCCGGGGGACCGATCACCCTCTCTAGCGCCACCAGGGAGCGGACCAACGACCTTGGCCACACAGGGGCCCGGAGAAGCGATGACATCCTCCGTGGGGGCAGGAAGCAGAGTGACGTCGTAGTCCCCGAAGCCCGGGGGCGGAGCAATGACATCCTTTGCTGGGACGCAGGAGGCAGAGCAAACTCTGCGCTGGCCTCCGGCAGTGCGGGGATGAACATGGCGTTAGCCCCCGGCAGTGCTCCCCCTCCTGAGATGGTGAGCCCCTGGAAGACATCCGTGAGCTGGTCCATTGCAGCACTAGAGACCCGTTAGACACCGTCTGCAGCACCCAGACCTGGGCTACGCCCTCTGCAGTGTCAGGGGCCTGGGCCATGCCCTCTGCAGCATCAGGGACCTGGGGCCTGCCTTCTATGGCATCAAGGGCTTGAGGTACGCCTGCAACGGCGTCAGGGGCCTAGGGTATGCCTTCTGAGGCATTTGGGAACTGGGTGATGCCCTCTGCGGTGTCTGGGAAATGGGCGATGCCCTCTGCGGTGGTTGGGAACAGGGTAACGCCTTCTGTGGCGTCTGGCAACAGAGTGATGCCCTCTGCAGCATCTGGGAACTTGGGTACACCTTCCGCGGCATGCGAAAACTGGGCAACGCCCTCTGTGGCATCAAGGACGACCTATGCGTTTATCATTAGCCCCTCTCCAGAAACCTCCAGCGGACCCTCCTCCTCCACTCCTGGACTGGGTTGTAGCCTAGCGACTTCCGTGGCTGGTTCCGAGGCACTACGGGGCTGCACTAGTCTCTCTCCGGTGACTTAACTGGATGCCGTGGATATCGGCGGGGGGTGGGGCAGCTGGTGGCGGCTGCTTCTGGTGTGGGGGCGCGGATTGCGGCCAAGCCCTTCACTTTCCCGGTGGTGAGGCGCCGCCTGACGCGGTGATTGCCGCCATGAAGGTGGCGGTGTCCTGAAACCTGTGTAGGTGTCCCGCGAGTTCCGCCAGCCACTCTTTTTTTTTTCTCTTCTGCAGAGCAAAGCGGGAAGCGGCTTGCTGTGTCCTTTTTTAGGTCCTTCATTATGTCACACCGTGGCATCGCGGAGGCAGGACACAGGTGCAAAGCCGTTGCAAACAGACATTTATTTAAACAGGCAAACAAAACACTACACAACATACAATGAAGGACAGGTACACAGGGATATTTATAGGGGTACTAATCACACAGACTAACGAGACAGGTGGATCACATGACATGATTACACAGGGTGAAACTTGATGGATATACACACACACATGCCTAATGGCGGCGTTGCTGTGGTAACTGGCACGCGTGGCCATGCGAGCCGCTGCGAGGCGGTGTGCTCATGACAGTCTGTTTTGTGTTTGCCTTAATGAAGAAGCAACTTGGGGTGTTTCTACCTAAAAGTGCAAAATGCAGGGCGGCGTCAATACAAATAGATTAAATTAGCACCCGCAGTGTGTTTTATTAAGCCTGAAAGTCACTTTGGGAACAGAGAATGCGTGTGTAAATTAATACCACCGAAGGGCAGGAATTATATTTTTTCTCCTGCTTTTTTAAGACACAATACAAGCATTACTTTATTAAAGTTTCTTGAAATTATGTCTCATTATCTCAAAATAATGAGAGTTTTTTGAAATTATGACTTAAGATTACCGCAGTAAAGCTAGTTTTATATTTGATATTCGCCGCACATTCGCAACAGCATCCAAAGAGCCTGTGAAAAGGTTTTCTTTACATAAACCTTATGAACAGAAGACACACTTATATCTACACCCTTTTACTTTGTGTCAATAATGTATTTTCTCGCCGCCTTTAATCTGCGTTATACTTGACTTGTAATTACGCATACGTGTGGCAAGTTTCAGTTTCACTAAGCCAGAAGTCTCTTTAAGATCCAAACTCACCACCGCTTTCGAGAACAATTAAGCAAAAAAATTATTTCAATATTGTTTCCTCCCGCTTCGTGATATAAATTCCCACAATTATTCTTTGTAAATCACCAGCAACAAGCCTACTAACTGCACGCCCAATTTATCAGATTGCACACATAAAATATCCTCTTTATTTGGGATCTTAGTAGATCAGGAGTGTTCTTACCAAAGTGTGTTCTGCCTGATCCTACATTCATCTATTGAATTATCCGTGCCAGTGTGTGTGTGTGTGTGTGTGTGTTACTGAGCACCATCGGTAAATACACCCGATAACACGGCATTGTCTCTCTAACAAGTACCTAGAACTGGTTTATTAGGATAAACCGACCTACTGCCTACTCATATCATTTATGAATTCAGTTCCATTTAATATTCTGCTTATTATAGGATTAAAGGGTGTCTATTCAGCATTATTTGATATTTCTGAGTTATGTGCGTGTATATTCAGCTACACAATTCAGATCTGTGTACTCAGAATTATTGCCCAGCATTCAGGTCTTACGTAATAGTTTCCTGCTTGACCCCGCATTTATCTATTAAATTCTCCATGCCAGTGCCACACAGAATCAGTAAAAGCACCGGATGAGGCGGATATTGTCTCTATAACAAGTGCCCCACGACACGGCGGTTCCACTGACAGAGCACCTATTTACAGAGCGAAAGAATGTGGCTTTCTGGAGCTATATTTAGAGCCCACTTTTCTTCCCCGCCCCTCTCCTTTCTTTCTCCCCATTTGCTGTACACTGAACCCTATGGGCTGCCCTCCATCTCCACTTACAGTCTGGATGTAAACAAGGGGATGAATGCATTTAAAAGTCCCAGAGAGGCCAAGAAAATCCATTCGATATTAAATCATACACTTGTTTCAGGCTGCCTAGGTAATCAGGGTTGTGTTTAATCATGACACAATCACAATCTGGTGTAACGGTCAAGGATACTGACCAAGAACAAAGCAACATGCCTCATCTTTTGTGCGTCACTCTTTACCTCATGAACAGAAGCTAAAGAGAAACAGGTCATTGCACATAGCTCCTAGAAATAGATGTGCGTATAAAGTGCAGTATCATAAATCACAGAAGCAAGCTGAATGTGTGAGATGCTACTTTTTGTAAATTAGCATGCAGTAAAATTATGCACTTCTGCTCATAAGTCTGCACAGTAATGGTCACTTTTGATTTCAAAGAAAGCATCATTTTTTAAAATAAAAATAATTACAAGAATGTTATTCTCAAGGTTGTAGAGGATAAGCTACAGAAATGCACATTAAACACCCCGGTAATGGCCATGCTAATATTAAATAAGTATAATGTGCTTGTCTAAAAATAAAAGGTGTCTTAGGTTACACATCCTTTTATGTTCTGCGCGTTCTTTGAACCCTCAAGTAAATTTAGATCACTGTAAACTCAAGTCTGAGAGAAAGTATATACTGTAAACACTACGCTGCATGGTAGAGCTTCCTGAATACATGGACCTTATTTGAGACCACAGGCCAGAAAAGGCCTATTTTTAAAATGCCAAACGGTATCTAGAGAGACCTAAAGTGTAAAATAATTCGGTCTGGTGAGACAAAGATTGAACAAAAGTCTGCAAGCAGTCACCGATGCTCGGAATAGCACACGCGATCTCAAAAAGAAACACTCAAAAAGGATGTGTAAACTTTTGAACAGGACCAAGATTGTAAATGTTATTCTTGTGATTTGTGGAATAGTTGAGCCAAAAAGGAAATTTACATTGTAAATTTACAGTGTAAATTATCCCAAGACATGTTTGATGTCTGAGGTTTGCTTCTCTAGTTTTGTACTGTACCCACGAGACCAATGTTGCTAACAATTAATGGAAGTCTATAGCTAGAGAATAAGCCTGTATTAAAGAAATGTGATAAACAAATCAAACTATGCTATCATCCGAATCTCTTCTAATATACAATTCCACTCTCAAACTTTAGGTCACAAAGAAAGAAAAGTGATTCGGTTTCAAGATGGAGTTACAACTGGTTTTTTGGTTGTTTTTTTTAGCTCTGCAACGTCATTTTGTCCATTTTTTAGAAATATCAGTGTGTCATACAGTTTCTTGAAGTCTGTTTGAGATACACTTGACAAACTGGAAGCTATAAGCTTCCCTTAATCACTAGTAACTTTAGCCCCATAGCTCCAGTGCAAAGCTAAAGAATTAAACCCCAGACACCACACATGTCTTGGCTGATCGGCTACATTTGAAGTAAGGGGGAAAATTATCATTAAAAGTACATTTCATTTTTGGCCAAACTATTCCTTTAAATAGTCTGGCAAGGGTGAATGAACTTATGCGCAACCTAGGAGCCGTATATATCAACAGGTCCCTTCTGGGCGCTGGAACTCTGATATGGATTGAAGTTTGCTTGCCAGCCAGTGAATCTCTGCCAAAATCAATATGTTCCATTCAGAAGCTGTAGAGCAGAGAGGGAGAGAGCAGGAGGGAGCAGAAGCAGTAGTTTGGACTTAATAGTCTCTTGCAGGAGTCGATTAAGGATCCAAATTTTCTCCTTTAAAAAGAAACAAAAAAAACTATCTGGATTTTTGTACAACCGCAAAGGTTAGAATAACATAGTAGATGGAAGAGAGCTGAGTTTCACCCTGTAATGTGACACTGGTCAATAGGAGACAAAGATATGAGCTCGAGGTGTAACGGTATACCAGTATGACGCTCAGCTATGACAAGCAAATCTAAAATAGTTACACCATTAACGTTATAGTATACCGGTACCTAGCAGAGAAATCTGGGCCAAACATGGTTGAGGTGAGGCCCATAAGGGTCAGTTATAGCATTGGCAAGTGCATTGGCAAAAGAGGCCCAACACAGAGGTGGCCACATTATCTGGGCCAAAAGTCCCAAATGCAATCAATGCTTGTGCGGCATTTTAATTTCGGGCCGAAAGTTGCCCAGCTGTTAATATTCGTTCTCACCAATGCTGACATGTGGCAGTTAGCTTTGGATGAGTTCATCGCCGTCATTGTGGGCCATCATTGGGCCGTTACTTATTTGCTATCAGGGTACTGTTGATGACGTGTTGAAACACGCTTTCCTTGAAATACGCTGATTTTTTTTAAACAGATGACCTACTTTCTAAAGAACAAACACAACAGGTGAAGTGGGGAAAAAGGGCATTTCTTAAAGTATTCTAGCAGTTTCCCAAACCAAATAATTGAATATTTGCACTGCTGCTACCATTGTTATATGCGAGCTGTTAAGGTTCTGGGCTACTGATCAGAAGGTTGTGAGTTCGAATCCTGGTTCCAACAAGCTGCCACTATTGGGTCCTTGAGCAAGACCCTTAACCTTCAACTGCTCAGCTCAATTGTAAGTCGCTTTGGATAAAAACGTCTGCCAAATGAATCAATGTCATTATATTTAGGGAACTATTGCCAGGTTGGGCGGAATTCCCGTCACCAATTGGGCATTTTATTATCATTGGCCTGGGCTAGTAGATATACACTAACATAGTACAAATATTACTTATTTATTCTGTTCACACCAAATTGGGAAGGATTTTAAAACCCGTATTAGGTGGAACCAGTGATTCCAATCTCGCAACCCTAATTTAGGGTGCGACCAAACATTAACTGTTAAAAAGGTCTTTTTATGGGCTGAATTTAACTGAGACCAGACTGGCTTAGTCATGGACGTGTCTGATCAGTCGATTGTTAAATGTCAACTTTTGTGAAAATGTAAAGTTGTAAAGACATACCATTCCACTCCTAGTATAATAGACTTTGTTTGTCTATCCCGTTTGTGTGATCTGCGGTATTGTATTGTTGTACCACATAATATTTAGTCTGCATGCACACCTGTGTGTGTTTGGTGTGGAAACAAACAGTAATTCACACCTACTGAACTTACCCCATCACCCATAGCTTAAGGGGTGGTTGCCATAGCACCAAGGATTGCTTTTCCATTGATTAGCTTTATTAATTGAAGCATTGATTCGCTGCTTAATCTGAGGGTAGGACAGGTGCACTTATTGTAGCTTCATGGTATTGCTGGGTTTTAAGAGGCTTTAAACAAATGTATATTCATACTACTCATACTAAACTCTGATCAAAAGCAGTATGTAGTACACAGTATGTGAACAACATGAATCATCCCAGTACGCCAAAGATGATATATTATTCAGGCCAAATTTCCAATTATGTGGCTACGGTCCATTCTAAAGTGATCATGGTTGTGCCCTACTCCCTCCAAATACTACGCCCTCCACAGGAAGGGGTCCTTTAAGCCATTTGGAGTGCAACCAAGCCTAAGAGTTCTACAGTCGCATAACCATTGACACTTATGTAAACATGAACAAATAAAACTTCCCCATGCTGTTGCCTTACCAGTTACAGTTCACTTTAGCCCTATCTGGATAGGATTAGTTTTTCAGGACGACGTCTGTCATAAAATATTTGCACGTCTCCTCTGTAGTAAAAATCTTGCATCTTTCTTTTAATTACCTTTTTTTCCCTTTTTCTTTCTACTGAGCTCCCAGTAAAGACAGTGGATAAATCAAGTGAAAACAACTACATGTTTTAGAGACTCTTCCTAGAGCATCCATCATTTTGTGACTGACTGAAATATTTTCTCCTCATCCGCGGGCAAAGATGACCAAAAAATATGTTTTTTTTCCAACGCAAGAGGCAACATCTGGTGAGGCAACAATATCTATCCGGACGGGACTAAATTGATCAGACCACCATTGAGTTTGTTGAAAAACAGGAGGTCATCCGGGCTGGAATTTTCTCAGGGGAGGAGGGGGAAAAACACAGACATTGCCGATCTGGACGGAAATAAAATCACCTAGTAGCACCTGCAAATGTAAATCTAATCCGAATAGGGCTTTAGCCTGCTTTTATTAATTAGGCTAATTTACATACCATATTTAATAACAGTGCAAAAAAAATATTTTTTTTGAAGGGCCCTTTGAAGTAAATGCGTTTTCACATCAGTTTGGAACCACCCTATAAATAGCTGCCGTGGGCGTTCCACCCTTCAAAGTGCCCTTCGTAGGCTTCAGAAAGGACCACACCGAATCTTCATGGTATACCACGTCCTACAATGCAACGTGGTCACTTCATTTTTAAAATAAAAGCCTGAAAAAAAATCTATGCTGTAGTATGCTTTCATCTAAATGATGCAGGTGCTCAGGTGATGGCTGGCTGTCTGAAAAGCTGAGTCCCTCGCTGTCTTCAAAACACAGACCTCAATAATAATAATCTCCTCAATAAGCCCTTAAATGAACAGCAATCATGCAACAAACACACCTTATTTACTTATGTATCAGCACTGACTACTGTTTCAGTCACTGTCTTATTGTTGTTATCTTTAGACTGTATTAGCATAAGAAAGGTGTGACCCAAAGTTTACAAAGTAAAGTCACCCTGGATAACAGTGTCTGCTAAATGCCATAAAGGTACATGTAAAATGAGTAAATGTTACCTTAGCTAATTTGTTGCCCATGTCAACAAGCTAATGCTAACTGACATGAGCAAGGCTAAATAGCTAGTTGGTCTGCTTTTCTTTGTGGGAACTACACCAGCAAGCCCCCCCCCCCCCCAGAAATCTTTTACCCTTAAAGTTTACTTAAAGTTTCTGCCTGATACCAGACAACCCCGGCGTAAGACACTTCTTGTTTATACAAATTCCACTCTCTGCCTAGTCGTAAACCACTAACTAAATTGTCAAGTCATCCAGCCAGGTCACTTAGCCAGGTCACGCATCCTGTGCAATTAAGATAAGGCTGGCCCACTAATAAATTTGAAGAAAGCACTGAAAGAGTTTATCACAAGTCATTGGATTCAAATAGATGAATACTTTCCTTCACACATCTGGACCTGAAAACTTCACAAGACACTCATTGCATCATGTCATATAATATATCATTTGTGTGATGATTGTATGTTTAATGAATGTGTAATCCTTAAATGCTAAAATGCTTGACAAACATGTCGTGTGTGGTCTTAATTGAATTGTAAAATTATGATTGGAACTTTGGATTTGAGTTTTATAATCTAGACATCTTATTAGCATACTTTAGGCTGTCTCCAAGGAACAGTCCTAAAGGGGGATGAATTGGAATTTCACCCCAGGACAATCTCTTTGAACCACTGACCAATGAGCAACATTGAATGAGGAGAGGCAGGGAAACTTACACTCCTATTCAGTGAACAGTATAAATCTAAGAAGCTCACATCCATCTGGGAGTTGGGTATTGGACGTCCATTCAATTGGATCTCTGGTCATCAACTTCAGGGTCATGTTTTTGACTCCAACTTTGGCTGATCCCGTGTTGATCTCAGTCAGTCTCTACCGTTGCAAGATGAAGATGCAGGAGGACTTCTGGATCTTCAGTGCGATCTCCACTGAACAACTGAGCACACTGTGAGTCAACCACGATCTCTGGACAAGCAGACTCAAGTACTGCCACGGCTGGACCTTTGGTGTGATCCCTGTTGAAATCTGTCCATACAGAGTCATAAGACTTCTTCCGCGATCTTCGTACAAGCAGACTCAACGCCACGGCTAGATGTTCAGCACGATCCCTGCTGAACTGTGTCTCCACGGAGCCATGACTGTCTCTCTGCAATCTCCATTGATGGCCAACTGAATGGCACTGATCAAGACCACAGAGTCACCACCCAACGAAACATTACAGGAATGTAACTAGGAAGCTTCTCTACCTTCCTGCTTCAATGTTGTCATGGTAGTTTAGATGTAATTAGTTCATTAAGTAGATCCACTGTTGTTCAAAGGCATCATTGCTAGAATAACCACTGCTACCCACTTTACATAATATCTGAATCGTTGCCTACACTGTCTCAGTGTATGTTTGCTGTCCAGCTCCATTCTGCTAGTTATCCAATTGTCCCATCTCTTGATTTAACTACATTTGTAAATATTTTC
>JAOUQW010000047.1:19675890-19696424 GCA_028565825.1 Olivaichthys viedmensis | reverse complement strand
GGGAGACAGACTGCTGTTACTTGTTAGCTACATTAGCCTTGTAGCTCCAGTACAAAACTAAAGATTCATGGCTTGGCTGATCGACTACATTTGAGGTAATGGGGAAAATTGTGTAAATTTGATTTTTCGCTGAACTATTCCTTTAGACATAGGGATTATTAATTGATATAGAATAGTGAGGTACTTACGTCTGCATTTGGTTTAACCCGTGCAGTGGCTACAAGCAGATAGACAAAAAAGGGAGGTGTTAAAAACTTGCACAGGTTGATATGAGGCTCTTTAGTAGACTAACATGTGCAGACACTTGCAAAGGCAATACATTCTTCAAACATTTGCAGGATGAGAACAGCCTTAACCTTAACGTCCATGTTAACAGGAAAAACTTGTAATAATAATAATAAGGTGCAAAGGTTTTCACCCCCATGGTTTCTGGGTCTGTGTGTGTGTGTGGGGGGGGGGGGCAGAGATAGAACAGATATGTCATACAACGTCATAAAGAATATTTATATCAGGAAGGCAAATGCAAACTTTTAAACTAATATTATTTTGATTTTCTTCATTATTAATATCTTAACATACACATCTGTGAAACGTCTTGTTGGCATTACATTTTTTTTGTCTTCTTTATTTTATACTAAAGTTATGCAAACGTTTGCACTCAACTGTATGTAAATTGCACACAGTGAAAAGATACAATCACAAGTAAAAGAGACGGTGACAGATAAGAGATCTTAAAATGTATTTAGAAGCAATAACAAAGTCCTTTCATGGACTCTTAAAGCTCTTTATTGTGGGGATGTTTTCCAGGATCTTGCACGTTTACACACCTCTCAAATCCTCACAGACTGTATTTCAGTTTGAGTTTTGTGATCATTTAATGCTGCCTTACTGAACATTCACTCATTAAGCACCAGAGAAATGGAGAAGCAGTTTCGATCTTGTCCACTTATGCAGAGCTCATATGAACATATGTATGTTGGTTTTCCTCTAGTACTAGTCTTTACCAGTCTTAAGGGTTGCTTTTGAAATTCAGTAAATGTCTATTTAAATGTTTGGGGTTCCTGGTAGTCATTCTTGGATTGACTAAAGACCTTTGAGCTTCATTTTAAAAGTAGCAAAACTACTGTTTAAATTGATCAGTAGTATTATTATTATTATTATTATTATTATTATTATAAGCAACATACACTAGCAACACAGCTGTAAGAGATTATAAGTGGCTAATGCCATGGCAGTGTTAGTATGAGTAAATATGGAAAGTCGGAGATCTTACAGCTGTTTCGGGAGCGAGGAGGAGGGACTGGAGGTGCAAGCCGGTCATCAGAGGAGAAACAGCAGGCCAGACCGAGAGCGAGAGGAAAACACAGACTGGCTGCAGCACACACCAACAACCTGTGAGAAAGTTCTCTCCCTCTGGGTTCAGCTGCTGCCACAAAAAACAAGACAAGTGTCACGAACTCCCCGTCACGAACTCCCCGTCACGAACTCCCCGTCACGAACTCCCTCTCTGTGCTCTACTTTCCGCATTGTATGCCTTTTGCTTTGCCCTGTGCTTATTTGTTTATGTTTTCACACGTGTCTTTGTTTTGGTTTCTGTCTTGTTCACGCCCTTGTTCTGTCATTGGTTAGTTTCCCTGATTGTTTCACTTGTTTCATGTTAGCCCCCTGATTAGTTTGTCTATAGGCAAGCATAATACAGGGAAATGTGATGCGTGCCAGGCAGTGGAACGTGTGTTCCTGCAATGTAGCCAGTACAAGACCGAGAGAGGGAAACTGAAATGTAATTTGAGAGAATTGGGAATTGATCAGTTCAATCTAAAAAGCCTATTACAGATCAAATAAAAACATACAAAAATAAATGTTTAATTTACATCGTAAACATATTTGCAAATTATCCATCTTATAATGGATCATTAGAATTTCATTAAAAATCTAAATATCTCATTTAATATCAAACATATTTACAAATGGTCCTTTTATAATGAATAGTCAGAGTTCCATGAAAAAAAATATTTATCCAATAAAAAAAAAAATCAAAATCAGAATTTGATAAAAATGTTTGAATTTGCAAATTATCCTTTTATAATGGATAATCAGAATTTCTGAGTGTGCCTCAGAGAATTGATGCAGTTTTAAAGGCAAAGGCTGCTCACACCAACAACTTGACTTGATTTTTTTTTTTTTTTTACTGTTTATTGCTCTTTAGTCTTTTTTTTTTTTTTTGTAATTCAGGAACTTTTAATTTCATTACTTTTAAAAGCATTTTTGCCTTACAGAATTTATTTACATGTGCCTAAAACTTTTGCGCAGTACTGTATATTTTTAAAGAATCACATGAATATCTGGAATTTGTGTGTGTAGGTCATGTCAGATCATTTTCCATTTTGATTAAAGTGTCACTGGTGTCCTTGGCTTTTTCTTATTGATGGCATTTAGCTGTTATTATTAAAGATGTTCAGAGATCATTTTTAAATAATAACCCATAGCCACATTAGGTCTGCTAAATGAAAGAGACAGACTGAGATGGGATACGTACTGACATGCCCATAGCTACCTGCAGTCACATTGACATTGGTCACATGCCCTGAACTGCTGCTTCCCTCCCAGTGGATAATGCATTGGTATTCCCCAGAATTTGATTGGTTGATGTTGTGAACATTGAGCAGGAGGCGTGTCCTGTTGTCTGTGACGGTGTCGTTGAACAGGTGGACTTGTGGAGACGGAGAGAGGAAAATGAAATGTCCCTCTACTCTCATTCCCCATCCTCCTGTCCATTTCTGTCCACAGTGCTGGACATCACACCACAGAGAGACGCTACCCCCTTCTGGTACGTACAGGTTTTTACGTCTCGCCAACACTGAAGGCCCACACTCACTCACACACACTGAAAGAGATTGAATGAGATGTGTTAAGTTGTATGAAAAAGTTTACATTCATTTTTTTTTTTATATATATTTTAATTATTTAGCACTGTTTAATTTTTGACTTGGTTATTTAAAAAAAAAAGGACATGTATGTTTCTGTTTAATATTTGCTTACTCTTGTCTTGTCTCACATGGCCAATAAAAAATATAATTGAAAAAAATGTGTGTGTGTGTCTGTGTGTATATATATAATTAATTCCATTTGAGACCACTTTTACATCCATCTGTGATACCAAATCAAGAGAAGTGAGACAATGTGAAACAGTAGTTCCTCATTTGTGTGTTCATAAAACTTATTTTTTGGTACAAAACGTCTCCTTTTAACACACTTACACAAGCACACATGAACACTGTCATTACACCGTCCTCTAAAAATGACTTGTAGACTTCTAAAGGCAAAAAAAAAATAACCGTCCCACCATGATCATAAACATAGCAGAAATCAGCAAAACTTACCTTGGAGATGGCACAAGAAGTTCAGAATGGTGAACAAACATCCATTGAGATGTACTTTTGGCATTGTGCGTGTCCTTGAACGTGTCCTTGAACATTCCTCGGATGGTTTCCGAACAACTATATTAATCGTTTTTAGCGCGAGGCATTAAATTCACGACTGTATACATACAGAGAGTCCATCCTGCTTTCACTTGTGGTAAATACACTTCGGTTTCAAAGCTTCAGTTTCAGGTCCATTGTAATGTTAGTTCATAAGGAAGGAAGTCCACACAGTCATTTTCCAAACTGGAGGAAACAGATCACGGGTTTCCTGTGCACAGACGAGCAGGGACTTGTGATTATAAAGACCCTGCAGTCCTCCTGTACTGAAATACCAAATATATTAAGACAGTATTACGTTTGTCACTATTTTGGCTCTGAACTCCAGCACTCTGGATTGAAACACTACACTAACTATGGAGGTTGCAGACTGTTAACCTTTTTTTTATCCTCTTAAACTCTTGGTTGGGTCCAGACTTACATTCCTCACTCTCATAACTACATACGTTTCCGATTAATTTCACTGTAGTTACTGAATAATATGCTTTTAAGATGAATAACCGAATAACAAGCCGTGGTTAACGTAAGAATTACATTTCAAACATATTCACCCTATTTAAGAGCTATAAGAATACTTGGACCACTGGCTTGTGTTTATCATCAGGTGCGTCTGTGTAGTTTCTGTGCATGGACAATATGCACAGGATGCATAGCAACTTGTACAACAGTCAGACTTTCACATAACAGACTTAAACTCCCAGGACCCATTGGCGTCTCCACACCCTCGTAACTACACATCGTTCCTATTATACTTAACTGGAGATACTGAATCATTCATAGTAATTATTGAATAATAGGTTTTAAGATGAATAACTGAATAATAACCAGGGAGTTTAAGAGGTTAATTGATAATCGATTCCAAACATGCACCTCACTGTTCAACTGTTTGCTTCAGCCACACAAGCACAAGGTGGTGCTAAAGCTCATCACATTGTCTTGGCCAGGCAGATGTAGGATTATGGATATGGCAAATTGAAGGATTCTGGGAGGGGGAAAAAAAGGACAAAGTTTTGTTTAACATAAAAAAAAGTAAATGAAAATCTGCACTGCCTCAAGAGTGGCATGAACGCAGTTTCCTCTTGGTTGGTTTGGTTTTGTGGATGCATTCTTCACATAAAGACGAAGGTAATATGAGGCCGTGTGAGCTGAAGCCCAGAAAAGGACGATTTCAGAATACTTCCAGACCCAAAACTCAACCACAACAGGATTTAAAACCATATTTAACCTCTAAAACCAAATTTTAACCACCCAGAGACTGTGTACAGGATATTCTGGTTTGTGCCGAGGAGGTAATTGTTATATTTCTTCCACATCAGTTTCCACATGTGGGCCCAGTGACTGTATTTAATGTCAGGTTTTGGTTATGTGTCATGCACAAGCCAAATAACAACTTGACGGTGCTTGTAGCTCCCTAACTGCATGATTCAGCTGAACATGTGGATGCAATTAAGGGCCTTTCCACAAAGTACGTCATACACAGGATGTTGCATCAAAATCCCTTCGAGAACCATTTCACCTACATCTGAAAAGTAATAACGGGTTTAAAAAAGGCTTTTGGAAAGATCTTGTCGTCTACAGTGGCAAGTAGGCTGAAACAATGTTTTTTTTTTTAAATCTGTTTTATTTTATGATTTTAATTCCGAATACCTCATTGACTAGTCTATACATCAGCATATCTGCATACTTGAGTTCTAAAAGTAAGTCAAAGTTCATAAATACAAATTTTAGCTACTATTTAGTGCAAAAGATTTTGTAATACACACAAAAATGAAAGAAATAAAAGCAGAAACTGAGTACAAAGTATCCGGACGCTTTCTGGGGCAGCACTTCAGTTAGGGAGGGACTCGAAAGCTAATCTTTCTTTCCTATTGTTTCCTGCAGTGACTAGATTCAGAGTCAGAGTTGATGAGAACCAGATGTGGAGCACCTCAGTACCACACGTATCTCAGGATTCTTTTTCCCCTAGGAAAAATAAAAAAAGCAGAGGTAGACCTGAAGAGTTGTGCAAAATTCATTACTTCCTAATACAGAGGTACTGTGGCCATTTATTGACCGGGTTTAAGAAACGCTAATGTTACTGAAATAGGTAAAATTAAACAAAAAAATTATTCAACAGCACTTCCTCTGAAAATGATGATCTCATCTCATTTGGATGAAGCTTTTTTGTTTGAGGCTGAGAGGCTCACTAGGGCAGGATGATGTTTTAACTCAAACATATTATTATTATTATTATTATTATTATTATTATTATTATTATAATTATAATAACTTACTGAATTATTTATTATTTATATTAAATAACTGATTATAAGATTACTTAAATAGGAAATAATGTGGTAGACTAATTAGACTAATAGTGTGGTAGAGGATTCATTTTCTAACACCTTTAGGTCTAATAAATGCTTCTTTGGATGATATCCACTTTCGTTTTAAATACTTATCTTCAGTATCAAATAACGATTATCACATTGTCTTTTTTCTTCTTCTTTTATTTCAGTGGAAATGGCCATAAAATCAAAAAATCCATAAAATGGCTTTAATTGCTATATATACAGTTACCTCAGTGCTCATGTGGTTTGTTTTCTTTGCTGGAAAAAAAATCAAACCAGACTCTAAACCTAAAGTAAAACAGTACACAAACGGTGCTAAAATGATTTGTTTTACATTCAATTTCCAGCTCAAATGTTGCTGATTTACTGGTTTGAAACCTAACCTCTGTCTTTAAAACACAGAAAAAAGGTACAAATGTACCACTGCCTGTCCCTCAAGGCAACATCTACTGTACCTTTTAGTATTTACAGTATGTTTTACCTGGAAAAGTGAATATAGTGTATCTTTAAAAATAATTTTAAAGATACAGTACAGATAAGGAGATAAGGAGCACAGTGGGCTTAAATTTACACCACATTCCTTTTCCCAGGTGAAAGTTACATAGTGAAGGTACAACAGACGTTCCCTTGAGGGTAGCTATGGCACAGTTTGGTACCTTTTTTTCCGAGAGAGACGTGGTACATTGATATTTTAATGTTTGTAATTTGAAATCACTTGGCAGGACTATTAAAAAAAAACACGCATGAGTGTGTGCTCCAGCTGAGCACAATCACAGGATAGGTTTTAAAGAGGCCTGCTCTGAAAGCTCGTCTGGCAGCACAGGCTGATCCATGATCAAGTTCCTCAGTGGGCACACTGTCAAACCCCGACTGAGAATGAGCACAAGGCAGCATTCTTTCGGATTTTTTCCTTCTACGAAGCTGGCTTACGCTGGTATATCAAAACTGCCTCAATCCAAAAAAATAAAATACAATAAAAAGAGCTAAAGGTATGGCAGAGATGCAAAGAGCAGTGTACTACACATGCTTTCCATGCCATATTTGACATCATGGGATCTTCGACCCCTGGCACTGAACCAGTTTGAAAATCTCGTGAGGGGAAGTGCTTGGTGCCTGTGTCGGTTGGACATGCCGTGACATGGTGAGATGGGCTCCATTGTGCCGGTGTGCTGATGGTGTGCGAGTTAAAGCTCAGACTTTTACAATGGAAGACAATGCAGCAAAATGCAGCGAAAGCTCCACACAAAAACATGTATGCAGGAAAGTAACCGGGTGCACGCCATACATGCTGTATGGCAACAAAAGTGAGCACAAAGAAATAAGTGAGTTAGCTAAAGCTGGTTGCTTTGTGCTGCTAAATAATGAGCGTATGCAAGAAGAGAGCATACGAGTGGGTCCTTTGGGAGCATGAATCACTACAGTGATGGATCTGCTGCATGGTTAGCATTTAGGAAGATAATCACTGCCTTCTGTTGCATGATGATTATGATGAAACCAGTATTGCGTAATATATTTTCAGTTTCTCCAAGAGCAATAACATCACGTAAAACAATAGAGCATGGACTCGGCCATTGAGAAAGCCCGTCTTATAAATTTCAGCCAGTGTTTTGTATCTGATGTCTGTGTAATTCGGTGCTGTGAGTAATCTTGTGTTTTGCACCATCATTGTAGCCACTGAAGTGCTATTTTAAGCACCCTTTCATATGTTATAACGGCTCCTTCCACAATTGAATGTATTAAATAATTATATAAGAAAGATATGGATAGCTTTCAATCACTTTTACATTTATTCATTTGGCAAACGCTTTTATCCAATGTGACTTACCATTGAGAAAGAAGATATAATCCAAGCAATTAAGGGTTAAGGGCCTTGCTGAAGAACAGTGGCTATCTGGCAGTCCTGGGATTTGAACTCACAATCTTCCGATTACAAGCAACCACTGAACCATCACTGACCATTAGAGACCAGCCTGGTGACAGAACTTTTAATAAGTATGTTTAAAAAGTGCTACAGTGATAAAGGTTCGTCAATGACCCTTATTAAATACTTGTTTATAAACTCTATGATTTGAGCTAACGCTGGGAACTAACGCTAATTTTGCTTAATGCAAAATATTTCATACACGCTCGAAGCATTGCTCTGCTGATTTAGGTGCTTCGCTGCATTTGCACTTTAATCTGAATGAGACTTAATTGCAGTTTTCAGTCAGATCAAAGCTGTATGTCCTGTCACCTGTTTGGCAAGAGCCCAGTTGGCCAAGAGCCCTGGAAATATGGCACCATGTCGCCCAATGAACTCTACAAGGATAAGTACCGATGAACTCTGCTGACTTCTGTGTAAGAAGCCATGGAACAATCTTTCCCCTAGTTTATCTGGCCAACTCATCATTTAGGTTCAACAATCCTGCCAGACAAGGCTGTTCACAGTATCAGTACACTCCAAGGTTCACACAAAAGCCAACTGACATTCTGGGTATTAATGTTTATATTAACATCACTCTCGATGCTATAAAACTTTCATAGTCATTCTGGAGTCGTCATTCTGGACACATAATGTTTTACAGCTTTCTACAAATGACTTGAAAGCTAAAGTGCATAAACACTAGAATCATATTACAATCATTTTATAGATGGAACTGAAACAAAATGGCGTTTATATCACTGAAAGCATTGATTCCAAACTTTTGAATGCTAGTGTATGTGTCATGTGAATGATTGCCAATTTAATGCTAATCCTAACATGTTGTAATAACCTTTCTCTCTATGATATGACAGGACTGAAATATTAAATTAATCCATGGTGAAATTATGTGAAAAGAACCGTTTTTATAATATTAACAACGCATTATTTAACGTCAAATGCAATTGTGGATAAGAACACTTACTTGACATCACCCTGATAAACAATTTAGGTGAAAATTGACATGGAGTTCCTCTAATGTCACATTATTGAATTTCACTTTACTTTATTTAATGCTGATGTAGTGCTTATTAAATAGACTGGAAAGCAAGCATAATGAATGATACTCAAGGCCAATTGTCCACAAACATCCATTCGCTTCTGCTTAATAAAACTGTACACCTTACACAACTTTTAAGAGGCCTTGCTTAATCGGTTGCCGTCTTCCCTGATTCCGTTGGTAAAATTTGTTGGTCTATTTATAAAGTCTATCTATAAAACGGAATAAAAAACAGAAGTCCACCAATGTGCTGTACAATAAGTCATATAAATTCAAGCTTAAATTAAGCTTAATTTAATTCATTAATTCAAGGTTAAAAAAACATCACAAGCACAATATACAGTAAAAGACAGGAGACTATATAAGCACATAAAGTGCATAAAACAGAAAAAGACAGAATAAATTAAAATACAGTCACCTCCAGAACTATTGGCACCCCTCATGAAGATGAGCAAAAATGAATATACTGTATACAATTAATAACATGCAAGAAATTATATTTTGAGTTTTAACATATAGCGATGCTGTAGCGGTTAAGTGCCATTTTTTTTGTCTGCAAATCAGTAAAAAAAAGTTTTTAAATTATTGGCACCCCTACAATTAATATTATTCGAAGCCTTCCATAGAGACAATAACAACACTGAGCTTCTATTTATAATGTCTAACAAGGTTGGAGACACTTGTAGAGGATCTTGGACCCTCCTTCATGCGCAAATTTTTTTAGACCGTTTATATTCTTAAATCTCTGAATGTGGACTGCTCTCTTCAATTCGGACCACATGTTTTCAACAGGGTTTAAATCAGAAGACTTAATAGCAAAACGTTGATTTTTTTTGTTGTTGAGTTGGATGTATGTTTGGGGTCATTATCTTGTTGAAAGATCCATCTTAACCTCCTGGCAGAGGCAACCAGGTTTTGGGCTAAAATATCTTGTTACTTAGCAGAATTCATGATGCAAGGACAATTCCCAATAAAAGCAGACCTTTTATCCAAGAGATCTTCAGCTTTAATCTTTATTTATATTGCATCTGTAAGTATTTCCTCCTGCCATGTGCATGTATGAATCACTTCATCTTGTCATACATTTTTGCCCCTACATGCTTTCAGTGGTTAAGACTGACAACACAGGTGTATTCTAACACCCTACAATACAGGCAGTGTTTAGCCAATTCCCCGGCCTGCTTTCTTACTTCTCACACTCACCACATAAACACTGATACGGACTGAACTGTGTCCCACAGGTTTGAGATTATTAGCTCGTTCTCACATCACCTGATACCCTTTATACACTTCTCACCCACTGAGGCTGGGCAGTTGGCTTTCAATCATGTCACATTTTTCGCAACTCATGATGACTGTTTACTGGCTTACACAACATTAACATTACACACTAACCGTAAAGGCTGTCCTTAAAATAACACACGCGTCAAGCAAAATACACCCTGTAAACTTTTTTTAACCACTTTACGTATTGGGCTGGGAGAAATTAACAACTTGACTGGCCTGAGGCACTTCTTTTTCTTGTTTTGCTCATTCATGTTTATTTGTCCGACTTTGCTACTCGGGTATGTTTATTTTTCTTGTCCAACAGTCGAAATAAGCCATTTTAGCCTTTTTTTCCCTGCTTTTAGGGAAAGGGGACTGAAGAGGGGACGCTTCTCTGGCACTTAAAGTCTGCTTGAATTTCAAAGAGCTGAATCTTGGCGTTAATTCAGCGCCGCTAAGAGGATAAGTGAATGCCCTCAGTGTGTGAGAAACGTCCCGAGCAAGCCTGTGTTTCACCCCACAATGGAGAGCTGATCTAAGCCTTCCAGGCTGAAGTCATCTGGAGCGTGTGGGCGGCCATTTTAGCCTTTTCCATGAGACTTCTGTTGACTGTTTCGCTCTGTCACAGAAGAGCGTCTCATCGCACTTGACTCTGTGTTTACGACTTATTCTCTTCTGCAAGCGCTGCTTTGGAAAGATCTGTGGGTGTGTTTGTAAGAAACAAAGACCACAATGAGCACCACATTCCATGCACTTATTACGACTACATGCTCTTCGAGAAGTAAAAAAACCATCCTGAATATAGGCAAATGTATCTAATATTCATTATAAGATTATTATTACATTACTATAAGATTATTTAACCTATATCTAGACATTTGTACTCATTTGAAGTACTCTTGTACTCCAGTACTCAAGTGAAACCGGTCTTACAGCACTGGTAGATAATTGTACTTCCCCTCAAGCATTTATGTAATAAAAGAAGCCAAATTATCTGCTCGTGACCTGCGGGAAGTTGGCCCCGCATACGTAAAAATAAATTGAATAAAACGTGTAATTTGTTTGTGCTTTTTTTTTGTACATTTTTTAGTTAAAAAATGGTTCAATGACCACAGAATAAAGCTTTTGACATGGCCATCCCAGTCCCCTGACATAAACCCCATTTCACCTGTGATGTGAGCTGAAGAAGAGGGTCCACAAGAGAGGACCTAGGACCCCGGGGGATCTTGAGAGAGGAGTGTGGTCTTGATAAAAATAGGATAGGAAGTTTTTTTTGTTTTTTTTCTTCGAATAAATTGTTCTTCCATTAAAAGTTAGATTTCTCTCATATTTTCAGTGAGATTTAACCACAGAGACATTTTTTCATAACCTTTTTTTAATCCATCTTTACCAAGGGTGCCAATAATATCTGGAGCTATGTAGTTTTTTTACTATGTCAAAAAACAAACTGGCACAAGCTTTTTTGATAACAGCACAAATCAGCAGAAATTAATGACACGAGTTTTGGTTTTGAGGTGAATAGGGTTTAATGCATATCATAAGTAAGAAAATGAATTAAGCAAATCGTGTCCAAAACAATGTACAGAACTGAATATTATGACAAAATGACAGAGAAAAATCTAATCTAATATTATAATTGTAATAGCTAATATGCAGAATGCCTCGTATTTGAAAAGCGGTGATCAAATCTCGAGGTGGATACTTTGAGGAGAAATGACTATACATAGATAATCGCAGTACTAAAATACTTAATAAAACATCATTTCCATTTTTGTGGCTGGTTTATACACATTATGAAGAACAGCTATTTATCAACATTTGAAAGTTAAATTTCTGAGTTTCTCAGACATTCGGAGTTCAATTTCTGCTGTAAAAACAAATGCAAAGTGAAAACATGACACAAATGATTTAAAACTATAAAACCTATGAACAAAGGACTACACCAAAAACTATGTAAGTAAATAATTAATATATATATATATATATATATATATATATATATTACACACAAGCTTCATTGAATACATAGTTTTTGGTGTAGTTCATTGTTCAGTAACCCCATTTGTGTATTTCAGTAACAGGTTTTTTAGATTTAAATAATTTGTGTTATGTCTTCACTGTCCAATTTTTTACAACAGAAATTTTAATTCCTTACAAAATTCAATGTTGATAAATGGTTGTTCTTCATAACGTGTATAAACCAGCCACACATCTATATATATCCATCTAATATATATATAATTGTTGTGACAGGCTTAGCAGCAAGTTTCTTAAAATTTGGAGAAATTCAGATTTCCATTAAGAAAGTGCGTGCATAAAGAAGTCTAAAACATTTTAAACCAGTTATTTAAGAATGAGAAAAGGACTACATGTAAAAAATGGTTGCACTTATTTATTTATAAGTGTACACAGCTTTGTACAAATATACAATTCTATACAAAACACAATCACAAATGCTATTCCAATTAATCTCGTTTTGTATGATGATGAAAAAGTGCAAAACACAGCGAGAACATGGGAAATTCCGTAACACTGCTCTAATGTGATTTGGACTTGACATGCACAATGAAGGTTATTTAATTAAATGTGATTAAACGTTGGATTAAATGACATCGGCATGAGATGACGTTAGAAACAACTTAAATGCATGCATGTTTTAAATTATTCACTACGTACTGGTCACTATTCATCAGCTCATCAGCTGCCTCGCCTGAATGGGAGTCGGCTTTTATGAACCGAGATGGAACTGACTCCCAGTCACTGATTTGCTTCAAGTCTATCTGAAAAAAAAATTAAACATTAAACAGCATGTGCAAATTCTTATAAAATATCCCATCGGTACCATAAGCCCTCATCAGAGACTGTCTGTTCTAGGAGCAGAACAGTAACCGGGCTTAAATACGTGCATGGTGTCGCATTAAGGCACTGAACATTCACTCTAAATTCAGCTTTGGTTGTAAAGTGGTTCTCGAGTTGCCTCAGGCACATCCAAAGAGTCTGTACTGCACAGAATGTAGAACCAGCCCCTTTAAAAATGTGAAATTTTCACATGAGGAACAGCAAGCAGTTAAACTCCTCGATTAAAGAGGAATGTAATAGTTTAAAAGGGAAGAAAAAAACGGGGGGAGGGGGCAGGTTCTACTTAAAGTGCATTGGAGCTCCTAATGAACTCATAATACTATGTATGTAAAATAATAGAATGGAAATGTGGAAATTCATGAACCTTGGTTGACTTCATGTGCAAAAACAATGAACAAGTGAAACTTGGCCTCAGAGAAATAAGGCACGGAAAAAAAAGAATCACACATTTTTTAGTGTCTTTTGTTTTACGAAATGATGCCTGGAACATCACAGGTCAAGATGTCGTTTGCTTTCGCTTGTCCTATCTGCCTGTGAAACTGTCCTTGCTTGTGAGTCTTCCAGCAATGCATATTTGGCCCCAGAATTGCACTTTTAATACTTGGCATGTGGTTAAAGATGGTCACAGGCAACGGAGTGGCCACAGACTTGGACAAATTGAGCTCCTGTAAAGCACTCAGTCCATTAAACACGTCTGGACTCAACGCCTTTAGCTGGCTGTTGTTTGAAAGGTCCAGGACCTGGAGGTTCCTCAGGCCTCTAAAGCTGTTCGGATTCATGATTGACAGCTCGGGCAGGCCGCTGAGAGAGAGATAGACGAGATCAGTCATCCCCTCGAAGGACCCTTCATCAATGCTACTGATGAGATTTCCATCCAGGCTCAAATACTGCAAGGGAATTCCTGCAAGTTTGGGCACTGTCCTGAGCCGATTGCCTGCTAGCGTCAGGCTCTTAATATACGGCGCGTGGAGCTGCGGGTTTCTTGAGACCGTGGTGAGAAGGTTATTTGAAAGATCCACGCCGATAGCGCTCTCCTGGCCTCGTGTGGTGAAAAGGTTCAGGTCGAAATCCTGGAATCTGTTGTCACTGAGGTCCACGTCGGCCAAAGGGAGACCAGAGAAGCAGCCCTCGCTGAGGTTCTCCAGCACATTCTGACTGAGGTCCAGGGTCTCCAGGTAGCGCAGTTTGGTGAACGCCTTGAGACTGACTCTGGATATGAGGTTCTTGCTGAGGTCCAGGCTGACCAGCGTCGTGTATCCGGGTCCCGAGAGCATGGAGTCGGTGATGGAGCTGATGGAGTTGTGGGACAGGTCCAAGTGGGACGTGTCCAGAGGAATGGGGATGGGAGCGGCGCCAGGTCCGAGCCCACTGCAGTCCACCTTGGTGAGGCTGAAGCTGTCGAACAGGCCGTAGCTCTCCACCTCACAGCGGCACTTCGGGTGGCAGTTCTTCACCCCTCCCGCAGTGACCAGGGCGAGCAGGGAGGACAGGCTGAGACACAGGAAGGCCACCATGGTGCTCTGTGAAGAAAGCATATCAAACTGATGAAGTATATTGTATATTGTATATTCAAGCTTTATAAGTGTTATAACTACTTATAAGCATTTATACAGGTTTATGTCAGACATTATAAGGTATTATGTACGCCATATAACATGTTATTAAAATCATTAATAATGCATTATGGTATTCAAGTTACACTACACTTTCACTGACTGTCCTGATTGTAGTTCATTGGTAGTTTTATGTCTACAAAATTATTTAACACGGAAAAGGAAGGAATTGAAACATTTGGTATAAAAATAGATTTCATCATCCAATCAGCCACATGTTAATGTTAGTAAAAATGATTCATGGTGTCTCAGAAAAGTGTGTCGAGACACAATTTATCACGATATCCATATTATATCGTCATATCGCCCAGCCCTACTTCTTTGTATCAATGACTGGACACTACAAAAAATTTTACATGAAGTGAAGAAATGTAAACAACATAAGTGATGTTTATTTTGAATTTCAGAGCTTTCCTTGTCACTGAGCTTTTCCACAAAACCGGTTTCTAAAGTACTAAGCATCATTTTACATCATTGCACAAAGCAACTTTTGCCCCAACATGAATTACAATACCACTCAAAAGTCTGGAATCAAAGTTCTCATTAATATAAAAGCCATTCTATTGCAGATAGGTATATAAAATTATTCTAATATTATACGTCTTGAATCGGTTGCAGGAAGCTGAAAAAAAAAGACGTATTAAAGTATTTAAAAAAAGTATTAAGTATTAAAAAAAGACGTATTCTGATTATGCAACAGGAACGTTTAAAGTCACATGAATTTAAATCTATAGACAAAAGTGTGTATTGATTCAAAGCATACATTTAGAATGTTGCAATGCAATTAACTCAAGTTTATTAGTATGTTAGCTTTAGGTCCATTGCACACTGATTAGTTATAATAAAAAAAGAATAAAAAAAGTTATAAAACGTACCAAAAGAACAACTCACAATTGAGTCAAAAAAAAAGAAAAGAAAAAGAAATAAATTCGCCTCATATTTGAGAGGCAGCGATGAAAAATCTCACAACCTCATCTTATAAGAAATTCAAACATGTGAGAGCAATGTGATTGGATTTCGTGTGATTTCAAACAAATCAAGTCGTAAGAAAAGATATGAACACTAACCCCGCCCCTAAAGCTAACCTCATCTTCTTTTTATACAACTTGAGTTGTGTGAATTATGAATTTGCACGTGTGAGACCGATATTAAATCTAGAGGTGGACACTTTCACAGTATATTATCGTTTATCATTTAATAACTCACTGTTTTCACCAAATACTTTACACCAAAGAAAACATTCAAACTATTCTGGTGTCTGGTTTACATTGAGATTTTCATGTTGTACGTTTTGAATAAATAAAACGATGATAAATATGAGGCGGTCTTGTCACAGAGCAATAAATCCCATTTCTAGCAGTAATTAATGTGTAACGTATGCCAGAACAGACTGTTTCAACATGTTCTGTAAAAGTAAAAGCCAAGTCTCATAAATCACTAGCGTTTCATACAAGCTTGTTTTAAAGAGTTGTGGATGACTGACTTATGGATTTAACGGTTTGAAATGTGCATAAACAACTCATCTGATACTGTACACTAGTTAAATAAAAATACAGTAGAAAGGCAAGATTACAAGAACTAAATATAAAAGCAATCACCAGTGAATTACTCTTTTTTTTTTTTTTTTTTAGAGTGAATGCACTTGATAATGTCAAACATCTGGATTTTGTTATTTTTTATTACAGTTGAATCGTTGTTAGGGTCACAGACCAAACAAAAAACAAAAGTACAGAATGCCAATAAAAAATAAATACAAAATTAAAGACGTGTTCCAACAAAAAACGAAACCTTTGTATCTTCGGACCTATTAACCTATTAACTTTAAGAGCCTAATGAGTCTCTAAACGAGTGCTTTATTCAAAGAGGTTAAGCCTATAGCTAAAAGATTCAGAGACAGTGTTAGTATTAATTGTAAGACTGTTTACAACATATGTGTGATCAATATCTAGTCCTTTTCCAATTAATATTCCAACTAAAATATTTCCAATAGATTAAAAAGTCACAAGATTTCTCAATACACCTAAACCTGTACTTCAATATTCTAATTTTAGAGAATTTAAAAATGATCCTGTTCCTTGTTTAAGCCAAAAAATCTAAAATATAGCAAATATACACTAGCGTTCAAAAGTTTGGAATCACCCGTCATCGTATTTTATAAACAGTCATTATTCTATTCACAAAACTCTTTTACAATATAGTAGATCTAATATATAATTATCCATGTATAGTCATTTCTAAATTATCCACTTCAAGATTTGATCATCGCTTTCCAAAACAAGAGGCATTCTGGGTATTACTGTTAATATTAACATCACTCTTGATGCTATAAAACTTTCATATTCATTTTGGAGTCATCATTCTGGACACATGATGTTTTACAGCTTTCTACAAATGATTTGAAACCTAGTGCATAAACACTAGAATCATATTACAATCATTTTATAGCTGTATCTGAAACAAAATGGAGTTTATATTACTGAAAACACTGATTCCAAACTTTTGAACGCTAGTGTAAGTACAGATGACAAAATGCTTAATTCAGTAAAAGACAAAATTGAGTTCTCAAGTCTTACCCCTCATGCTTAAATATTTACAATGTGACAAAAATCTTGTTCGGTCAATCATGTATGTTTAAACAGCTTAAATACTGTCTGGACTGGCGGGTTATAACCAGGGAAAACTTTGGTATATGGAGAACTTGAAGAACTTCAATAAACTAAGTAATATGGCTGGAATGGCAGCTCTGTCTTTTATCAACCTGATGGGACTTCAGTCATGCGACTTAGGCCGGGGTTATACTAGCTGTTAACTACGCGTACGTGTACGCAAGATGGCTGCCGCAAGTATCCTGTGTTCATTCGGTGCATAGATTGTGCACGTCCCAAAGAATTTGTTCAACATGGAAGTGTGGCGCAATACCAGTGTAAATGGTGGGGATGATATAGTGAAGCAACGTGCCAAACAACACATGCGTGGCTAATATACTCTCCATTGTCGCGATGAGATTGGTTTATTGGTTTATTATACACCATCTAGATTGGCGCCACTGTGCTGTTTCTGCCATTTTCTCAAAATACACATTATCATGGCCTCCTCAACTCCCACCATATTCACTTTTTACCTTGTGTAAAATCAGAGGAAGTGGTCAAAGAAGGTATTCCGGTGCTGGCGAGGTATGTTTTGGCTCTGACCTCCCCCCTAGTGGACAGAGTTTTTAATCCTCCTGATGTACGTAAAGCACGCAAGTGAGTATGTAAACAATGGTGCTAGTGTAGCTGCCACGTCCGCACGCATACACGTTGCAAGTATAACCCCCGCCTTACAATCATCCACCTCCTCAAGTTGACTCAAATGTCAAGGAACCAGCTGAGAGAGCACTTCACCTTTCAGTTGGATGGATCCAAAATAAATTCATAAGAAAATGATAAAGCATTTAGTAATATTAGTAATAATATTCATTATACATATGTAGAACAACAGGTGGTTATTTACAGAATAAATAACACAGCCTTCCATGTACATGCCCTACATAAAGTTAATATTCGATTCATCTCAGAGTAGTTGAAGCATTTTAGTTTTGTGTTTTATGAAGCTTTGGTGTTTGAAGGTACTGCTCACCTGTATTACCGTCTCTCCTGCTTGCATGTTGGTAAACACCTCCACGTTGTAGGACACCTGAGAGAAGGTGGGTGTGTTGTCGTTAGTGTCAATAACCAGGATGTTCACCGTCACAGGCATGCTCTGCTGTACACCATCAGAGGCCACCATCTGTAGGAGCAGCAGGAAATGTTCTAAGTGATGGCAACTACTTTACAAGCTGTGAACAAATATTTGGTTCCTGGCAAATATGACTCGTGTACAGTACTGTAAAGAAAATGCTGCATATATCTTATCCCATCTAAATTTTTAGACTATACAACATGGAAACTAGAGGAGCTGAAAAACTACTTTAAGGACTAGCAGTATACAATTTTAAACAGGACGTTACATGATCACACGCTGTGCTTAGAAATGCATTACCCAAAATGCCACTCTTTAGCAACAGCAAGCATACATTTGACCACAATATTTCATCACAGTTTCTTATTACAGTGCAGCCCAATTAAAGGCAATCCAAAAGAGTGGAGATAATGGCTCCAAGTGGCAGCGTTGCCTCTACAATATGATTCCCAGCTGTAAATGTGGATCAAAACTCAATAGCTTTTCTGTCCGAACCGAGGACAGGTAGAGCTTTGCATAGATAAATGTGCCAGTGCACTGAACTCTGATAACAGGAGACAGTTCTAGGCTAGCAGGCATCCTATAGCTGTTCAGTATAGCAGCTTCAGCCAGCTGGCTTTTCTGCATGAGTGCACCTAGGGCAAGCTGGGTGCATGAGTGTGCTATGAATACAGCTGAATACAGAGTTGGAGGATGTTTTGACCTCCAAGTTAGAGTGTGATTCTATGTGCGTGTTGTTCATTCTTTAAGAAGAAAAGATAACAAAGTGTCTTTGCGCTCTAGACTAGTTTCATGCCACTACATGATTCTTTTATCCAGGCCATGGCTGTAGAGATGGAAAACTAATGTGGTTGACTAGCTGGAAAGGAGCAGCCTATTTTCACAATGGACTGCCACTGTGTGCTTGAGACATATGTCCTAAAGCTTTTAAGGTTACATTCTGCTTTGAACTCGCTGAATCAAACTGAAAAATATATTATTTTCTCCTGTAAGAGTTTCATAGCCTGACTCATTTAATCAGCTGTCAGGGACATTATTATAGGTGTGAAAAGGAACAACTGTACAACTACAAGCCAATGACAGCATGAGGATGTGACAGTCTTTAGAACTGTGGGTGCTCTAACATTAAAATATTCAGCTGTAAGACTTTTTCCAAGAGCAGCAAATCACTGGAGGAGAATGACCCAGGGTAAAACACTTTACAAAAATAATATATTCTTCTCTACATTCTCTCAACAAAAAACAAAACAAAAAAAATGGAGCAAACAAGCAGAGAGAGGCAAATATACTCTAAACAGCTAAAAGAAAAACTAATTCACCAGAACAGATTTAACACAAACAATAAATAGATTTAACACAAACATTAAATTGGAAAAGGGGTTGATTATGAGCACACCATCTCCGGCCACCATAATTAGGCATAATTGTTCCTCTCACTCAGAAACACAATCAGCTAATTTCATGCTGTTTCGTGTTTTTTTTACACGCAGATCTTCCTTTATAAATGGAATTGCACCCAGTGCAATGCTGTTTCTGTCCCATGTTGATAAGCAGCCTATTGTTAAGACCATCAAAGACATTAACGCGCCTGATTAGGATCCAAACCCCCCACCATCAAGCATTAAAATGTCTGTGAGTGACTGGCTTCCAAACAAACACATTCATAATGATGGGGACAGCGACTACACTTCTCTTTCAGACAGAAAGATGCAAGCCCGGTCATTCCTTCTGATATAACTGGCAATTTAATCATTGCTGGGAGAGCAAGAATGCCATGGAGATTGGAGCAGGTTGAAAGTAAACCACTGCACAGCATAATAAGATCAGCAGAGACACATGTTAAGCAGCCAGCCATCAAAATAAGCAACATCCCTTCTTACCATTTGATTTATTCTTAAATCGCTTGTTTTGTTCCATTCATCGTTAAGATGTCATGCTGATTCGAGATTTAAATGCTGAAATATTGATATTTTTAAAGCTGCAAAAATTCAAAAAAAAAAAAATGCAGACTAACAGTGAAAAACAATTGTTATTGCCATCACTTGAACAGGCAGAAAAAAAAAACCTAAGAGTATCAGTCACTGAATGTCACACAATTTTCATCCTCATTAAGTGTGAGACTACTATATATAAGAATGAGATTAGAGAATGTGTGTGTCAATGTGTAGTTGTGTGTGTGAATGGTTCGTACCGTGAAGGTGTAGTTAGTCTGTGTCTCTCTGTCCACAGGGCAAATATTCATAAAGCACTGGTGAGATGTAATTATGACTCTTTTTTTTATTTTTTTTATTGTTATTATTTTTGAAT
>JAOUQW010000047.1:19650654-19667054 GCA_028565825.1 Olivaichthys viedmensis | reverse complement strand
TGAAAAATATATATATCAATAAAATCAGTTTTTTTTTGCAAATGTTTTTTTTGTCACATCTCATTCTGTCCCATGTTCAACCTCCACTTTCCTTATATGGTTACTGTTTCCTGTTCTTGTTACCCCGTTGCCATGGTAGTTAATTAGTCTCACTTTTTGCTTTTTAAAGAGTACATCTCTTTAGATGATATGCATTTTTTAAGTTTGTTCATTGTCATTTCTTTTAAAGTCTGTTTTTCAACTTTATTAATATAAAGTTAATTATTTAATTATTTGGTTAAACTAGATGTAAATAAACCTGTTGTGTTGTTTTAGACTAATTTATTTAATTAGCTCTTCTATAGATTTTAGTATAAGCATGAATCCGCCCTGAAAAACAGACTTTAAAAGAAATGGCAATGAACAAACTTAAAAAATGCATATCATCTTTATCAAACACACACTCTATTAAAAAAGGGTTCTTCAAGGGTTCTTAAAACAGGTTCTTTGGATAGTTAAGGGTTCTTAGGTTCCTTGAAACACTCTGTTGTAGGGTTCTACATAGAGACTTTAAGGGTTCCCCCAGAGGGACAACCTGAAGAAGTGTACATAATGTACGTCTGTAATAGGGTTGACACAATACCCAAAACATACATACATAAATAAATAAATAAATGAATGAATGAATGAATGAATTAATTAATTAATCAGCTGTAAAAAGGGCGGCACGATACGATTTCTCATCACTTCTAGGTGTTTTTTTTTCTTTCCAAAAGCCATTCAAAAATTTAGGTCAAAAATGAATGAAATGTCAACTTTTCAATAATGAGAAGGTATCATTTTTGTGGACTGACCCAAACCGAGCCCCAGAAATGCTGTAAAAAAACCTGGAAAATCCTGTATCATCTGTCGGTCAAGGGTCAGAGTATATGAAACCTAACCCTAGTCACTTCACCAGTTCCAGTCAACATGACTTCTGCAATAATGTGTTGATGCACTAGTTTCAATATGAATTTCAGGATAGCCAAATATAATGTGCAAAGGAAGAAGGAAGTATCATGTCCATGTGGTTATGTAATTCACTAGAATAAAGGTACTAAAGTGGATTTAAAACATGCTACCCTTCCCTAAACAGGCAGGTTGGTTCTGTTTGCTTTTATTTATCCGTGTGTCCTACTCACGGGAGTAACTTTATTTTGAAAGGTACTGGGGATGAAAAAAGCGCATCTTACAGGGTAGGTTGTGCTGAACCAGCGTTTTCAACACTTACGGCAATCATGAAATGATGGATGCTTTGGAAGTCTTTTAAAATTGAGTTGCTATGGTTTACATTGTGTTTTCACTGGGAGCCAAAGCGTGAGATCCTGCAGGCTGATTAAACTGGACATTATACTGAACTACAGTCGGTATAAAGCCTCACTTTATATTCACATATGCCACAATATCATGATTGTAGTTTTCTATAAATAAATTCATGATTCCATAATATGATCATATCGCTGTGTGTGACGCAAACATTCGTATTCGCAGGAAAAGAAACCTGCTGGAAACTATTGTGCCGTGTCTATTTATAGCCGCCCAGACGCAAGAGCTTCATCATAGAGAAGACATTTTATTACAGACAGCACCCTAAAAAAAAACTGACACAGTGAATAGGGCAAAAAAAAAAGACAAAAAAACCCATGAAATCTGACTTTTTCCAATCAGATTCAAGCCACATTTGCATTTGTTTTCTTAACATGCGATTCAGTCTGAAGGGTCAAATCTGATTTCATGTGGGTTTTTTTTTGTTTGTTTGTGAGGCGCTTCTCGACGTCAGACATCTCCGACGAGAACAAGATGGAAGAAAAGCAGCATGAAGGCGGGTCAGAGGAGGAAAATAAACTGTATATATACAATCATTGTGGAGAATCTCACATCACTGTAGTGGTGAAAGCAGCAGCAATAACAGCACACGCCTCGCTCTTTAGTTTGTGTTGTGACTTCACATTACCGTTCATCCACTATAGAGCTCTTAAAACCAATTTCAGTATTTGAATACCATTTTTTTTTTTAAGTGCAAAAAATCATATTTGATTGTTTAAGATCCTATGTGTAACATTTAATCACTCAACTTTATAACTTTCGCCTGTCCCACACTACTCGGACGCACGCCTGCGCCGTTACTATGACAACCAATGTGGATCCGCGAGCAAACATGACTACAGTCCGAACAGACGAATCGGATTTTTGGTCGCTTGTAATTTGCAGTGTGAACACTCTGGTCTAAAAATCGGATTTAAAATTTTTGATCAGATTTGCCCTGCTGTCTGAACATAGCCAATAAGACTCGAATTAAGATGTCTGAACTTATCGTGTGTTAAAACATTTGCACGATTCAGAGCTAAGATCTCTGGAAATTTCTGTAAAGCCGCAGAATCTTCAGTAAAGTTGCTGAATTCACTCATCGTCCACGGTTAGAACAACACTCCAAGAACACGGAAAGTTTAACATCTTGTTAGCACCAAAGGAACAAAAGAAGCAATGTTGACGTATAAGGGCGTACATCAGGAACCTCAAATCAGATCTCTGAGGGGTCTATTACTCATATGCAATTAATCATATCCAGCTCACAAGTTCCTCAGGTCAGGACTCAGCGTTATACCAACGTCTGAAACTATCTCAAACTCAAACTGGAATAAACCATCTCTGAACAGAGGGGAGGTCTGCGACACCACCAGTCATCTGTTGCTCAGATCAACAGTGCCATTCCCAGGTGTCATGTCCGCTCATGATGTCACAGGTGTGAATCACAATCAGTGTGAAGTAGAGGGAATTTGCCTACCATTCAGTAGAACCAATGAAGCACCTCAGATTAATTTTGAAATGTCTTCATGGAGTCCAGTCGCCAAAAACTTACTCCTACGAGACATTCGACATGTCTCATTGGGGATGACTGGATGACTGAAAACCTTCATATTCTGGAAATTAAGGTTCCCCCTCTGTACTGAGCCCAAAAAACGTAAGGTAACCAAACAGCTGTGGTTCAGGTGTGGAAGGAACCCAAACAGAACAAAGAGGAGGATACTGGGTTCTTCTGTGGAGTTGGGCTCCTCTCAGAGTTTCTTCCTCATGCCATCTCAGAGAGTTCTTCAAATTACTCATTAGAGATATGGACTCAGATTTGAGTAAGGCTATTTTCACACTAGGCGTGTACATTGTAACCATAACAACGCTGTTACCATTGAGTTTTGCTTTGAACCTGATTGTACCGGCTAACTCGCTGGTTTAGCAAGCTATCTATCCATTTCTGAACATTTTGCCTAACTATGACGAGGGTGAGGCTGCCTGCCTGAACTTCGACGTTGGAAGTAGAAGATTGAGAGAAGGAGACTTTTTTGCAGCTAGACAACATTTAGGCTGCAAGTAAAGTGGAACCGTGACATGCATATCAGTGAAAGAACAAAGTTGTTGCTTGTTACACTGCATTATTGAAATATCGGTATTGAAATATCTCCAATTTAATTGTAAACCTTAAATCGTAAACCAGCACTCTACGATCCATCTTGGTTGTCTTCACTTGTCCTCTGAGCAGCGCTCTGATTGGCCGGGTGACTTTTGAAAGCTCTGCCAAAATAAATAGTTTTAAAAAAGTAAACCAACCAAAGAACCCTCATGGAACCCTTTTTCCTAAGGGGTTCCTAAGCGCTATGCAAATAGTCCCATGTGGAGTGTGTGTGTGTGTGTGTGTGTGTGTGTGTGTGTGTGTGTGTGTGTGTGTGTGTGTGTGTGCGCGCGCGCAGTACCTCCGCTGCCCTGAGCTCCAATGGCCCGGCGGATTAAGCGCACCCAGTCCTCCATCTCACTCTGACTGCTCGCCATGAGAACACAGCCATCACGCTCCCGATCCCCATTACTCCCTACACACACACACACACACACACACACAACATGAACAAGATGGAGTGTACACAATATATAACAGGTAATACATTCATAATATAAGGTTTCTTAAAAACCTGCACATATTTAATATTCTTTAATACCTCTAATCCATTGTACTTCCTCCTTAGCATATATTACTTGTCCTTTTTAGCTTAGTTTACTCCCTTATCTATGTCTTGCACTTCTTTGTATATTTGTTAATACACCAGTGCTGTCTGTTTAATCTATTACATGTTCACTCTCAGAGACCAATTTCCCGTGTGTGTAACAAACCTGGCAAATAAAACTGATCCTTTAATATCTATATGGAATTAAATAGTATATGCAATGTTCATGTTGAATATATGTAGAGTATATGACAATATTAAACAAGTGATGCACCTTATTAACTTATTAATTAACTGCTGTCAGATCCTAATGACACTGTGAATTATGCTTTATTAAAGGCAAGTGCACTTGGAAGATAAAACAGTTTAACTAATGGCTAAAAGACTCACAGACAGTGTTGGGATCAATTGTAAGTAAATGTATGTTGTGCTACAAGAGCATAATTAAATTACTCATGATTTTGTCCTTTTTCCAATTAGATATAGGTTGTTTTTTTTTAAAGTCACAAACATATTTTAATTCCCTTACACCTTACTTAGATTTTTTCATTTTTTAGATAATTTTAAGGCCTGATGCTGAAACAAAAATGTTTATATGTGTACTGGCAGTGTACATGCAGTAAAGAATATAAGAATCAAGGGCTATTTGAGTTTAGACAACAGTATATTATTTTCGTGATCCTTATGATCCTTAACCAACGAAGTTCTGCAGAAGAACCGTGGCAAGTTCTCCAAGATTCTTGGAACAACCTACCAGCTGATTTCCTTATAAAACGGCACGACAGTGTGTCTAAGAGAATTGATGCAGTTTTAAAGGCAAAGGCTGCGAAACACCAACACACTGATTTGTTTTAGATTTTTACTGTTTACTGTACATTTAGAAACATTTCCTTTCATTCTTTTTGAAAGCTTTTTTCACTTTACCGAATTTCTTTACATGTGCCTAAGACTTTTGCACACTATTGTATGCCCTACCATTCCCCTACAACTCAGGGGAACCGCCTCCAGACCCTAGGCGCTGCTCTCATCAGATCTCCAAAAACCCAACCCCAAAAATGAAATAAAGATTTTATGAATTTCTAGACTAAACAAAACAGTAAGAAACCAGACGTAATCTCATAATGAGCATCGCGTCACGTGACGTCACAATGACTTGAGATGTATGTTGCTATCGACGCAGCCACATCAGCTCTGATACTGATTTGATTCATGCTTGATATTGGCCACAAGTTTAAGGTTTTAAGTCTCAAAGAACTGCTTCTGCTACAGCCGAGGCCTTATTTACATCCTCTTGCTCACTGGCAGCCCAGTATACAGCAGACTTCAGACTTTCCACTTCCAATTAATCTCATTCAGCAATGCACTAAGGCTGGATTGTAAGAAGACAGCCTCGACTAAATGCATTGCAGAGTTGCTTTATTTAAAACACCACTTCTGTTCTCCCAGTTTCTCCCAGATGTTACTACAGCACTCAGACTTTTTAACGCTTCCTGTAACTGTTGCGTCCACTGAAAGATTTATTTCTTTTCTTTTTTTAATCTCAGAAACACAATGACTCTGGACAGACTGTCAGTGTTGGCGATAATCAGCATTAAACCACAGGCGTGCCCGCAAACTCGACGTGAAAGCTGCAGTAAAAACATTTTTGAGGCGACACAGTCACATCAGGACATAAAGTAAACTTTTGGTGCTGTTTAAGGTCTTTGAATAACCTTAATGTTGCACTGTAAGAAAAATATAGTGCTGTCATTAACATCCAACAATACAAGGAGCATTTCTTAAACGTATTCGCTTATTCATTCTTAATTCAATTTGTTTTCAGACTCCATGTAATTGCATTAACGATATATGAACAGAAATGGGCCTGACTAAATAATGACGCTGAAGTCTCAAATCGGTTCTTTATTATTTTAACGTCACAGCAGGTTTTCTTTTTCACGCTGAACTGCAACAGGCCATGTCCCATTCGCAGCACTGGTTTATTTAAATCAGTCACTGTTAAGCATCATTTATTTTAAAAATAGTTTCTGAGTGCCAGCGGACAGACAGGCAGGTCAAAAAAAATCCAACGCTTTTGCCTTAGCCCAGAAATTGTAGAAAAGCAGAGGAAATGCGTAACAAATTGCTTTTGGACACAGACCCACGTAAACGTGCATTAATAATAATAATAATAATAATTACAATAATAATAATAATAATGTTTTATTTCGTATATTGCATTTTTCACAGACTCAAGGTCACTTTACAACCATATAAAAAAAAAACTAATATGCACTGAAAATAAATACAATTAAAATACAAAATAAGATATATAATACCAAATTTCATACAAATCTAGCATAAAACAAGCAATCAGAATAACAAGCAATCAGAATAAAAGGCATGAGATTGCTAAAGATAGTAAGGAGGAAGGTTAGGAAAGTATGAAGCATTAAAAATAATGCATAATAAACTCAAATTAAACTTTTTGCCCATACCAGCTGCACAATATATAACCGACTGCTAATAATGTGTACTCTCCGATGACTTTAGTGAGCTCCAGGGAAAGCTAGAAGGTTGTACAGTTAACTCCCAAGGTATCATTCTAAACCATACAACCTACTACCTCACCCCAGATGCACACACTTCCTCATGATCGCACTCATATAATCAGTGTTTATATAGCACATATAGATGAATTAATAAGGACAGATAAAAATATATCTTGCTTCTTGCTCTTTGGCTTACACTGTTTGTGGCTCACACTCACTGTACTACATTTTTGTTTAGGAGCTGGTCTACCACAGAGACAGAGACCCATAAAGACGAGCTTGTGCCGTTGAATTTACCACAAGATCGGATCTACGGGTTAATGACAAGTGGCTCTTTACTAACTGCAGAGTTGAAAATTGACTTGAAAATGAATGGTATTGAAATAAATAGATGATGCAATGTGAAGCCCAAAGAGACTTACAGAACCTGAACTGGCAGTGTGATATAAGGGTTCTCCTCATTGAACCCCTATAACACACCGCCAGTAAATCACATGAGCAGGTCAGTGTTGTGCCCCGTGTTGTGTGAGACATGCAGTTATCTTCTGGGGGGAGTTGGTTAATGAAAGGATAAGCATTTACCTTAAAATCATGTCTCACCATTTTCTCTTGAGTGGTCATCTCTTAAACCTTAAAAAAAATTAGAAATGAAAGTTAACATAAAGAGTTTGGGCATGTCATGCCTGTAAGCATATGCCGTTCTGATATCGTTAATGGAATACAGCATTTTGATCAACATCTATCATATAGTTCATGTGTGATTACCACGGACAAGGATTTCAACGCGTTTGTTCCCTCTGAAAAAGTTGTCCTATCTCTAAAATGGCTAATTATACAGATTTAGAGCTTTAATTTACAAATACCTTCGACTGAAGAATTCATAGAAGTGTTCGCATAAACGTTTATTGATGGAATTCAGCAACTGCCCTTAGACTTCCATTATAAGTGAGTTTCAAGTCAACAGGTTTTCTGTTCTTTTCTCAGTGCTGGGAAACGTGTTGAAATTCTTATCTGTGGTAATTGTACATACACTACAGATGCAGTAGATAGAATTTAGTCAACAACAACAACAACAAAAAAAGTATTAAAAACTCAAAAGTAGTCCTTTAAATAAATTTCGCATTTAATTTCAACATTAGGCGAATATTTGGAATCAAATTTAATAATAATGAATGCTGTCAGGCCTTACAGGGAAAACGTAGCCCCTTAAACTCTTGGTTTGTTATTCAGTTATTCATCTTAAAGCATTTTATACAGTTACTACTTATAGGAAAGGTTTGTAGTCATGAGAGTGAGGAATGTAAGTCTGGAGCCTAAGTAAGAAGTGGATTAAAGCAAAAGTCAACAATAAATTCTATGATTGCTCAAGTATTTCCCTTGTGCTCTCACATGAACTCTCATCCACTTCAATGATAAAGACTCACATGATCTTTATTGCGAAATGGCATCATGAACACACCATGAAGCCTGTCATCTTGAGTCGTGTACAAAAAACAGTGACCTTTTTTTTTCTGTGAGTGTTGCTCTCAATGCTGATTCAATTACAGCAACATTTGAAAGCATGATTCAATTTACTGAATGCCTATGGACAAAGTTCATACATGAACATGACAATGTATTTGGAAAATTAGCTGATTCCAACTGAAACTCAAATTTTTTCTTTTTTCCTGAAAAGAAACATGACAATCAAAATAGCTCCTACTGTGGTACTTCACATTTCTGGTTAAAAGAAAAAAGTTTGGTAACACCTTATTTGGATAGTCCACTTTTGACTACAAACAGTCGTCTATAGGACTGTCAACATCTTGTAGTGTCATGAACGAGCCTATCAACTAATTCTCAACAGCATGTCAACAGTTTATGACTGCTGAGGTTTAGTAGATAATATATAGACACTCTGTTTACTATCAACTTGTCCCTTTTTTCTTTAGCCCCTTTCGGACGGGATTAGATTTACAGATTTACATTAGATTAGATTTAAACTGATTTTTATTTCCGTTCGGATCGACAATGTCTGTTTTTTCTCCCTCCTCCCCTGAAAAACTTCCAGCCCTAATGACCTCCTGTCTTTTCAACAAACTCAGTGGTCATTTTAGTCCCATCCGGATAGACATCGCTGATTTTACAGGCACATGTCGCCTCTTACGTTGAAAAAAACAAAACAAAAAACAGTTTTTTGCTGTTCCCCACTCGCCGTATTTAGTCGTCTTTGCCAGCGGGTGAGGAGAAAATAATTCTGTCAATCACAAAATTGACGGATGCTCTAGAAGAGGCTCTAAAACATGGAGCTGCTTTCACTTTATCTGTCCACTGTCTTTACTGGGAGCTTGTTAGAAAGAAAAAGAAAATAAAGGTAATGAAAAGAAAGAGCACGATCCTGCAAGCTGATTAAATTGGCCACTACAGTCGGTATAAAACCTCACTTTATATTAACACACGCCCCAATATCATGATTGTAGTGTTCTAGAAATCAATTCATCATCTAATAATGTGAACAATATCACAATGTGCAATGACGCAAACATCCGGCTTCATTAGAGAGAAGTTAGAAACCCGCTCCCATCTTCGTTTATAGCCGTCTGGATGCAAAAGTTTCATCACAGAGGGGACGTGCAAATATTTTATTACAGACATGGATAGTCCAGTTCATGGCTGTTGATGTTTAGTATATAATCTACAAACTATCATCTTGTCCCTAGTCCTTTCAGAATTTTTAACTCCAGTCCATATGAACATTATTGATACTGAATTTCATCATTTGACTTGTTGTGAATCAGTTAATAGGCTGGTTCATCAGAGTTTATAAATGGCTTGTAGAGTGTCTAAATTTAAATAAAGTGTTACCAAAAGTTTTCAGACCGTTATGACAGGTCATGGATTAGAGTGCTGTCTTTCAACGAAGCTAACAGTTACTAAATAGGTCAATTGAGCAGAAATTAGCCATGCGTTGAAGTATGAGCTGGTCAAATAAGACAAAATAATATCATCACTTGATAAAAATCTATATCCTCTGATGATTTTTTGACTAAGGGCTGTATGTAGAGCCGAGTTAAGCGCATGTAGTGAGGAGTTATAACTGAAATTGCGCACATCTGTATTATGTAACTATAGACGGTTTGCCAAAAACAGAAGTGTGTCTGAGTTATTCACTGTTCTGACCTTGAACGCGAGTGAATTTTTCTTCACTCCGGCCAGAAGCTGTCTTAAATCCAGCACCACTGTCGGACAATTTATTGTAGCTACAATATTTCACCCTGAAATTCATGTTTTGGGCAATGTAGATACTCTCAAAACACTGGAATGTAATTTTGAAGACAATATTAAATATATAAATATGCTATTAAGAAATAATAACATAAATCATCCACGCTTCTGCTTCAGCAGCATCCACAGCCTTTTTTTTGACCCCTCACTACGCTTCCAACTTTCTATGGTGTGGTATTTAAATAGCGTCTTTAATTTAAAAAATGCAATTAGGTGTGAATTGAGCGCACAAAATGGTATCCACACAAAACGGGTTACAACAAAGAGAAGCTAGAACCGGCGTACATAGAACAAGACTTAGAAACGCACGATAACATAGACGAGACTTCGCAATGAATAAAGACACACAGAGGGTATAAATGCTCAAACTAATCAGGGATAACGAGACAAAGGTGTACACGATGAGGCAAACAAACCAATGACAAGGCGGAGGCGGAGACAGGACCAAAACCAAAATAAAGACGCATGTCAAAATATAAATAAAAGCACATGCCATAATAAAACAGAAGCGCATGTTGCTCGTCACCATGGGAACCATAAAGCAAAGGGGAAAACCATAACATCACCGACTTTTAAAGACGGCCCTAAGTTGCTGGACGGAGATCGCAATTCTGCAGCAGGACATGCACTTATTTCTTACAATGTCACCCAAGATTAGTGTGAAAGCCAGAGTCTCTTTCAAAAGTTTAGGTATTTCCTTTCTTTTTTTCTCAACTTTGAAATTTCCTTCATATGATGTACACTACCAGTCAAAAGTTTGGACACACTGGATAGTATTATAAATATATTTTTCATTGTCTTAAAGGCTTCTAGTTGAAATTTGTTGTTTTTAAGACAAATGTAAATCGTGAAGTTAATGACCATGTATACATTTATTTCTGAATCAAAATGCATTTTTCAATAAGTAGTTCTTCCTTAAAGCAAGGAATACCGTTAAGAATTTAAAATAGAAAACAGTTTGGATGTGTTGAACACTTTTCTTGGTCGCTGCATAATTCCATATGTGTTATTTCATAGTGTTCATGTCTTCATTATTATTCTAAACTAGGAGAAAATAGTACAAATGAAGAGAACCCTTCTATGAGCAGGTGGGTGTACAAACTTTTAACTAGTAGTGTATGTGTGTGTTTCAGAGAAAAAGCAGGTTCTTGGGATGCTCCAGCAGGCCATGGGTGATTCTCTGCCTCTCGTTCAGCAGCCGCAGTTTCCCATCACGGCTCAGACTGAATATCCACTTCAGACCCGCCGAAAACGCCGGATGAGGAGGTGGCGCTTCTCAATTTTTAAAAAAACGATCTAAATATATGCATTATTAATATCCCAAATTATTGTGCCGCCATATTTTCTATTCGGACAGTAACGTGTACAGTAGGACTCCTAACAAATTGTGACTCCGTTTTCGTCTCTACACAGTGAACTGGACTATGGATATTAGTAGAGTGATGGAGTTGGACAATATAATTCTATTAGTTTTTTTCTTAACTGCTGAAATTAAAGCAGCTCTTGTTAGTGCACTCAGGCTCGAGTGTTCATTATACAATATTAATATTCAGGTATGAGTTACACAGAGCTGCGTAATCAATCCAAAAACTAATGGTTCATCTTTATATCTCTCTAGTCTGTTTTCAGCTCAAGGGGCGGATAAAGAGAAACCAATTCAAGACAAACCAGGTAATGCCTTCATATGTGTGTGTTTATCACTGTTTTACACATTAAACAAAAAGCAAAGCATGATCAAATCTGAGATATGGAGTGTTGGATGGATGTGAGGGATTGGTAGATAAATAAAAAGATGGATGAATGGATGAACAGATGGATGAATGAATGGGTAGAGAAATAAATAGATGAATAGATGGATGGGTAGATGTGATGGATGGATGGATGGGTAGATGTGATGGATGGATGTGAGGGATGGATGGATGGATGGATGTAAGGGATAGATAGATGGATGGATGGATCGTAGATGTGATGGATGGATGTAAGGAAGGGATGGGTGGATGGATAGGTAGATGGAATGGATGGATGAGTAGATGTGATGGATGGATGTGAGGAAGGGATGGATGAATGGATGGGTAGATGTGATGGATGGATGTAAGGGCTCAATGGATGGATGTAAGGGCTCGATGGATGGTTGGTAGATGTGATGGATGGATGTAAGGAAGGGATGGATATGGATGGATGGGTAGATGTAATGGATGGATGTAAGGGATGGATGGATGGATGGATGGATGTAAGGGATGGATGGATGGATGGATTGGTAGATGTGATGGATGGATGGGTAGATGGATTCGATGGGTTGCATGTCATGGATGAATGCTCAGTAACAGGTCACAGTGCCTCACACACTGTACTCTATCTATCTATCTATCTATCTATCTATCTATCTATCTCTATCTATCTATCTATCTATCTATCTATCTATCTATCTCTATCTATCTATCTATCTATCTATCAGAATAATTATTAATCAAACAATGTACTATTTTGAAATGCACTAAAGTACACATGAACCTTTGCAGTTATGAAGCTACTTATTTCCATTTTACAAGTCATTTTTTCTTTAAATTTGAGAAAGTTAGATATAAAGGAGTTATTTCTGATTTAATCCTGTGCTCCAATGAAGAAGGCGTATAAAAATCTCCATGTTTCCTCAGGAGAACCTGTGACCTAATCTCCAAAGCTTTGCGCTTAATCCTTTGTGAACTTCACAGGTTGTGTCTTTGCCTTGGAGAAATAAAAGCAGACCCTTATTTGCACATCATTAAAATATTATCACTAAAACTGTCAGGAATCACACACAGGGTTTGGATGCAGGTGCAGGTTTATTTACAGTGCGACAAACAAACATACATGAAGGGCTTGGCATCAGTTGAAATCGGGCGATGAGCAAACAGAATATCCAAGGCAAAATCATAGTCGATATCCGGGTGAACAATTGCAAGTGCTTTATCATAAATACTTTGTTTTGACTTTCTGATCTTTTATATGTAAAACACTGAGATTTTGAACTCCAAATGAAAAGTGCTATATCTAAATATAAATATTATTATTATAAGCATTTTTTTGTTGTTGCCACATTTAAACAGAAAAGATCCTTCAACATGATGCTAACATTTATGGTAAGATAACTTTTTTCAGTTCTTTGTGGCACCAACAAAAATGGTTAAAGATCCATCAATCAAGAGGTTCTTTAGGAAACAGAAGAATTGTTCTTCTGGCACCTTTATTTTAACACACAGTATGTGTAACATAATGAGATTGTGGAAATGTTGGTTTTTCATTCAACGTGAACACGTCTTAGCATTTAAACAATATATAAGTTTATTCTTATTTAAGAAAAGCAATGTGTGTTTTTTTAAATGAAGAAAAAGACATTCATCAAGTGTGAGTGCTGATGTCAGAAATGACGCATAGACTTTATTGATCTTCAGCGTGTGTTAGAGAGGCAGGCTAAATCCAAAACACCACCAATCATTGTGTGTGTGTGTGTGTGTGTGTGTGTGTTACAGAGCGGATCGGAGAGGCCGAAGTCCTGCGGGTTGAACCGGATGAGAGTCAGAGCATCGACGATTCAGCAAGCCATCGTGAACACAGTCGCTAACGATACACAGCTGTTAGCACATACACACAAAAACACACACACTATTAAAGGTCTGGAGTGTTTAGTGCTAGTAGTTAGGCATGTGCTGATAATTGGTTATACGATATACCACAATATTCATTAATACTATTATTATTATTGTGGATACTTTAAAAATATAATCACTACCCCTGTGTTCCATTCAGGTGGAGGGTTCCTAGGTAGGCAGCATTTTTGAGTCCCCTAGTCTTTGTAAGGGTCCTTAATTTGGCCACATTTTTTGGGCAAATGCCAACCCTATAAATTTCTTCATGTATAAGGACTTTTTGGTATCTATCAATAAACACATTGATATGTGTTGCTGGTTTGTCGTAGGTGTGTTTGTAGGTGGAGTCTTTTTTATTTTTATGTGCAAGCGAGAATCTCATGACTGGGAAACTCAACATGGTTACCCGTAAGCGAAAGCTGCTTGCCTTCGCTGTTCTCCTTCATAGAAGAAGTGAAGGAGTGCATGAAGAATGAAAAATTAAGAATTTGAGCTAACATACATGATTAGTTTCTCCTCCATCTTTCTCAACATTGACTTGAATGACTGAGGCCCCGCCCAGGCTTGTGTCCTATTTGCTGACGCATGTACACATCATACCAAACAGTCCTTGTGAATGTGGCCTAACTACGAGTCCTGAATGAGACACTGCCCAGGTTCCTGGTGAATGAGAACTAGGTTTAGGAAACCGGGTAGCAGTTTTATAAGAATATCGTAAACCGTGATAAAATGTTAGTGGATTATTGTGATATGGAAATTTACCATCAGGATTTGATCAGTAGTATGTAGTGTTTTAACCCTTTTGTTCTGTTCAGGTCAAAATAAACGAAACAAAAACCAAACATAATTTTGATCTCCATCAGATGAAGAGAAGATACCATTTTATTTGTATAGCGATTTTAACAATAGACATTGTCACAAAGCAGCTTTACAGAAATCCGGATGTAGATCTGGAGTCCTAATGAGCAAGCCATAGGAGACAGTGGTGAAGGAAAAACTCTGAGACGACATGAGGAAGAAACCTTGAGAGAAACCAGACTTAAAACGACCCGCGCTATGTAAAATATATAGAATAAACTCATTCCAAGCCTACGAAGCAATTTGAGTCTTCGTCTCAGGTAAGTTTACGTTTCTTAAACACAATGACAAATCACTTTTATGTATAGCAATAGGGTTTTTTGGTCATAAACATTGCTTATTGTAGCTTTAACATGACTTCACCACCAGGTGAAACCATTTCAGTTAATGTCTCTCTGGTCAGCTAGCAACGTAGCCTACAAACAAAAAACAAAAAGCCTAAAAAAAAGGGCTCACTTAAGCTTTTTAAGGTAAACTTTTGGTGTCAGACGCAGTGTTCTAACCAGCACCCTTCTAAAAAATCCAGCTTGGTCTAACCAGCTACCAACTGCAAAAACACAGACCGAGCTGGTCAAACTGGTAGATGGAAACAGTTTATGAATTACCGCCACTAATGTAACATTGTAGACACATTGTTTCAAGAAAATAACACAACTGTAAGGCAATTAGAAAATCTCAAACATTTACTGATTGTCACATAGTGCTTCCGGGGGTGCGCGGACGCATGCACGAAGCCGCTTAGTACATCAAACATATTTATTTGTAACTTCCTCAATCAAGAACGGGTTCAAATACACAAACAAAACACGCCGCGACAGGCGTAGTAATACACAAACAACCGGAGACAATACAGGACGGACACAGGCGGGTATGTAAACACTTAGAAATTAAGGACGAACAAGGAACAGCGGGAAACATTTAACATGACTCACGTGACACAGACGAGGGAACAAAACATAAACAAAGGGCGCGTGGCTGCGCACATGGCGGTCGTCGCCATGGCGACCGCCACGCTATGTCCTGCACTCAGCCGCGCGCGTGACAGAGCCCCCCCTCAACGGCGCTGCTCCCGCAGCGCCCCAAACATCCTTGTCTGGGTGGCGGCCCGGGGGATGGACGCAGCCGTCCCTGGCGACGGACACCCGGGGGCCACCCACCGCGGTGTCTGGAGGCCGAGTGGCATCGCCATTTACGAAGCGCGGGGGCAGAGCGCTGACATCCTTGGCGGCGGCAGCGACGGACACCCGGGAGCCACCCACCGCAGTGTCTGGGCGCCGAGTGGTGTCGCCATTCCCGACGCTCGAGGGCGGAGAACTGACCTTTATGGCGGCGGCGTCAACGGACATCCGGGGGCCACCCACCGCGGCGTCCGGAGGTATGGTGGCGTCGCCGTCCCCCAGGGAGAGCCCCCGAAAGAGCTCGTCTTGTCCACGTCTTGCTCGGGGGGCGGAGGATCGTCATTGTCCCTGAAGCCCGGGTGCCTTATTGCTACAGGAATCCCGGGTGCCTGCAAGTTGGCACTGTGGAATACTGGGAACAGTATTTTCCACAGGCGCCTTAGCTGCTTAGTGCACTTACTGCTGTGTGTGTGTATACAGTCACACTATAATCAACTCCAGCAGCAGTACCGCAATGATGCAAGACAGCATAATAAAAATGTTTCTTCACCGTTGCATGGCTGCATGCATACAAATGCATATATAACCACCTACTCATACACACTTCTGTACTGTCTGCACTGCTGACATAATCTATAATAGGGAGGCACTCTTTACCACCATGCTCATTGTCGTGGTGTACATTCCACCCGGCGCTAACACGAGGGAAGAGCTGAATGAACTCTATGGGGCAATCAGCGATCTACAAACTGCGCAACCCGACGGATTTTTCATTGTCACTGGGGACTTCAACCATGTTAACCTGAAGTCAGTACTGCCTAAATTATACCAACATGTCAATTTCGCGACCCGTGGAGCAAACACACTGGACCTTGTTTTCACTAACATTCATGGTGCATACAAGGCTGCACCCCACCCCCACCTCGGCTGCTCGGACCACATCTCTGTTATGCTAATTCCAGCATACAGACCACTGCTCAAACGTGCCAAACC
>JAOUQW010000047.1:19569831-19585569 GCA_028565825.1 Olivaichthys viedmensis | reverse complement strand
CTTCTTTTGACACTACTTTTGCTGATTGGAGTCTCTCGTTCTTTGTTCAGCACATTCTGTATCTGTGATGAAGTTGCAGTTCTCTCTCTCAGTGAACAAAGCTTTATGTATTGCTCTTCTGATGGTGCGGTCACTTTTGGTCTGTGTCTGATCCTGCTTTGGATACGACTGATCCAGTTTCAGCAAAGCGTTTTAGAGTGTGCCATACAGTGGCAATGAAAAAATCTTTAGAAAATCTTTTCAATGTGCTCTCAGACTTTTGGACCCCACTGTATACTCTTAAAGAGCTTTGTTATTCAATTAGAAAAAGAGCTGCCGTGAAAATCCGACAACTCTCCTGTGTGGTGATGGAAAAAGGCATACAGGTGCATGCAAAAGTTTGCACCCCCCATGGTTTTTGAATGGAAGAAAGAAAAATGTACCTCTGTTTTAAAATTGATCTACAAATACAAAGAATTCCAAGAAGTTAAAAATGAAATTTGGGTGTATTCTGACAACAATCCAAAACGTAAGGCAAACAAACAAAAAAAAAGTTTGTAAAGAACTAAAATAAATAAGTTTTTGTCATGAGCCTCTCTGCCTCCAGACCTGACTTGAAGAAGGCAGTGTTTTTCGAAAATATACAAGTTATTCAAGAATATGCAAACTTTTGAACTGATATCATTTTGATTTTTCTTTCACTATTAATATCTTACATATACTATTTGGCCATTATCAGTCCATTTAAAAAATATATATATATATATATTTGTTTTCTTCATTTTGTCCTAAGGCCGTGAAAACCTTTGCACTCGACTGCAATTAATTATTTAATAGGCTGATTCTGTCTGTAGTAAGCTCGTAATGAAAAAAGCCATTAAAAAAACCAAAGGTTTTATGTTGATTGTGCATTTTTGAACTTTATTCAAAATCTGTGCAAGTAAACACCAAAAATGAATACATTTAAAAATGATATTACAATAATATTCAATATGCTGCAGTCAACCTGCGTCAAAACAACTTCTCAATCATCAAAGCATCAAAGTAATCCATAGTTGCATTGTTGCTGTACATGACATGATTGTTTTACCGGTTTGGTTTTCCTCTTGTAAAAAATAAAATAGAATAGAAACAAAATAAATATTTTATATGCACATCTCGCTCAAAAGTTCAGATACAGTATTTTACTCAGCAGTCTATTTCGTAGAATAAACAGACAATACATTTTTTATCAGGCTTCATGACAAAATATTTAAGACTTGAATTGAATTCCTCCATGAGCAGTAAGTAATACGTAGGAACCTTCTCATGCATCTGCATGCAACAGGCAGCTGTGGTCTGTTGAATATCTGACATAACACAACATTGTTGCAGAACGGATTATTTTACCAAGAGACACATGCAAAAGTAGGACAAAAACATCCTCTAAAGTATGTACATATTCACACAGCCGTTACTGTGCAGTCTCTTTAGGAAATTCCAAAACTAAAATGCTTCTCTTTTCATTCATATAAAATAGCTGTCTTTCATAAAGATAAAGATTATGGTATGTACATAAATATAGTTTCTAACAAGTCTTGAAGATTGACGGACAAAAATAACTTGTTATATTCCCATCCGTGAAATGTAAGACCATACATTATCATATGTGGGGAATGACAATTGTAGCACAGTACTCCCGTAAAACACGACCATTAAAACAACACATATTCTGCACATAACTAACACTCTCTGCATCTCCGGCAAGCTTGATTTGTCTCCTTTTAATGCAACAATTCAACTTTATTGCATAATGCTAGACATTTATGGCACATGCTGATGCTAATACCTATTCATATAATCAGATTAAAACTTCATCTTTAGCTGAGCAAAAGTCAAATCATTTCTAATCAAGTTTTTTCATTTATTATTCAATCATCTTATAGGGTATTGTGAAAATCTCTATTCTTGGCTTGGTGCAATGAAATGCTGAGTTATTTGTAAAGCACTCCACAAATTAGTAAGAAAAAAAAAATCTAATAAAACGAATAAATAAAAAAACACCAATACCAAATTATACAAGTCACATATCATGCACATACTATATCGTGTTTTCATATGAATGAACTTTGTCCATCTACGATGGTGAAAAAACAATGGGTTACATACACAATTCTGTCTGAAAAGGAACATACTTCTTTCCAAAAATATATTTACTTCAGTGTCTGTATGAAGGAAGCTACACGAGGTCAAGATCTATTCCTCTGCAGCACATTCCAAAGAATATTAATATCTGCTTAAGGAAGTTGCAGGAATAATCAATTACATACCCTGCACCACTGCAGCATAACTGATTATTAAAACTCAACTTCAGCCATGTCGGGAAGTTTGTTTCAGTTAGGAAATGTAGATACATTGTCAGGAGCCTGTCTATGTCACAAACATTTCACATTTTGACAACAGGTTAAAATTTTTAATTAGAATACCGATTATTAATTTGTCGTTTTCGAAGTTTAAAAAATCAGCCAGATAAAAAAAACGCCAAAGAAATTAAGCACTGATCTTACACAATAGAGAATAAAACACAGGAAAACTATCAGACAATGACAGCTTTCATATTAAGAAACAAAATGGCAATACAGATAAGGAAGAAGAATGGAGAACGAGAAGCACGTTTTCATTCCAAAGCCGTCTTGACTACGACTTCTTCAGTGACCCGTTGAGCCTCGGTGAGTCACAACTATGAGTCTCGTTGTGATAATGTGGGTTTTGTTGCAAGTTTTGTTTGAGGTCAAAGGCCTCGGACTTGTCTTTCTCTTTCATCTGCACCCTGCAAGGTCCTGACTTCGCTTCAAGCTCTGCTCTGTCCCTAACCAAATGTGCACTGCTCCTCTGGAGCATATAGTACAAAATAGGGTTAGCCTTAGTCAATCGTGGAGAGTCCAGTTGGCAGTCTTGCGCTTTATCACCATTGACCAAACCAGCTGATGCTTTCAAGTCCCTCTGTAAGATGATATCACGTTTTGACCTGGACGAATCCTGCTGGTTCACATGAACATCAGAAAGAGATTCTGCTCTGTTTGTTCCTGCTCTTGCCGTCAACCGTTTGCCCTGGTTCAGGGTCTGATGAAAGCTTTGAAGCTCACCATCGTTACGTGGCTCTTTGATTGTACTCCCATTCAGGACAGGATGCGTCAGTGAACTAAATGTACTCCTTGACTGGGACAGTTCCTTCAAACAGTTGTCTGAAAGAAGCAGCTGCTTCAGGACATTGAATCCCCCGTTTTCATGACGTGGGGATTCACATGGTGGAAACTTAGCTGGCGGACTGTCTGCCTCTGGAGGGCTGGATGGATCACTGGATTGTTGAGTCTCTGGAATTCCAGAGGTTGAGCAATCACTATCATATTTTTGGCTGCCAGAACTATTACACATTCTCTGGTGGCTCACTTCAACATGGTCCTCTGGTTCAGCTGAAAATTTCCTCTTCTTTGGGATGGTTGGTCCCTGATGTTCCACCGGTTCCTCTTTAATGCATCCCTGATTTAATTGCTCTAAAGAGTTTGCCTTTAGGTTTCGAGGCTGCTGATGCAGGAGATGACAAAGAAGACCAGCTCTGGGGACGGCCACTGGGGACAGTGGCTCTTGTTTTATGTTTCCCTGATTGAGAGAGTGGGAGCGCTGCCTAGGTGACTCTGCTAATTTGTACTGGCACGGCTTTGATACTTTTCCACCATTATACATTTCACCATCTTCCACTGGCTCAATTTTGACTGCAATATCTGGAGAGGGTCTGTGGCATTTTGAGTGGTTTGGCAGCTTTTCTGCGGAAATGCTCTTTCCAGATTCTCTCTTTCGCTTATTGCCAGCTCTTTCTTTTTGAGATTTATTTCCCAAAAGAAGCTGTAAGACTGTACGCCTCTCAAGGAGATTTTCAATCTCTGAACCATGTGGTGTAGATTCTGCCACAAATGAGGCTGGGGATTTCACATGAGGGGTGTTTTTTTTCTGAACTGGTGCCGTGAGTTTTTCTAAAAAAGTTGCAGACTTTGCAGTTTTAAACTCTTCAATCTGTCTTTTGACTGGAAGCAAAGGAGTCTTCTGTGTGGGGGAACTGGCAGCATTTTGTTTGCCGCACTGAGCAAAATTTTGTAACAGTTTACTAGCACTAAAAGGTGCTTCTTTGACACTTGTATCACTTGCGGGTGGTTTATTCTTACACAGATCCAAGGGTACCGACTGTGTATGAGGGGAGCTATATAGGTTGTATGGAGATGCATGAATGTTACAATCTCTGCCTTGGGAGAATGTTGGCAGTAGTTTAGGACTTCTGGTATTTAGTCTACAATTAGGGCTAGGTTCACTTGTATCCTTACCCTGACCAGAATATAAAAGTGTCAGATTACTTGTCGATGCACTACTGACCTTGGGAATTGTGATTGGCTGTAAATCCGGAATATCTAGGGTTTTGTTTGACTTCTCTTTGTGTTTTTGATCGAGGAGCAATTCCAAAAGGGTAACCTTGTGATGGGGCTTAATCTCTGAACAAGTATGGACCTCTTTGGGTTCTGTCAGGACTTTTGAAGTTGGACTCTCTGACGTCCACCTGGTTTTCAGAGACTCTGTGACCTTGTCCAATGCAGGTGAAGATGAAGCAGAGAGTGGTGTTGAGATGTTCACTCTGCTCTTTAAAGAGAGGTCGATAGGAGAGCAACTGGAGCGAGTGCTCTCGGCATCACTGTTGTCTTTTGGTAGACTGTTGGCAGAGTTCGAGTGTTCACTGTCTGAGAACAGAGGAGAGCCTCGACTAGAAAAGATGCTGATGTCCTCATTTAGGTGACCCTGGAAGTTAAGTCTCTGTGGTGTGTTGTGGCTGTTGAGAAGTTGAAGTAGCAGACTGCTGCAGTTCTGTGATGGCCTGCCATGCCTCTCAAAAGGTCGGCGCTCTCTAAAGGGATGTGTTCTCCGCACTGAACCCACCGACCTATTTTGCCCTGTACCTAGGCTTGGACTTTTTCTGCTGGAGCTTGTTGACATTTCAGAAGGTATCCCATTTTTGGTCTGTATGGAGCCTAGTCCATCCTGGTTTGTCTGAGACTGCCTGGATGTTGTAGGCTGATGAGTTTCATGAGTTTGCTGCGTGGCCATGGCTGCAAGCCTTTCGCTGGCGGATCGCCCAGCTTTAAGTGCATGTTCTCTGGAATACTGCTGCAGGTGAGCCTCACTAGACAGCAGCAGGGCCAGCTGACTGCAGGCCACAGTGGGTTTGGGTGAAGGAGCTGGGCTCGACCTGATATTTACCAGATTGGCCACAGCTTTCAGACGCTCAGTGCAAGAAATGGTTTCTGAGGAGGGGGACCGGGCACTGTGCTGTAGCGCCAATGGAGACTTTGATAACCTCTCCTGGCTGGACTGTCGGTGGTGGTACATCTGACTGCTGCCATTGTTCTGCACTGTGCTGTTTCTGGCCAGACTTGGACCAGAGCCGTCAGATCCATGGCCATGCCCACGTGTCTTGTCTTCTTTGTTAGGCCTACTGCCTGAACTGGATGCTTTCTGTGGCATCAAGCTTTGGACAATCTGCTGTGACAGGGCCACGTTTTGGAGCCTTGTGCTGAAGTTTTGAAGCAGGCTTGCTAGCAATGTGCTTTCTCCTTTACACTGCAATGAACCATTCAGGCCACCGCAGTGTTCTTGCTTTCTCCCATTGAGCTCAGAAGAGGGCATGGACCTCATTTGGCCGTCATGTTCAGTCCAGGCTTCTGAGCGGAGCAGGCGAGCTTTTTTCACATGATGCGTTGACCCTCCTTGGGGAGTTGTTTTATCCTGTTCCTGCTGAGTGCTATGCCTGGGCAATGTAAGCCCTGTTGGCTCCTTGTTTCCCTGTTCCTCGTTGCCTTTGTCAGCCTCACTCCGCTGTGTTGCTGTGGCACTTTGTGCTCCTGCTACCCGATGCATGAGTAAGCCTTCCAGATATGTTAGAACAGCAGAATCCTGGTGTGTCTCAGGGCCAGTCTCTTCCCCATGAGTCATGTTCAATATTATGGTCCCTTCTATGGCTGGCCACCACAACAGAGGAGAGAAATGTTCAGATAATTTCCACCAAGAAATCCAATGGCTTTTAGCTTCACAACAGAGGTTTTCAATCCACACTGTTTTTTACAGGGTATTCCGCTTCCACTGCAGAAGCTGAGCATGTAAAATATGTTGGTTTAACTTATTTTAAGAGATATGACCAGGGTCATGGTATTGCGCTTCATACGAGTTTCCATATTTGAAAAGACTTGTAGCATGTCTGCCTTAAGGACCTGGGTACCTGCTCAGGAAATCATGCATACCCTGATTTCCTGCCCACAGGCTCAGTTGGAGGTGGTCCTGCATAATAAAAGAGAAAACCACAAAATAAAATTAAAAGCATGAAATTGATGAAGACACAGATCCTGTTCAATATAAACTCAACAACTATTCACAATAAAGTGGATCTATAAGATTCTGCTAACAATATGTCGAATATAGATTCATTAAGATAAAGAAAATAAAGACAGTACAATCATCTAGATCTGTGATGATTAAAAAGAATCCTACTAAAAATGCTAGGTTCTTCCCATCAGGCTTGCTAGCAACGGTTTGATACACAAGGACAACTGGGAAAGGACATTAAGCTTGAAGTCAGCCTGGAGTCAACTCACGCAAAAGATTATGATCAAGGATTAGCCCTGCTCACGCACTAAGAGGCATTTGATCAGTTCTGTCCTTCTGTGCCCCCCATCCCAGCTTCTGCAAGCTGCAAGTACTTATTAAGGTTAATACAGAATCCTTGCTTGAGTAGCTGTGTATCACTAATAAACCTGTGAACCTGTGCATTTGGTATGTTTTTTTTTTTTTTTAGAAAACCTACACATATTAGCCCGCTGAATCTCATTAGGTTTAAATACACTCACGTTGACAGATATTAAGCAAAAACTACAAAGTGTGGAATCCCAGCGAGGGATTGAATGTTGTGACAGAACCCTTGCCAAGAAAACCCACACAACTGCCAGGATGGAAGTCTGCTTGTATTTAGACATTAGCAGGCCATCTTAGGGGCCTGCATTTTTTTAATTGTACATTATCCATGTATAACTGGAGAGGCATTCTCCGAAGAAGATCAGTCCCAAAAATTTTCAAACTGTTTTCACTTGCAATCATGTAAGATCAGTAATTAATTTGACAGTTATTTAAATATAAATTGTAAAAGATAACAAGCCATGACGTTATCACTACTAAATGAGACCCAAGGCATGTAATTTAGCTCAGTGGTCAGTGCAATGTCAGAGCTAACCACAACTTGTCACTGCTGCTAATTGGCACCTTTGCTGGCTTTGCTTTCTGGGTCCATAAAGGGGAAAGAGATCCCATGACCTTGTCAAGCTACTGCTCCATGAGGCAAAGGTGGAGAGTGACAAAATCCCTAACAGCCTTAGAAACTAACTGGGTGGCCTCTGATCTGGATCATTGTGGAAGCACAGATGAGCGGCTCCGTGAAGTTAGACTTCCAGCAATTCATATTTCTAATATGATAAATCTCTTTGGTTCGGTTAAAATAGCATAGTGTTTCCCTGTGTCAAAGCACTACTGCTAGAACTTATTAGTTATGAAAAGGGTGATTTAATCGATTCCAGCTCGAAAGCTTCCCTCGCTTTTGTCAACAGGCAACGTGGATACATGCTAAGATACTCCAGGATTCACAAACAAACTTGTAAATGCTTGCTGCTGCCTCTCCAAGCCAAATATAGGACTAAGAAAACAGGTTCCCTTGGGTTATCTTGTTTGGTATGGGAATATATTTTTAATCACACCTTTACAAGGCTTGTACAGCATTTCTAAAGTGACATTCAAGCATTTTTCCAGCCCCTTTAAGGTAGAAAATCAGTCATTTACCACTATAGTGCAGTATAAATTATTTATTCAGTTATAATTTCTGTCAAACACTTCATTTCTAACTGGAAGAAGCTGAATGAGTTTAGTTCCTGAATGTGCTAGCTAATTAGCTAACACCAGCAGTCAATTTGTTATTTGCATTATTTTATTTCAGTGCTCAAAAGTGTTATAATGCCTTTGTAGGCTTTTTACAAAATGACAAAACTATGAAATGCTTTTGTTTTCGACTACATGTTATTTAGTCTAATTAAAAATTAAGCGTTTTAAGATTGGTACGAACCCTGCTTTTACTCATAAATAACAGAAGCCATAAGAGAATCCGTAAATTAGTGACTTCATGAATATGAGTGAACAGTGATTATTTTATCTTAGACAAAATCCTGGTTATTTATGACCCTGTACTCACTGTTCTATTCAGGTCTAAGACGTCATTACATTATCACCAAAAGAGATGAGTGAAGACACGCCTGAACATGTATCCTGGGGGAAAAAATCCCTGCAAAATGAGCGGCCAGATATTAATGGAAAGGACTTGATATCCGGACTGGATCCTTCATTTCTCAAGAGCAAGGTGGAAGATTAATTGACCCCAGAAAAAAAAAAAAACATATAATAAATTATGTCCCACGGTCCAGAAATTGTAATCCATTTATGCTATTTAAAATGCATGATGAGGCAAAAGAAGCCGAACCTGCCACACGCCCTGTTTGAAGTCAAGGTCATTCACTCAGCCAGGGCTGTTTGAGTTGATGCAACAGCTGGCGCCCATACAAAGCATTAGGCCCTAATAAAAAGTGACAAACCTGCCCTTGCTCTGCGCATACACATCCAACATCTGACAACTCTTTGCTACGCAGATGTGGCCTCAGCATTAAACGGGGAGCTCAAGGTTGGCACGGCTTGGCGTCAACACAACAAGTGTTGTGCTTATCCTCCGGTTGCACGCTGGCACACGAGCCCGTGGAGCTGCAACAACACATTCCTAAGATAGCGTTTCGTGACTCAGTCAATCATGGCCATGCACCTCTCAAACTAGGTCACTGTGACCTACTTCTAAAGAAGCATGACGAGCATCACGTACTGCCATTTTCCAGCTGGAGCCCTTCATTAGGGCTTCACCAATCAGACTGGGGTTAAAGGCATTAGTTTGACCTACATTGCTGTGACCCGACGATGAGCTGCTGTTTCACGGGGTCGGTAAATAGTCCCTGTTCTCATCCAAACCGGGATAAATCTGCGCATGGCTCAACTGAAATACCCAGCACAGTTTATGTTGTCCATTTTTGTGTCAGGAGTTACAGACCTCAGACCTGTTGTTTTAAGGCAGTGGAGTACTGCTAATGGCAGATAAGCTTAGTTCATCTGCTATTACTAAACAACATTCATTAAAGGTGGGCTCAGCAATACTTTGTGTAATATTTGGAGAAGCTCTCCTCATGTTCGGGCAGCTTCAATAAGATATCTGCTTGAAGGAGAAACATCGGTCTCTGTGGCACCACAGGTTTTGTAAATAATTTCACAGGGATTGTACCAGGTCTCGTCCCGATAGATTGTGCGTCAGTCTTCCCGGGATTTCAACCCTGGCTTGCGTTCACACTTAACCCCTTCCAGATTCACTGTCGTTATATTGTCGTATAAAAGTTTAAAATGTGTGATTCGGGACTTTCAAAAGCTGCCTAAAAAGATAGACATTACTGCTTACTGAATTCATATTGAGTACTCTGTTCTAGTCAAGGCCAAATCTGATTACAGACAAGACCCAGGATAATGTAGGAAGCAAAACCCAGCCCACTCTTAATTGTCTGTAGAAAATGGCCCGATTTCCTTGGAGGAAAATTGCGGTAGCCACGGGAACCAGACTGGGCCCATTAGAAGATGATTATTCCACAGAACCGTGGTAGCACATCAAGACCAGGGCTATGTGAACTACCAGGAGTGGGCCTGGGAACACAGTGATCTAAAATACCCAGGTTTACAATTACTAACCTGCCAGAGAGCTCATAGGAGAACGATGTAATAACATAAAAAATGAGTATAACTCCCAATGGGTTGTTGTGAAAAAATACAGTGTTATAAATAAAATATGGTTATAACGTTGTGAAAATATCCATAAGAGACTAGCCGGGAATCATTAAAGTGAATGACCTCAAAAAGATCTCTAACCAATACCCGAATAATAGTCTCCGACAATGATTGTGCAAACAGTAAAATACAGTGTCTTTATCCCCCGTGTCATTAACTAGACCCATTACTGTCTAATAAACGCCAGGATAGTTGTTATTGTTATTGGCTCGACGTGATGCAATCAGACACGAGACAACTCAGAGCCGACAAAATTATTGACTACCTCAATACTTTGAGTCCATATTATTGGTCGCTGTGGGAACATTATGCCAAGCTGGAATGTTAATTGTCTAATAGAAACAATTCAATGTTTCATAAACACAAGCACTTAAGCTGCAGACCATGGCAGGCGCTTGGCATTTAATACGATCTTAACAGTATTTTATTACAAGTTATGTATGTTATAGTGTACAGAATTACTATTGTGATATGCTTCTCATTCCTAAAGCAAGATCAGAACAAACAAGATCTGCCAAAAACTCTCCATATCACCACTTAATGTAGCACAGCGAAGAAAAGATAGTAATCATATAATCATTTAGGAGTGCCACATGGTTCAATCAGAGGCTCAGAGATTGGTGTAGTTCTGCTTATGTCATTAGCAACTTCCTCCCTCTAAACTCTAAACAAACATCGTAAAGATTGGTGTTGCCCATATACAGAGACGTTTAATCTACTCTTGACCAACATGCGGATCGAGTAGAAAACCGCCCAAGCATAGGGAAATGAAACTTATGAATAACAGGGTTTATTACATGTAAATGGGTGAATAATTAATTTATAATAACTAAACAGTCAAAAGAGGATCTAAGCTTTAGTTCGTGTGAGGCTGCTCTAATTGTATTACTTCTAGAAACTTCATAAATGTTCTCCTTGTTTGTGTTATAGTGATGTGGATTCAATAAATCTATTATTTAAAAAAAGAAATCTCTCATAGGTGAAAACTAATAAAAGTAACCAACAGCATAGTAGGGTATGGTACATAATCTAATCTCCTATTGACCAACATGGGGATCTCCAAGTAGAAAACTACGCACACATAGGGAAATAAAACATAAATTACAAGGTGTACATTACAACATGTAAATGTACAGAAAAATCCCTCAGAGCAACCTTTTTTCTAACAGTATAGGCTTTGCTTGGAAGTGAACCATAAACACCTCTCACAAGCGATCTCGGATTGCTCGTTTGGTCCTCACTCAAGTGCGATTGCTGTGTTTACACCTGCCCACACCTGGGGGCGGAGCTCATTTCCGGGCCGGAAAAATGTAAACAGAGGCTTTAAATGTACAAACTATCCCTTGCATGGTAACGTTGCGACTCAGTCTTTCAAAGGTGCTGTATCTTTGAAACTATGTAATTATTATAGGTATAGACACACGTCTAGAAAGTTTACAAACTGCACCTTTAAGTGGACAAATGAGAGTTAAAATGATTATTAGAACAGAACATAAGCCATCAACATGCACATTCAGCATCGAATAAATCACAGCAAGGCCTCAGTGCAGAAATCTGTAATATTAAAGACAGATTTCTAAAAAATAAAAAAAGACTGGTTCTATGAGAAAGTAAAGCGCACACTTTTGTAACTCATCGCAGACCCGGAGCCAGACGTTCCACCATCCCAACTCGGTATACAGACCTACCGTGTTGCTGAGCTGTGATGCCAAGAACAGGTACAGTGTGGTAATCAATTTGCTCTGCAGGCTGGAAGGCTGGTCTGAATACTAATGTCCGCACAGCACCCACTTCCTCAGTTAGACAGTCGCTCCCCGCTTTTTCACTCTCCCCTCTTTTTTTCTTTCTGTCTCCCTTTCTGGGCTTGACACCTCAACGTGCCCCAATCCAGAGCAGTAGCCAGAGGGCAACAGCTCGTCCTCTGTGCAGATAACCACTGTCACTAATCAAGTGTGTGTGTACGAGTGTGTGTGCGCATGCTACAGTGTGGGATTAGAGGGCTTGCTCAGTGCAACTCAGCACAGAACAGCAGCTAAGTGCTCGCACAACAAGGTCACCATTAAACCTGCAGTAACCCTGCCACTGCTTCCCACCTCCTGCCCACACACACACACACACACTCACTCACAAACGTATATATGCACACACCGAGGCTAACCCTCATTTTACTTTTTCAAGTACACACACACACACACACACAAATCTCTGCCGCCAATCTCTGCCGGGTAGGAACAATTCATCATATTTTAATAGTGACGGCTTTTCACCTCGCCTGAATGATATTGCATCCTGGCACGGTGACAAGAGCAAGGCGCATGCGGGTTCTTCTCCGCCTCGGAGGATGCTCCACTGCGTCGCCACACACTCACTTTTATACTACTGAAGTGTGTGACTGTGTGTGTGTGTCTCTGTGTGTGTAGTAAAGGAAGCCAGAGAGGTTGGCTATGGCTTCTTCACTATGCTCAGGGATGAAAGCTTAAGCCAAGCTGAGATGCTTGAATGGACAAGACCTTTATTGCCTGGGTTTTCCCTGCAGCACTTAGCAAGCCCCAACATCTTTTTTTCTTTCTTCTGCAGCAGAGAAAGAGAAGGAAGTGCAACCCGCTAGCTGGCTTTATAATGTAGTAAATTCTAAGCAGATGAGAGTACCATTTGGAGTCATTAGGAAGCAAAAGTACACAAAAGCATGCCATCATCAGCAAGCTCAGTTTTTCTGGTTTCAGGAAACGTCTTGTGTTTGAGTGAGTATCTTTTACCTGGTATTATAAAACAGTTCACATATCGTCACTGTCCAATGAAAAACATGTATTTTCACAAAAACCACAGAAAGTCAAATTTGCGTTGCTCTCTTAAGCAAAAAAAAAAGTTATGAGGAGGCAAAATCATTCATTATTATCTTAAACCGTAATGCTTCTGATTATATATTGACCCACAGTGATGTCTCTTTGTGGCTGTTATTTAGGTAGTTTTTGCATTTCTTAGGCGTCCGAAATTCACGTTAAAATTCGCCATCTCCAAACACACAGTTAGACCAAATCCCAAATGGCTTCCAATTCACTATATATGCTCACTACATTGGGTATAACATATATGATAGCATTTTAGAACTTATGTAATGCACTAGATGCCCCTTAAAACATTATTTGAGATTCAGCCACAGAAAATACATGGCTCTGATAATACCCGTTGCAAATTAACTACTTACATGCAGTGGATGCATTTTTAAAATAAAGGGGATGGTGGCTTCAAACAATAGGGGACCCACAGTCTTACCCCGGGGAATGCCAAAAATCTATCTATCTATAAAGCAGTTAGTTATGTAGCTATCCAGCCTATGAAGACAATAGCCTCATTAATATAACGTACTGCAATTAAATATTAAACAATACCTTTGAGATTATAGACTCAAATGACTACTTTATTGACTGTATATTTTGCTTTCCACCGATCATAAGTTTCCCCTGTTGGTTTGACATGAACCTCCGCTACAAGGTCGCAACCTGGTGTGTAAATCTCATTAAATGAATTAAAATATCAATAATAGATATTCTTAAATGACGTAATGACGTTAATTTTAAAAAAAGAAAGGAAAATGAGGATGTCAGTTTTACAAAGGGCATGATAATGGGTTATTTTTCCTTTAGCAGGCGGATGGCATCACCTTGCATTCTTCCTAAAAATCGAGCCCTGCTTACATATTTGTTTTTGTTTTTTACTTAATTAGAAAATGGACACATCATTTTAAAAATGTATAAATGACATGCATTTATTCAGACACAGATAAAAGGTTTAGGAAATACACGTTTTGCTAGACTTACGATAAGCGACTAAAAGTAAAAAATGGGTTCTCAAACATTCGAATGTGGATTTTTTGCCTATGAATATGTAAATATTCTGGCTAGTTCACGCCACACATTGGATCTGATAGGAGACGGTAACGCAATGTCCTTATTTTGTCAATAAGGACACAGCCAGAGCAATAAAGGGCTACTGAGTACATAATGAGCATCATTATCACTCCCAGACAGACGGATTCGACCTCCCTGATGCTGTTTCCTACCCAGCAGGAGGGTGCCGGTGAGGAAACCGAGACTGACAGAAAGAGAGAGAGAGAGAAAAAAATGACATGCAAATGAGAGCGAAGGAGAGCGAGATTGAAAACAAACGAACAAACGGAGGCACTCGGGAATTGACTGCATTCAAAATTTCAACTCTCTGCTCTATGCTGTAGACGGGCGATATAGTAAGGATATAAGAAAGGGAGCCAGGGATAAAACAAGTTTTCGTGTACATGTGTAATGCGCCCTTGACATGTTGACATCAGGCTACTGTCATGTGACACTTTGTCACCGGCCACCTGGCAGATCCTCCACCTTCTCGCGACCTCATCCTCCAGTGACCCGAGGCGCCAGGCCCCTCCTCCTCGCCCGGCAGGCCCCTCCCCCTGCTGGGGTAAGGTCGAACGGGTCAGCGTGTCCTCATCTGTAATCCAGTGCCATTCGTCAGCAGCCGGGGCTGGAGAAGGCAGCCTTGCAACGAGGGGAGAATGCCCAATTAGGCAGCTGTCACACAAAGCGGGGGCTGCAGAAAGCGAGTGAGAGAGTGCGTGCGCGAGAGAGAGAGAGAGAGAGAGAGCGAGAGAGCGAGAGAGAGGTAGGGAGGTAGGAAAAAAAAAAAAAACATCCCCTGCTGTCTGCTGAAAGGACGAGCAGCTGTGGGTGCCAATAACAGCGATATGTTAACCATTTCCACCCGAAAGGGCAGGGAGAGCGTGAGCTGCCACGTTCGCTTACTTTATCTGGCTCGTAACGGAATATTTCTGTTTACAACCGGCGTCACGCTCAGCTGCCGAGGAACCTGGCTCGGGTTCTAGCACCTCAATTGGTACCAGTGTCATGCCGGAAATGCATCCGCATATAGTTTTTTTACCGTGCGCATGCCTCTATTCGAGTCAATCACGCACACCAGTGAGAGAGATGCAGCCCTCCTAAAAAAAGAGCTAACAATCTATGAAGGTTGGCAAGAAAACAAAACAAAAAACACATTCACCTTCTGCTGTACTTTTCCACAGCACTTTTTCACAGCCGTTCCTCGGTTCTATTTATTCACTGTCGCAATCTCTTGCTGGGAACAGCCGGCAAAGTACAGTTACCGAATATTACAAGTTTAATCAGAGATAAATGAGGCCCTGGAAGGGAGAGAGAGCTGACTGTGGGTTGAATAATCTCTCCATTCTTAATTAAATGACTGAAGAAAAGCCAGCACATTAAAGGAAAGAGAGCGCCTGGGTCCCCTGCCTTCTCCCTAGATGGGAGAGAAGTTAATAAGACAGTCAAGCTTCCGCAGTCATCAAGAGCCAAAAATCAGGCGCCCAGAAGAACAGAGAGTTTTCAAGGATGTGACCGAGCTCTGACAGAATAGGGCCGAAGGCGAGTTAGATAACGCGACTACTGTGAGGCTTAAATTGAAAGCGCTGCTTTAATATAAAATCAAAAGACAACAAGCATAAGCAGCCGATAACTTCCGAAACACAGCATGCATGAATCGCTGAATTGTTTTTCGGTTTAATTACAGAACAATGATGTGACACTTCTTCCACGTCTTTCTAATCTTAAACTTTTATGTCTTATAAAGTGGTCATATGTTCAGCGAGTAGATCATACTGCTTCTAAAGGAATATACACCCCCCCCCCCCCCCCTCCCCCCCCCCACCCCCCCCCCCCCCCCTCTCCACTTTCCTCCATCCCTTGGTTTGGGTGTGGGGACTTCGGGCGTCTT
>JAOUQW010000047.1:19550093-19562173 GCA_028565825.1 Olivaichthys viedmensis | reverse complement strand
AATGAACTCAATCTACTGTAGAATAAGTCTGTAATGTAATGAAACGTGGAGAAGGTGAAAGAGGTGTGCAGACTTTCTGGCTTGACTGAAGTGTTGATAAATGGCTGTGTATGGGCATTATTACACGACTGTTATGCTTATATTTCAAAAGTGGCATAAAGTCGATAGAAAAGACAATTAAATCATTACATTTCATAATCAAACACGTGACACTTGAGTGTTTGTTTCTCTCTGTTTTTGGTTATTCGGAACCATCTTTTTACATTTCAGTTTTAATTTCAACTCCCTCTGTGTGGGAGTTGCCGCCTTTTGGAGAACCCGTTAATACAGCTGGACCCAGACCCAATATAAACAGACGGGTTTAAAAATAGTCGTTTTGTGAACTGGAAAATGTTGTTGTGTTGGACTGCGGCGTGTCCTCTTTGTCTCTCGCATACCTTCCTGCCTGCAAACTGCCAGTCTAACCCTGGCCTGACCTTCAGCGCGCCAGGCAAACAAGGCTGACCCGCTGCTAAACTTTCCTCGTTGATAAGCGGCTGTTTAATTATATTCATCTACATGGATCTGACATTGTTCCAGGATGAAGTCAGAGCTGTGCAAGGTTACCGAGTGCTGAAAGTGGATGGGAATTTTAAACGCCACACGCTGCAGCACTTTGCAGCCAGCGACTATATTTTCTGCTTTGTTCCACGAGCCACAGAGGACAAGCATCCCCATTTGTTAGAGGGCAAACAGAGGGATTTTGCAGATAACAGGCACAAAGATTGCAATTTTCAGAGTGAAATTGCAAAAATAAGGATAAAAATTATAACTCATTTTCCTTATTTATTTCCAATGCACAACACAAAACTTAATCGTATTGCCTGTGGCTGAAATTCAAAACAAGTTTTTCTACATATTGTACCTTAGCCGTTTGAAATAAAAAAAAATGGTGTTTGTTCATTTAGTATGACCGACAAGTGACTGAACTCTTTACTACAGTGCTATGAATAAGTATATTAAAGAAACACTCCAGGGATATCACAACACGACATTACACGATATGTATCATGATGTCTAGGTTTGCTAACAGAGTGCCACAGTCGTGTCGCATTTAAAAAAACTACAATAATACAACAATCTTTCAATTATACTTTTATGAAACGTCTGTAAAAAATTATTATTCAACACGAAAGTCCAAATCAGCTACTTGTTACTGTAACAATGGAGTTGGTCAATGTTATAAAAGACCTGAGGCTACCTGTTATATATCACAAAAGCGCATCGTGATATCGACATCATATCATCATATCCAGCCCTACTCAACCTAAGCTCTATCTTTAGCCTAGGTGCAAATACGACGGACTTGAATTTCGGCACGTTTCCCAGTACTGAGAAAAGAACGAGAAACCTGTTTACTCGAAATTCACTTATAATGGAAGTCTAATGGAAGTTGTTGGAGCGTCAATAAAAATTTCAGCGAAACGCATATTTTTGTATAACACTGTCATGAATACTTCAGTCTAAGGTAAGCTTTAAATCTGTACAAGTCATCCTTTCAGAGATGGGACTGCAACACTACTGGTGTTGTAAATTATTATTATTATTATTATTATTATTATTATTAACTAGCTTGTTTTTGTTTCATGCGTTTTGTATTTCTTCTGTTCGTTTTCTACTTGTTGATTTAGCGTTAATTTTTACGTTTATGTTAGTGTCCTCTCTCTTTGTGGGACAGCCTCATTTCTTTGTAAACTATGTACTTCCATTACCAAAGTCTCAATGGTCCTCCATTGTATACATGTCTCTTTTCTGTTACATTTATACACTTTGAGTTTAATTTTAAATGTATGAATGGTGCTGTATAAATAAAGTTTATTATTATTATTATTATTATTATTAATTTTTATAAAAGAGAGATTGGACTACTTTTTCAGGGGGAAGGATTTATGATTATGCCAAAGTTACCAGCGCAGTTGCATGGGTTTGATAACCACAAAACCTTTGGAAAACGGCGTTAACCCAGCTAACAATTTTAGGTTAACAGAACGTTTTCTGAGTGTTCTGAGAATGTTTTTATATCAAATTTATGAACGGTACCATGAATAGTCCATAAGCATAGTTTTTGTCTACACTCTTAAAAATTAAGGTGCCAGAAAAGATCCTTTAGAACTTGTTGTTGGGATTTTTATTTCTTGTTCTCTGAAGATCCAGCAATCAAAAAGTAAACCAAACGGGTTGGTTCTGCTAAGGTATAACGCTTGAAGAACCTTTTCCAGGACCTTTATTTTTGAGAGTGTAACTGGGAACCTTGTGCGAGCAACGTTTTAATAACATTGTGCAGCAAACTGTTATTACAGCAGATGTTTTTAGAACAGTGCAGGAACGTTATTTTTGTAACATTCCAGTCGAACCTTCTTAGAACCTGTCAAATCCTTCCCTGAACGTTCTGATAGCGTTCTCTGTTAGCTGGGAAGTAACCGGAAATTTTTACCTGTATGGCTCCAGTGTTCGAAAGACTTTCCCTCGTGTCTGTCTCATCCTAACATCTTTGAATTTGCGTCATATAGTCGTGTATTTTAAACATTTATTGACGGAATTGAACAACTGCCATTAGACTTCCATTATGGGAGTCGAAATTATTCTCCATGGTAACCGCACATACACTACACATGCGGCAGATAGAGGTCAGTTTAAGAGATAAAAAGGTCACACAGCCTGCTTTTATTAATTGAAACTGGACTGCAGCGGAACCTTCGTGTATGCGGAGGACACTGAAGTGTTCATGACAGCCGCCGTCCCCATAACTTACAGCCGGGTCAATTCTCTCTGATAGATGGGTTTACATGTGTGTGCACCCCGGGGGAAGGAGTGAGCAGGGCGCCTATAAAATATCTTTAATGGCTGCACCCGGTGCTCCTCCAGTCTTCATCACATTTACAGGCAACCTGGATGTTTTATCACCTTCATCTCTCCTTGTTAGCTCTGGCTCGCCCACACAGCGCAGGCGAGACGTATCGACACCAGCGCTAATTAGATCATTGCCCTTATTTACGGCATTCAAATGTTTTCAGGTCAGCTCTAATCTCATCCTAATCAGTAAGGTCAACCCACGAAAAAAAAAGTGCAGACGGCTTAGAAAGCAAAAAAAAGGGCCAGCTCCATCGGTCTGGCTAAGGGTGTCAGTCGCTAACTGCTAAATAGCGTTACATAAGCAGCACAATGGCACAGAAAAAAGGTTAGTGCAGTAGAGCTGTGGGCGAAGCGGCGGAAGTTTGGTGAACCATGTCTGAAATGGTGTCACTGCATCTGAGCTGAGTTAATAGTACATGGAGGGTCACACGCCATTTTGATCATCTTATTGGCTGATAAGTTCAACGAGGTTGCCTCAGGCTATAGCTTTTTTTTTTTCTTTACCGAATTTCTTGAACCTCTTGAACTAACGACTACTGAAACGGTCCTGAACGAGAGCTGCACAGTTCCTGGATGAGTTCCTGTTTGGAATTCCCACTGCACTGCAGGGACTGTGACCGGTTTTTTGTTAAGAAAAAGCAGAAGTGACGCAAACTGCCAGGCGCTTTCGTCATTTCAGCACGCGACTCAAAATGACAACACAACGAACATGACGCAGGTTGAAACTGAAGTTGTGCTGTTCTTGTGTCGTTCTTGGTGATTTTTAAATGCTTAACTCCTCCTGGTTGGCTGATTCCGATTATAGCTACAGTTTGGTGTTTGGCTCGGATCACAAAATCACATCATGTTTCCATTCAAAACTGTGACTTCCTCAGTACTTTTGTATAAAACTGATTCGAAGAGTGTTGCGTATGAACTTAATTTTGGCTTTGGTTTAATCACATCCGAGACTAGATGACGTGGAACGCTGAACCTGCATGCTAAGCTAGCTAGCTAACTTGGCTAATGTTAGGCGCAGGCGTTGTAGTGATGAACAAAAACTTGGTTGTTAAGGTAGATTTTGGCAGGATTTTGTTAAATAAATCATAAATAAATCATAAATGATGATGGAAATCAAGACTTTGATGTGAGTTAGTTTACTAGCAGCTGGCTAGCAGGTATAGCAGGATAGCTAACTTAGCTAATGTTAGTGATGAACCGAATAGTTTTGTTATGGTAGATTTTGATAGTTTTGGCTACTGTTAAATAAACCCCTGATAATATGATTATGCAGAATCGAAAACTGAAATCTCTCTCATGTCTGCGACAAAGGTGAGCTAGTTTACTAGCTGTTAGCTAGCGGGGACGTTTCCCGATTGCATATTCATGTATATTAATAGATCCTGCCACTTTTAATGAGGATAGGTTTGTAGTTTTTACTCCCATGACTTTTTCGACTCGCCATTTGGGTAAAGACAAAAGCATAGCAAAATAATCTACTTTGGCATTCGTTCCAGCTCTGATATAGAATATAGGCAGGCAAGAGGGTTGGTCATAGTGTAAAGTTTGTGTTTGTCCAATCAGCAAAGTTCAGTATGTCAAGCTCCACCCCTAGAAAAGTACCTATTCTGGAACAGGAACTAAAAAGGCTCCTGGAACTACAGCCCAGCCCAGATATCAGATCTGGTTCCTGCAGTGGAAACTCACCCAAAGTTCCTGGGTTTCTGAAAACTTTCCAGTGACGCAAACGCACCCAAAGTTCTTGAGTTCCTGAAAAAGTTCCTGGCTTCCTGAAAGGTTTCCAGTGATGCAAACACACCTAAAGTTCTTGAGTTCCTGAAAAAGTTCTAGGTTCCTGAAAGGTTTCCAGTGATGCAAACACACCTAAAGTTCCTGAGTTCCTGAAAAAGTTCTAGGTTCCTGAAAAGATTCCCGTGGTGCAAAACGCGCCTCATTTAAAATCTCCTCAGCTTGACTTTGACGTGGTGGATTGAGATAAACTTGTCTCTGGGGCTGGGTCGAGATACAGCTACTCGAATTCAAGGTGACAGCTTCATCACCTCTCATATCTCATGCAACGCTCACTTTGTCAGGGAAAACATGTTTGGCTAAAAGCCATCACTCATCACTTTATCTAAAACGGGAAACGGTATTATAATCCGACTCCTACAAAAAGACAAAAAAAGATGCCTACTAACATATCAAACGAACGTGATTCATTCTGCTATCAGCGAGATCTGGCGCTCAAACAAGTGCCACACTTTTTTGTGCACCTTTAGCCCAGATAATTTTAACCGAGCGTAGCAGTTCTGGTTCTGTGCTCCACTTCCAATTATGCTGATGCCTCAAATGAGCGCGAGCGACTCCGCACAAAAGCCCACTAAGCCTACACCGAGCCACAGCGCTCTGCCCTGCAAAAGGGGAACTAAATCTGCACAAACACTTGTGTGAAGCCTTTAACTTTGGCCATGCTTTGTATTAAGGCGGTGAGCTTTTAGTAAGGCATTTAAAGCTGAAGTTTAAATGAGGTGCTAAACAGGTGATTCATTAATGAGTCACCTATGATTCATTTAACTCACCAACACAGACACTTTACGTATATGTGTCTGTTTACTGCAATTAAAAGCACAATTTTCTTTGGACACATTTCTTTTCAACTCGAGAAGACCCGGTTGTCATAATTATCCCAAATCTCTCTCTCTGGCTTAGAGACGAAGTGTGTTTTTCTGGTCGTGGCAACAACAAAAAAACAGTACTGAACCTTGCTTGACCTTGACGTGACTCGTGCATTGGATAACAACCTTGAACTATTGTCAACACCCAACAAAGGCACAGAGGTCTTTATCTTCTCAACAAAGTGATCACGATCGAATTTCAGGCCCCATTATTTCCGATGCTCACTAAAAATACATGAGCGAACACTAAAGAGTTGTCCCAGAGAGATCTCAGGTTTGGGGAAACATATTTTTCGAGGGCCTGAGGCAGCTTCAAGAGGCTTAAATTTCTGTATTTCAAGCTTTCACCATGACACAACCACTGCTTGCTCATACACGAGACGTCGAGACCCCAAAGCTTATCAAATGGTTCAACAGCTGCTTCCATTTGACAAATCTGAAGCCACACTAATAGGCCAACGAGAGCAATAAACCAAACCAAAACAAGGGATTACAAAAGACTCCATGACCATCACCTCTTCTCAGATGGCAAGCATTAGCATATGAAAGAGTCACGCTCGCAGCACAGGACTGCAATATTTACTCAGCTGTCTTTGCTGCTGCTTCTGTCCTCCCTACACCACAGATACCTTCCACACATGCGGAGCAAACACACAGCGGTGAAACAATGTGCCATGACCTGCACTGGAAAAAAATGTATCCCCATGGGCTGCAGAGTGAACTGTACAATGAGCCAATCAGCCATGGTGCGACGGTGCCCATGGTTGCTCAGCAACAGATCAGCCGGGCAGCTTACGATACAGTCATTCAGTGAGTAGCACTCGCGGACTACTCTCGAGTGCTCACATCTTCGTACTGAAATGGCTCTTGACAATGAATGGATTTCAAACTGCTCCAAACATCTGTGGATGTGTTCAGGATGTTCTTTCTGACAGTTATAAGGAACTCTGTGTTCTGCTTTTTATATTTACAGCCAGGTGCACGTGTGGTTTTCTTTTCATGTCCCTTCTTCGCTTTGATATGTATCTAAGACTGTGTTTACCCTGACGCTTTTTGGGATGACATGGTAAAAGGGGGGTCATATGACGCAGACTGAGACACACAGAATTGTACTGGGTAACTAAATCTATTATTAACAATAAAGCAACTCGATCTCATGGTCTTTTCACCGGCACCCCTTTTTTTAACCCTCCATGTTGGTTGTTTTCACTTGCCCACAAAGCTGGTGATTAGTCGGGTGATAAAAAAAAGCACTTGACATCATTAGCCCTTTCTGAAAAGTTAGACATTTTTCAATTTTTGAAAGTGCATCATTCCACAAAAACAAAAAAAGCTTGCGACAGCACTTCTTCCAACAGGATTACACGGTGGTTTAGAAACAAACGGCTTGTGTGAATACAGCCTAATAGTGCTTTTCCACTGGACAGTGCAGTACGGTATGGTACGGCCCAGTTACTAATCCAAATCCATAGCTATGCACTCCCTGGTAAAGTACCTGTGTCTGTTTCCCATTGCATAACAATACCTGTGAAAGTAGGCGGAGTTCTGCGGAGGTTGTGGGGTGGTGACATCATGTTCCACAAGACGCTAATGTTAACTGTAGCAACAATGGGGCTAGTTTCAAGTTCTGTTTTTGTTTTTTGTTTTTTACTCGCCATTCGGTTTTTTAAGTGAAGAGACAGAAAGCCGTTGACCAAAACGTAACTTTCTGGGTTTTTCTTTATTTTCTTTCACTACACTGCTGTGCTGTACTGTCCAGTAGAAAAGTGATTCTAGATAGCTAGGTTACATCCCAATCTGTATATCGTGCTAAATAGTACGGTACTAACAAATCGATTTTGGATGCAGCCCAAGTGTTTTCCTAAAACGTCTAAATCGATTGACGACTCGTAACGATTCTGTGACGACTGCGTTTGACTAATCAATGGTCTGCACTGTTTCTAGCTCCACCCACATGTCCCTGTTTGGAAGTTCTTGGCTAAATTCAGCACGGGTACTTAGTTACGGTACGGGTCACTTGGCGATGGTAACAACAACAAAATATGGAATCACGAATTTGTCACCATTCCATGCTGTACTGCACTGATATAGGATCAGTGTAATGGCTTCGATCATATGAATGGAGAGCATTCATATTGACATGCTGCATGACTACTCAGTGTTAGTAGAGCTCATTCGATATGTGCGGCTTGTTAGAGTCTATAGTCAAATCATGAATTTGACCTTCAGGAGCTTCGGCAGGGTCAACAGGAACAGGTCCCAGAGGGGCGTTTTCCAAAGCTGAATTTAGATAATCTTGTCCTGCTAATCAGTATGAGCTGGATTTACGAGTTTCATTCAGGGTTTAAAACCACATAACTCTTGAGATCCGATAGATACCAGGATACAAGCGGAACTCGCAATCAGGATTTAAATACAATACAATTCATGATGCCATAATCTTGCATCACCTTATGTTATAGATTACTGGTTAAATAGTTTGGTTTAATGAACTCCTAAGGAGTTGGCGCTGTGTGCGAAACATATAAGAAAGGGCGTCATTCGACACCACAAACATCAATGTTTCAAATAACGAACAATATAGCGCAGATCAACTAGACAAACATGCAGTCATGTTTCCCCTCATGTGATAGTTCTTGTCCTAACCTTGTTTCATGTTCAGAGGCGTTTCAACATGGCAGTAAATCCATAACCCTGTTCTTTCCCTCCCCAGTACATGCGAACGTCCTCTCTGTCTCTCACTATACATCAATCCTCTCAGTCATTCATAAATTCTAAGAAGAAAAAAAATCCCCTTTTAGATAATTGGTGGGCAAATTTAATTTCTAAAAAAGCTCTTCAAAGAGCGAGACGTAATGAAGTTGGGACGTCTCCTCGCCGATCCGCTCAGCACCCCACCCTCTTCTCTTCACGGGGCTTGGTGTGAGTGGCGGCGCTGTGTAGGACACTTACATTAGAGTCAGATGATTATGTAGGGTGAAGTGCTCCACAGCTCAGCTTATTGTTGCTGACACGATGCCCTTGCCTGAGCTCCGCAAAGGACAGACAGCTAAGAAGTTTGTAAAGGACAATCCCACACACACACCCCCACCACTAACACCCCCCACTGTAACGAACAGAACGGTGCTGCGGCAGCCCTCGGACTCGGAAATTCTCTGCTCGACAGGGGACATACATCAATCCGTCAGGGTCCAACCATAGACAAGCCCATAACCTTCAAAAGTCTCAGCATCAGTGTTGAATGGCCAGCAGTCAGAGTGAACCACTTTTTTCCCCTGGGCTTAGCTTAATATAACCACCGACTGGTTAAATTAAGATGCCGTTGAATAACGTTGTTAAGTCCAATTTAAGTGCAGCACCTATTGTGTCCTTTCTGTAACCGTGCCACACAGTAACCTACTTTGCGTTCTTCCTGTAGTTATTAGAGACAGGGTGAAAGAGCAACTCTGTGCATGAAATGGTCAAGCAGAAACTCATCAGTAAGACCTTCTCATACGACAATTCGTTATACACTGTAAAAACATGCTTTAAAGTGGTAAACTAAAAACCGTATACGATAATTCTATAAATGCACTTGCAATTAAAGTCTTTACATTAACAATTATTCGCAAGTTTCCAAGCTCAGCCTTTTACCATTTTAATACTTACACGATGATATTTCACCAAATACGTCTGTAGATTTCTAGCTGGCCAAATATTTCACGTATTTGGTGAAATATCATTAAATAGGTATTAAAATGGGAAATTGTTGGGCTTGAAAGTGTGCAAATGTAAGGCTTTTTATAGTTATCTTTTACAGTGTTGTTTAATACGGTTTAGCTATGGTTTTACTGTAATAGTATATATTTACTCTGGTAAGTGTATGTTAAACCATAACACTACCTAGATTTTATTACAGTGCTTTATGGTAACTATGATTATTACATATATAAGCATGATTTCACTGGGGTCCTCATTTTAACTGTTATGTTACTCTTATGACGCTACTATAGGTTGCTATATGGTTTAATTAAAAGATTCACGATATATAGTTTGTCAATTGTGCAATACTGATATCACATGAGTGTAATATGCAAATGACCCCTCTAGCAAACCACAATTTTTCATTATGTGAGTATTCTGAGGTTCCAGATAAGTTTCTTTTTTGTGGGTTTTATGATAAAATGTGCCATGATTGCCGTGACTTTAGTCAGATTAATGCGGGCCAGTCTTTCCCCATTAGACATCACGAGTTCACCACGATATCGCAATGTAAAATAATCAATATAATCTCAATTTGCTATTTTTGCCCATCCATATTGTGCAGCCCTAGTTTGATATTGGGTGGATATTTAATATGGATGAAGGAACCATAGTTTTAGTTTTTTTTTCTCAGAGTGGACCCAGGTCAAGATTTGCTCAAAAACACTCAACTATGTAACCGTGGTATGGCTTTGTACATTTATTATGCGAGGTTCCAGGATTACAATACATAAAGAACATGAAAGGAATGACAAAAGCTCACCTAATGTGGACTTTGCAACTTTAATATGTTATTATATGTTATATAATATGTGAATATTATATGTTATATAGTAAAAACTACAGTAGTCATCATACGTCATAAAATAAAATAGTTTATTTTTATCAAACATTTCTGCAATTTAATCCGTTTCCTCCAAAGTTTCGTCAGCTTCGATTGGTTTTACTAGAAGAATGGCATACACTGTGAGAAAAAAAGGTTCCTCAGGGGTTCTTTGGAGAGTTAAGGGTTCTTATCTTTCTATGTGGTGACCATAGTAGTAATAAAACCGACAGACATACCATAGTAACCATGGTACAACTATGATTTGCAAACCATGGTTTTCTTATTTTTTCTTCTTCTTCTTCTTTTTGTCAGGGTTCCAACCAAACTCCTTATTCATTCAGCCTAAAACAGGAATCACCACAGGCCAACATAGAACCCCTTCTCCTAAAGTGTCCAGACGTCTGATATCTTTGAGTACATGAAGTACTGAACTGTTTGTCTGAGCCATATTAAGCTGTGTCTTATCTCTTTAAACGCAGTGTCATTATTAATGATGGCAAAACAAACCTCAAGTGTTTAAGTGTAAGTACACAGTGTAACTCGGCCTCTTCTAGTGACAGCCTGTTGTTGAAGGGTGCACAGAACGTCCACTGAGAACCTGCTCACACAGTGTTTCTTTTTGACATGTAAAGACCTGTTGGTGCATGCCAACAAGCTTAGAGCCACATCTCTGTGTACGTTGGCGCTACCCATGTCCCTGCTTGGTATCTCAGCATGGAAGAGATCTCACTTCAGTGAGGGAGAATTCACGCATGTGCAGTGGGGGGTGCGCGTACGTGCGCCGTAAATCGCATGCATAATACCAGTCCACTCTATAAAAATGTCACCGGTGCACCCCGCTCGCCCTGGGCTGACATTTCTATTCTACAGATGGAAAAATCATTTCAGTGCGGCGCTGCTGACAGATGAGCTGGCACCCGGAGACATGATTTAAGATCCTTCTTTTCCTTTTGCCCTCTACTTTTGCTTACGCGTTAGTTTTAATACAGGACTTTTTGCTTGCATTTGTTTCCTTTTTTTCTCTCTCTCCCCCTCAGCTCCTACCCTCCTCCTCCTCCTCCTCCTCCACCTCCTCCGCACGGGCTTATAGCGCGAGCCAATTTAAGAGCCACTGTAAATGTCTTCTCCTTAAAAGCTGGTGCAGAGCTAAGATCTTTTGCTGGCATACTCTCGTTGATCCGTGGCGTTTACAAGAACACGTCCTGCCAGTCGTCTTTTTTTGAACGAGGCAGTGCTTGCGTGGGCACTTCGCCGCTTGATTTATCTGACCTCGATCTCACTCCGGGGCCTGCTGTTGTGTTGCTGTTTTTCTTTCTTTTCTTTTTTTTTTTCAAAACTATGAATAATGCAGCTCAATCTCCATTACGAGCAATCAATTATGGGTCATGATTGAGGGACGTGATGATGGCCTTATGCCCAGTAGATGAATCTGTCATTATCTCGTGAATAATGTGCTGCATGCGTGTATATAGAGGGTGCACATACTTTTTGCACGTATTCTTTTCATGTCATTCCTCCTTTCCGTATTTCCCTATAGTGTTTCAATAGTGTTTACCGTTTCGATTCTTTTTGCACTCACACAAAAGCATTTTTTTTCTCTGTTTTTCAATTCTCTCCGTAATTGAATTCAGCATGAAGGTCAAAGTCCCGTCACCTGGGTCTTGTAAGTTCAAGTCAGCATGTGATAAACACGCATGGCACAGTAATTCCACCGAACAAACAACGCACGAGTTCACAAACCGCTTAAACTGTTTGGCCCGACCTCGTTTCTGAGCAATATGACTGAAACTGAAACATCCTGAAGCATCTTGATCTGACAAGACAATTGTGTTTCCTTTTGGTCCTTTTGGCTGACATGTTTAACCCTTGTGTAGTCTTAACATTCTGTACACTCCCCTTGTCCTATGGGTCAAAAATGACCCTAAGACAATCTTTATACCCTGGTGGTGTACAGCTTTCATGGAAAT
>JAOUQW010000047.1:19503519-19513745 GCA_028565825.1 Olivaichthys viedmensis | reverse complement strand
TATCTATATCTATATCTATATATATATTAACATAATGATATAGATAGATAGATAGATAGATAGATAGATAGATAGATAGATATAGATAGATAGATAGAGATAGATAGATATTTGATACGTTAAGTATATTTAAGGTTGTATTTAGATTTACACATGAACAAACACACCTGGAGTATACAGAGTGTGTGGTATTTACACAAGTTAAATTTAACTGCCCTTGAAGTTAATTTAAGGTTTTTGCCTATGTCATTTTAAATTCTTCCCCCCACCTCCCACGACCCTAGAACACACACACACACACAAACATTCACATGTCCACACTAACAGGGAAACCTGTGTTCCAAAAAGGCTAAATAAACCAGGCACACGGTGACCAAGAGGATGCAGCTGGGTCGTCTATCTGCCTCCCTAGACTGGTGCTGAATGGAGGAGAGGGGTAAAAGAGGGAGAAAGAGAGCAAACAGGAGGAGTATTAGGCTGTTGAGTACAATGTGAGCACCTGGATACAGCTTTCCCTCAAAGCTCTGCCTTCATCCGGCCCAGTCCGGATACACTCCAAAAGACACACATGAAAGACCCTCGCTGTCTGAACTCGGCTGCCCCCTTTCTGAACTGCCCTTTCAGTTCACTAACTCCCCTTCCTGCTCTTTGATTCTTTTTAATTACATCACGACCCAGCTTTAAAAGCTTCCTGCGACACTCGGAGAAGCCTTGGGAAGTCACAGAGTGACCAAAACAGAAGATTTGAGATGGTATACACTGGGATGCCAGTTTATTAGATATACAAATGTAGAAACTGATAAACTGGCAACTCAGTGTACATTGGTAATACTACTGTGACTAAGACAAGTATGGCTAGTACAGAGAGAGAAAGAGGGAGAGACTATGAAAATGAACTAAGAGTAGCAAAAATATGGAACCTGATCGCATGAAAAATGTGTACGATTTCAAACGAACGAGGCCGACTTGGTTGGATTTCGCTTGATTTCATACGAATTAAGTCGTAAGAAAAGGTACAAGGTGCTAACCCCACCCCTAAACCTAAACTTATCCTTTGTAACTTGTCATACAAATTGTCATGCGAATTCTTATACATTTGCAAGCGTTAGACCATTTTGCAATTACAAACTTGAAAGCTTTCCTGCAAACACAGCAATGTAAGGCCAAATATATGGAAAAGCTGTGGCATGTTTTATTAGTTAGTTAGAATAGTCTAAATAATTGTATAAAATTGTATAAAACACACAATTATCTGAATTTTCCACTCAAACAGCTGGAGAAACTACTTACCTTTGGAGAAACTTACTTATCCTAATTTTTAAAAATTAACTTAATAGTACTTTAACTCAAAAACATATGTGGCAAAACTATTAACACCGCTAAAGAATATTTAAAATATATGCAAACAAGCGCCCAAACCCATTATAAAATATGGTGGTTGATTATTGATGCTTTGGGGCTGTTTTGTGGCTGGTGGGCCAGGGGCTATTGGGAAAATTAGCAGGATATTTTAGCCCAAAACCTGTCTGCCTCTGCCAGGAGGTTAAGATTCGGCCATAGATGAATCTTTCACCAATATAGTGAACCCAGATATACATCCGAATCAACACAGAAATGGTTGCGGGACACAATGTTTTGCAAAGACCACCCCAGTCTTTGGATTTAAACCCAGTTGAAAAACTATGGTGTGATTTGAAGAGGGCGTCCACATGAACAAGCCTAAGAATGTAAAGGATCTTGAAATGTTCTGCATGGAGGAGCATCTAAGATCCTCTACAAGTGTATCCAAGTGTATACAAAAAACATTTTTTCTCTCCAAGGGAGGAGGGGAGGCTTCACCATATATTAATTCTAGGGGTGCCAATAATTTTGAAATCAGTGTTGTGCAGAAAGACAAATCCACTACTTTTATGTTAAAAAAAAGATAAATAAATAAACAGTGTTCCCATCGGTTTAAACTCAAAACATCACTTGTTCCATACTCATGTTTGCTCATTTTCATGAAGGGTGCCAATAATTCTGTCGTTGACTATGTGCAGTTTGCAGAGGCACCCGTTTGCTTCTCTCCTGTTGGTTTACAGTAGTTTGCTTATTCTCGGTTAATGTGCTGATGTGGACGCCAGGAGGAAGCTGGACCCCGTAGAAGGAAGATGGAACAAAAGATCACAGAGGCCAGCAGCTCCACATGACTCCCGGGAACAGAAGGACAAAAGGTCACCTACTGCCGACCAGACACGACAGAGCACATGGAAAAGAACACAAGGTCATAGAGATCTCGAACCCTGAATGCCAAGCAGGACAAAAGGTTAAAGTTCAAAGGCAGATGAAGAATTAAGGATCTGTGACGCCATTGGACACTTGTATAGGATGATTTGTCCTAGTTTTGTCCTGCAATACTGACACAGGACTGTTGAGCCTTCACAAATCCAAGTACCCAGGGCCGTATTCAGAGTCAGCAACTTCAAAAGATACGTCAATAGTTACGCAGGGAAAGTTCTAGGTATTCAGAGGTGCTTAAGTTAAATTTCTGAAATTACCCAAGTGCAATCCACGCCTCCGAGGTTGCCAGGTCTTTTCTTGTGTACCACTCTCTTGGAAGAAGTTTTTCAATAGCGTCAAGACCCCCCTCCCCCCCTAAAATCAAGCACTTGTCTTTAAGCCCCAAAAATTCGGGGAATAGAAAATGCGCTTTTGCTGTCAAGTGAAACGATGTAGAATAAAAGCAAGAGACAATAAAAATACAGTTTAGACTAATACAAATGAGAAGAATTCAATAATATGCTGAGAATATATTAAATCTGATTGTCATGAATAGTCATGATTATCACGTTAATTTGCAATTATGGAAAATGCGTCTTAATTTAACAATATTGGTTTTACCCACATTAATTGGCCACGATAAGATTTATCTATTAATTTTTATTTTGTGCGGCAACGTACTAAATTGTGTACACAGTTTAGTTCAATGTGACCATAAGAGTAAATCAAGGTCATAAAATTGAGGTAATGTGATGTGTAAAAAATTGTCTATAATTCTGTGTCCTCCAAGCTCCTTCGTGAATACAAAAAAAAAAAAAAAACTTTCCGTGGCCTCTTAAAGGCTTCGTAGATTCATTATTTTATAATGTCATATTTATATATTTAATATTGCCCTCGAATGGCATTCCATAGTTTTTTCCGCATAGTATATTTACGTTGCCCAAAACATATATGTTAGGGTAAAATATTGTGGTGACAGTGGTGCTCTTCTTTCGAGTCGATATTGCGCAAGAAAAAAAAAGGCTTACGGTCAGAATCGTGCGTAACTGAGACACGCCCCGTGCGCAAATAGCTCATAACTGTCCAAGCAGCGCTTAATTCTGTGGTTAATTCTGAGGTCTGAATACGGCCCCCAGTAAAGATCTGATGGCTTCCACGGATTTCCCTCCTATCCATGATCTATGTATCCGACCACCCATGATCTCAGTAATACCCCTCACCTAACTGCTTAAAACACAAGCCCCTTCTGAAGAATCCAGCTCCATCAGGTAATCCTCTACCCTGTTCAAGCCACTCATCTAAGGCCTGTGTGAATGCACTATGCACTGGAGGATGGTTTCACGCCTGGATGCTTATTTGATTAGGTGTACCGAGAGCTTACTGTGATAAAGCGTAAGCCACGTCTTGCTGTGGTAAGCCCTGCTCCAATTCAGAGACAAGGACAGAACATATGCACTGCATGAGACGGTGCAGATTTCGTCATCTTCCTTCGGTGAACTCAGCACATACAGTATATGAGAGGGGATCCACTTCGACATTCTGCCCTGAGGGGGAAAAGCTCGAGTTAGGTTTGGTCAGTCAGATGCAAACGCTGCGTGATTTACAGACAGATTTAGCTAGCACTCCCATCGTGTCCAGACTCAGAAAAACCATCCTGAGATACAAATACTTAAAAACCTCGATTGATTCCAGCATGGCCTCTTAATCGTCTTGTGGTTGATTCTGGCCTTTTGATAGCTTGCTGTAGGACTAGCTGTAGGCAGAGGTGTGTAGTAGCGTGCTACATTGACTTGTTACGCACCATTAAGTAACTTTTTGAATAGCTTGTAGTTGTAAGAATAGTTTAAATAGGGAGTACTATTTGGGTGGGATCAGTTTTCCCAATATATATTTGCGAAGTAATCTTTGACCTTTATTGTAACCACTTGTTTTAAGGCTCGTGTCTGTGCACTTGATCATTACTACACTACACGCCCATAACATGTATGTAAGCTATACCTCCTCTGACAAGTTCTTTTAATTGTTGCCTCTATTTTATCATTTGGCATTTTAAACTGAGCCTGTACTTGGTTTCTGTGAGAGTCAATACAAAAGAGGGCGAAAGCTTCCTGAAGTGTCTCCGTACTTAAGAAAAAGCGTGAAAACTCTTTTCCCACAAGATTGGACAGAATATTCATTAAAATGTCACTTCACATGAGATATATATTACCTGGGGTTGTTTCAGAGATATATATCACCTGGGGTTGTTTCAGAGATATATATCACTTGGGGTTGTTTCAGAGATATATATTACCTGGGGTTGTTTCCAGACATGGGAACATGCAGTACGGATTCTGATAGGACTAAAATTACAGGAGATACTCCCCATGTACAACTAATCCTGTCCAAATAGAGATTTACTCAAGAAAAATTGTAAGGACAAAAACATAATTTTACTCACCGTCATATTTGGCCTTGTTCCTCCAGCTACATTCTTTCTCGGTTTTTTTTCATTCTCTAACTTATCTGCTCATTTTGTTCACTAGAAGCTCTTCAGTTTATTCGGTTCTCTGCTGCTTGTTTGTGAAGACACTATGAGGTCACTCCTTACATGACTCCGTCGTTTCACCAATCAAACGTCGTCAAGTTAAGGTCGACGCAGGCTGCGACAGATGGGTTCGTGGAGGAAATCAGTGATTTAGCCATGTCACCTAGCTAGCATGCAAAGAATGTTATGCATCATGTTAACGCTCCTTCACAGATGACAGGTGTAGCTTGAGGCAATACATGAGTTTAAATCATTTTTGTCTCCATTTGTCTACACTAAATTGTTTTGACCTCATTACCATCATCATTATCATCACTGCTTGTTGTGACTCGTGTTGTCTCTTGGTCACGTAGTTATTTGGTTGACTACTTTTACTTCTACTTGAGTCATATTTTTAGGTAACCATACTTTTACTTGAGTAAGGCTTGGGCTACTTTATTCATTCTGGCTGAAGGATTGGGAGTAGCGTAACTTGGGCTGATGTGTGACCTGCAGGTTGCATGCATACACACACAGGAACGCCACTTCATTGCCCTCTGTCACTAAAATTTATTGGACCTAATGGAGGAGGCTCTGTTTTGGCATTTTACTGAAGGAGGTGGGAAAGTGGTGGCTTTTTTAGACTCCGGTCGAGTCAACACTTCCATCCTGGGAAGAATGCACCGAGTGTGTGTAGCTCCATTTCTGAAAGGACTTACATTTCGTCGTTTGGTCCCCATACAGACGGGTGACAAATGGAAGAAAAAATTCAACATAAAGTGTCTTAGTAAGGTGTTGGGCCACCACGAGGAGTAGAAAATCTCTACCATTTTGACCAATATCTGGCACCTAAAACAATACATTTACTAGGCTTGATTTTTGCTGCTCTCTCACTAGCTAGTGTCGGATAGACGAGCATGTTTGAGATATGCTGGTAAAAGGGACATTACTTCTGTCTAATCTAAGACATGATCAGTATAAGAGATAATAAAGTTTCTGATCATGTTTTTGTTACATTTATGTAACAGTTTACTTTAAATAATACTTACTTTAACTTTTCTTTATCAACTAATGCTATCCAGTGGCCGGATAATTATCTTGGTATTACTGTATTAAGCTGGTATTGAGCTGTGTGAAAGTGCTGGTGAAATTGCATCAGTGCCTTTTGTTCTTTTTACCATATCGGAGTGGACTGTTTAGTTATTTTAGCATAGTCGCTTGTTAGAAATGTGAAAAAACGTTTACACACTGAACCTAGTCAAACTGTATAGGCCCTGTATAGATAGCAAGCTCAATAGCAGCATCTTCTGGCTAATGCTAGCAGCACTGCTTTTCATTCACTGTTCAGAGACCAAAAACACTGAAACATATACAATATGACAATAACAACTAACAGTTTCTTTAAAGACGTGGATGCAAAGCAAGCAGAGACCAGTGACATTATCACAATGCATTACTATTATTGTTTACCATATGAAGTTAAAACCTTTATAATCAGAAATCAGATATGATTTTCAAATGTCAATTTCATTTCATTTAACCAAGTTGCACATTGTACAACCTCAGATTTAGTCCAACAAATTTAGCTAAGTGAATATTTGACCCATGATATTGCTCATGTAGAAATACTTCTTCACCTTGAGCAATTGTACCATCATTATATCATTTACAGTATGAAAAATAAGAGCACCAACAAATAAGCAAAAAAAGCTGAGACTGAGAGTGCATTCATTCTTTAAGTAGTCAAATGCCGTGCCAAAGAAACTGCATGCGGGCTCTCCAGCAAAGTGCACTTTCAATGCCAGCAATGTGCAGAACGTATTCAAATCTAATTTCTGAAATTAGAGATCTACTCTTGCCAAGCTAATGACACTGCCTCATTACTCAGTGGGCTAGAGTGGACTGGAGCACCTCCTGTGCTTGGCAGAAAAGATATGCTTTTTTAAAAGTGCATTTTCAGACTTTAATGTCCGTCTGAGAAGGTAAGTTTAAGTACTTAAAGTGCCCTAAGATGTCTGCTGTCTAATCCCTCTACAGTGGGATACTTACTTGGCACAATGGAGCTTCGCTTGTCACTGCCATTACATAGAAAATACTATCTAGCTAAAAAAGAGTCAGTGTGTATTGAAGTATGCACAGTTATTAGCATAATCCGTTCTTTTGTGCTGTTTCATCTGAACAAAAATTACATAGCACTTACATTAATCGAATGCAATGGTATCATAAGGCACCATAGTAGAATGATGGTGGAATATGTAATAAACACAGTTACCCTAAGGCTGGAGTCAGTGGCGTAACTACCGGCAGTGCAGGGGGGGCAATCGCACAGGGGCCCGTGGCGTGAGGCCTATTGACGTCTTTGGGCCTCTTATATGTCAAGTTTAACACCACCTATGGCTCATAAAGCAGATCCGATAATTTAACAACATACTTTATAATCGGATCTGGAAATCAGCCCTACTGTCAATTTAGATCTCTCACTTATTCATAATGCATCTCTTGCATGGTAGCCATTTTCAAACGGATCCTTCGCAACTTGCAGCATGAAGATATATTCATTATTTATACTTCTAAAATCCTAAAAGAGCAAAATGACTCTGCTCAAACAACATATAAAAAATAAGCATTTTATCAACGTGTGCCCAAGGGTTCTCGGGAAATAAAATAAATTAAATTCCATTGTCATTTTTTAGTGATTGAAAGTAATTTTCGTATGGAGGGCCCATTATTGTTTTTTGCACTGGGGCCCATAAGATCCTAGTTGCGCCACTGCCTGGGGTTATACTTGCTGTTAACTACGTGGACGGATCCGCAAGATGGCCACCGTACGTATCCTGCATTCATTCGGCAAGTCGATTGTGCACGTCCCAAAAAATGAATGCAACGCATGCGTGTAGTGCAATACCAGCGAACACAGCGGGGGGACGCGTTTCTGCCGTTTTCCCAAGATACACATTATCATAGCCTCCTCAGTTCCCGCCATCTTTACTGTTTACCTTCTTGTGCAAAATCAGAGGAAGTGGTTGAAGAAGATATTCCGGTGCTTGTGAGCTATGTTTCGGCTCTGACCTGCTCCCTAATGGACAGAGTTTTTAATCCTCCAGATATACGGACGTTATGGAAGCGAGCATGTGATCAACGACGCTCGTGTAGCTGCGGTGTCAGCACACGTACACGCAGCCACGCAGCCACGCAGCCAGTATAACCCCGGCCTAAAGCACTATAGTAAAAACGCAGTAGTATTATGGTGGTATCATGGTTTAGAGTTTGATAACCACCATGAGTTTGATAACCACCAGATGCTGGTTATGATTAACCAGTTAACTGTTATCAGGCATTAGTTATAGCAATGTCCATCAGCATTGAACTAGCACTGCTTAACATAGCCCATGTTAGCTGAAGTAGGAATCCTGATTCTGGAAATACAGCTGGCATTATATTTATTTTTGACTTTTTAGTTAACATATTAGGGCCCTGATTTACTAAGATCCCAAATAACGAGCGCTAATTTGCGTGTGCAATGGGATAAATTGTTCGCTCACATAGTGAGCATGTTTTGAGTGATGTAAATGAGGTTTTTGCGTGCGCTAATTGTTCTCGATAGCCGTGATGAGTTTAGATCTCTGAAACTCTGAAACTGAAACTTGCCACACACGCATTTGCGCATCCAGTATAACGTAGATTAAACGCGGTGAGACGTGTCGAAAAAATTGTTAAAATACAACACCAACGCAAAATAAAAGAGTGTATGTTCTGTTCATAAGGTGCGTGTGAATAAAAGTCTTTTCACAGGTTCTATTTAAATGCGCGAACGTGCGGCGAACATCTAATATGAAACCAACTTTGCAGTAATAGTATAGTAATATTAAAAGTCATCATTTTAAGAATGAGGGTTTCCGTGAATGTGCAGCTGATTTGCGACGCGCATTTGTCAAATGTCAAAATATTTTATAATAAAATATTACATAAAAAATGACATAAAATTAAAAAATATTCAACAGCACAGCTTGATGACTCTCCACTTTACTCATCAAAATTGCATCCCTGCTTCAGAAAAGTTGCTACGTGACACGAGAAAAAGAATGTCGGAGTCCTTTCTTTTAGGTATATTCTTTGAAGCGATGCTTACATACCATATATGGTTAATTGTGGGCGTGTCTGTATTTAAATAAGCAGTGATATGCTCGCGCACGGTGGCTACGAACAGTTGGGATTTATTAAGCTTCATTACCTACACTTGTGCGTACGACCTGCCTATGCACATTTGATGAATCTCAATTTTATTGTGCGTATGAGTATTTAAAACCTTTTCTACGCAATGAATGATTAAATGAGGCCCTGAGCACAAAAGCCCATTCCAAAAGGAGAAATTGAAAAAAAAAAAGAAGAAATTGTTTGTTTTTTTGGTTTTCTTTGGTTTCCCCACACACCTTAACAAAACCTTTTGGGTCCTTTTTTGCTGCTTCTCTTTTTCTGTTCTCTTTCTGTCTGGACAGCTAATTCTGCCACATCTCCGAGGATGGAGTCTCTCCCAAAATCAGCTGAACATGGTTGACTTTTGCTTTCTTAAATCAGCATGATCTCACTGGTAAAATATCTGTATATTTAAAGGCATTTATTTACTCTGGCTGTATGGTGCAGGGTATTTATTTTAGAAGACAATTCCATTCAGGTGCCTCGAGAGCTCAAAGCGATTTTGCTTTCTCATCATGAACTAATGTATAATGAAATGTGAGTCCAATTAAGCAACTGTATAGTCGTAATGCTGTAATGACAATGTAAACCAAACACCTGCCCCATCAGGACACGTGTCTTCAGGTTGCTGACGACCGACTTTATTCTTGCACCAGTAGCACTTTAAAGCATTTGAAGATGGCAGCATGCCAATATGTAAATCAAGAGGTCCAACATGGTCTCACACTTGCAGATTCATAACAATGACACACGAGTTAATTTGTATGAAAAGTTACAAAGGTTAATCCTCAGAAATCAAGTATTAATTTGGTTGATGCATTTTCTTTTTTAGCCTTTAAAGACTGGTTTTAGGATGCCTTTAATCATAAAAATTATGATTTGTACATATTTTTATGGGTCGATTTTGGGGAAAATGCCTGTGTTTTCAAGATTACGAAATGTTATCATTGTGATTTTAAGTTTAGAGAGTATTACATATCACATATTATTTTATTAACATTAACCTACTGTTTAAAATTGCAGTGAAAATGTATACGCCACATAAGCGAAACACGAAACTTTTGAAAAATGTCTTCTATGGGTCATTAGAAAAGAGCAAATTTTAGATTTCTAAACTTTTATTTTCCAAAACTTTTAATGTGACAGAGAAATGTTTGTAAGTCATTAAAGAAAGTAAGATACTCAGTAACAGAGCACTTTTTAGATAAAAACAGAATCAAGGCTGTTCTGGGATTTTACCTGCAGAGACAGAAGCAAGTGAGAGCCA
>JAOUQW010000047.1:19490352-19502106 GCA_028565825.1 Olivaichthys viedmensis | reverse complement strand
AGAATAAGTCTGTAATGTAATGAAACATGGAGAAGGTGAAAGGGGTGTGCAGACTTTCCGGCTTGACTGTATATATAAAAAGCTTGACCTCTGCTATTGTGCATGTCCAGCTGAAAGAACTGATGATGCAATTCATGGTTTCAATTTCAGGAATCATTAATGATATCATGCTACTGTTCTAACGTAAAAGTTCTGGGTAGTACTGTACTAAAGCCATTTCAGTATTACTTCTCATACGTTTGGGGGGGGGGGTCGAGTTTGAGTCTGTGGTCCAGAGTGGATTTATTTATTATCTCATCATACATCTTCACTGGCTGTAAGCCATCTAAAAGCTCCGCTATGCAGCTGTAACCCCGGAAACATAACACTGATGGCTTGCTGACCATCCAAACAAATGAAGGGTACTACCTTTCTGTTCTTTCACTCGAGTCTCAGGACCCTGACGCACCAAGCCGACTGTCGGCCATCTGATCCCGTCAAAAGGTCTGCGGCTGACCGATACATGTAGTTTCTGCAGAAGGTTGGCCCTTGTTAACGCCAGCCATCGCCAATTGAGCATGGTGAATCAGCGTTCAAGGCCGGGGGGGGTTCTCCAATTGGCTGTTCAGCAGAGCAATTCAGTCCATCTCAATCTCATTTTCAACTTTTGCTTTCCTCATCGTCTCTCAACTTCTGCACATCTGCTGTTGCAAGCTGTATTTTTCTGCACGGAAGTCTGAGCAGACCTTTGAAACGGATTCACATGTTGCATGTTGGGCGCAAGCTGTCGTTTTTTTGCGGCGATCCTCAGTCAGCATTGGTCGGCGCTACTGGTGCGACGTTGGCTTGGTGCGTCATGGCCCTCAGGCTTTAAGGCAAATTTACTAATCTAATTTGCATCTTGGGTTACAGGTATACACAATCATAGCACTTTCACCTTCTACCTTTTCCAGATTGCGTTTGTAAAATAAATCTAATCGTCCGGTGTCAGTAACATGCCTGGTAATACAGTTCTAGTAGACCTTTAAGAACCAGTACTAAAAGGCCTTATTAACACTAAAGTTGCAGATGATGGGAAACATGTCGAGTCTAATTGTCGTTTTATTGCGTCACCATTCGCAGCATCAGTGTGTAAAGAAAGCCGTCTGTGGTCACACTACAAACTGCTGAAAGAGCAAACCAGCACTTCATGGTGAGAATTTACGCATCTGTTCGACTCAACAACCTCGATGTATCTGAGGGGAAGAATGGTTCCTTGCAAACAGTACGATAAACAAAATGCAAAAAATTACTAATCAAAAACTAGAGAAAGAGAAATCTCAGTAATCGGAAGGAAATATGGCACAATTAACTGTATTTTAATCAAGATTACAAATTTTGACTGCCTAAATGATTTTCGCTAAGCTTACCCCTATTGCAGTCAGTAATGCCACGTCTTTTATTGACTCTGGGGTATTTAAACAAGTCATCGTCATATCGCCCAGGTCCACAATGCACAATGTGAAAGAAAAGCCTGTTTTCTGCTGGTTTTAAAATAACAGTGTAATAAAACTCATTTAGCTGAATAGAGCTAATTGGAAGAAATAACTGTGATTTCAATATCGAGCAAAATGACAGTGATTATCATTTTAGCCATGACTGTGCAGCTGGTTATGTGCCACAAGCACAATACTGTTTCATTACTATTATGGCTGCACGATTCTCGATCAAATGGGAATCACTATTTTTGTTTTGGCTGAGAACCGACATCTCGATTTTCTCAACTCACGATTTTCGGACGCGCCAATTTTGTAAGAAACGACGTGAATATTTATTAAAAACTCTCACACGGCACCCGATCCATTACTGTAGCAGACCGTGGTAGCGAATCTTCGTGAACGAAAGCTCGTCTGCATTTTGAATTACTCGTAGCCTAAAATCCTGAGCAAAAGATAATTTGGTACAACGGTCAAAATGGTCATTGGTGACAGCAAACGAGGGGAGAATAGCGGCGCTGTCTCACGCAATGCTTACCCCCCCATGTGCCCCTCCGAGTGCAAACGCTGCAGAATCGACGCTGTCCTTGAATCGAATTGCGTTGAGAAACACACTTTCTAACACAATCTTTTGTGCACTGCCTGCATGAAGGCAAGACAAACTGTTTCTCCAAAACACCCACTCGCACTCACTGAAAACCAAGCATGGGTCAGTGTGTTTACTGCTGATATAACACACAAATCGGAGCTTCAACTCAATCAAGCGGTCTAAACTGATCACTGTTACGGTACAGATATTTGCCGTCTTTTTACGCAACCCAAAACCTTGCTTCTAAAGAGCTAGAGCGCAATGCCAGATCTCAGAAGTGCCTTTTGCACAGATTAGCTTGGAAAAAGCTGGCTGTAGTGAGACACCACGCCCCCACAACATATTTCTCATTTGACAAGCAGCCAGGAGAGGCACTGGCCTTTCACTACCGGCGAGATAATTTCCCCAAGATGCAGACAGGAAACCCACTTGGGGGATCACAGTTTTGGATTTCCCAAACGACGCAGGCATCGGGGCTCTTCACTACGAGGTTTCCTGCAGCTATCTTTAGAGAAGGTGGTGTCCTTGAGGTGCAAGTGGCTAATGCCTAAATTACACTGAAACAACTAACTACTTCTGTGGCTCCATCAGTCTGTAACATGATTTTATTTCCACTTTTGCAAATAAATGGCACTGAAAATGCATAACGTAGCCCAGATTTCTAGGTCCTATCAAAAACCGAAAACTAAACTACTCAACATATAACTGCCCTTTTTGCGGACGGTGCTTGTCCTGCTAGCTCCTAACCAGGGGTTCTCCAGTTTGACATTTTCACGGTATAATCCCAGTAAAATCCTACATCCCTGTGCATGAAACGAACGAAAAGCAACAAGACAATTCATTCTCCATCACGTTTGGTTCTTTCTAAGCAAGGTTGGGGTGCAGAAATGCGAACATGTTGTCATTTTCTGTGCTTAATTGGCATCGATGATGAAGAAAGCGTCGGGATGGCGAGACCGATGGGGGAAAAGGGTTGTCATCCATGTAAATATTAGCACTCGCATCTTTTAAAAGGTATCCAAAATACTCACACATGCCAATTTGATGAGATTTGGGGGAGAATATAAACGTTTCACTGCGGTTTCTAGGCTCCGCCATTTTGCTACCAATATAAAGAACTGGTCAAAAGTCTTTTTATATAAATCTTGTCCTAGATGTTTGTTTTATCTCTTCTGCATTAGTGTGTCATAAGAAAAGAGCAAAATTTTACATTTCCAAACAATCATTTCCCCAAAAACTTAAAATTTTAGAGAAATTTTTGTAAGTAAGAAAAACAGAATCAAGGCTGTTCTGGGATTTTACCTGCAGAAACAGAAGCAAGTGAGAACCAACGTTCTGCAGAGGAACCGTGATTCTTGGAACAACCTACCAGCCGATTTCCTTATAAAACTGCACGACAGTGTGCCTAAGAGAATTGATGCAGTTTTAAAGCCAGAGGCTGAAACACCAACACACTGATTTTAGTTTTTTTACTCTTTACTGCTCTTTCTACTATTTTTTTATATTCAGGAACATTTCATTTCCAATGAAATAATTTTCATGACATGCAAGACTTCTGCACAGTACTGTATAAGGCCAGCATGATCACAGGAAGGCTCGTGCAGGCTGAAACTATTTGCTGATGACTGTGATTAAGGCTGAATGAATGCGTTAGCCTGCATGAAAGGGCAGGAAAAACTTTTTATTCTTATTCCTTAAATGACAAAAACGACTGCGGTTTTGGTTCATTTATACCGAGGCATGACATGAACGGGCCAAAAGGCTACGTGCACCAAATATGGCGCGAGCAGCAGTGTAACATGCAACACTTGGTTTGCAGAACGTTAAAAGGAGGACAGCTAGAAAATGCTCGAAAAAAGCCAATAATACGATAGCCATCATCTCACCGTACTAAAACCTCATGGGTTCGGCAACTGTACTAAAAGAGTGACAGGAATCCTATTTGAGATGTTTAAAAATCATGGTGTTGCTGTATTACTTGGTTGCTTATACACACACAGCTCAGGAAGACGTATAGCCTCCATCAGGACACGCCCTTCTACAGAAATGTGATCTCATGACCCGAAAAGAAACGCTATAAAACAGTACAGCACCAAGAGGTCCTCGCTAGTATAAAACACTGAACGTGCGCCCAAACCCATTAATAATTCAGCAAACACCTCAGTTTGGCTTTGCAGCGACCGTGCTATAATTTAGCAGAGCAGACGTCTCATGAGCAGAGCACTGACCCCATCCGTCTCCAGAACATCCACGTTTCCGTTGGCGTCGTCGTCCATCTGCTTGTGAATGTTGCGGATGGACTCGAAACTGAGGATGGCATTTTCGTCTTGGCACAGGGGTTCATCAATGCGGCACAGATCTGGAGGAAAGACAGAATGGTGAAGCAATAAAACAAGACGAGGCAGCATATTTCTTTTCCAACCGCTATTCGATTAGACTCGGCATATCTCACATTTATAATATAACGCCTCCGTTACCTTTTACTTCATGTGAAGTGATATTTCTGGGCCAACATCAGACAGAACAGGGAATTAATTTGGGGTTTTGTTTTGCACGAACCAGGAGTACTACATTTTGCTTCTATTATACCTCCGTACGAGAGAAACGACAATAAACAACCCGATCTGATCCTAAACAGCGCCGCCTAATTACGCATTATTTGCTAGTGACCCTCTACATCCTGTTTCCTAAAGTGACCGCAGCTCTGTCCGTTCACTACCGCCGAACACATGTTTAAAAGCGAAAAAACGTTGTGCTAATGACGAATGCGTAGGAAAATTCCCCACCAAATTCACCAGGCCTTCTAAAGAGCCTCCTAGAAACACAGATCTGGTAGTGGAGCTCTGGAGCTCACAGAACAAAGAGCAAAAAGGTGGCTAAATATAGACTTAGCTGTGGTATTAACCTTAAACTAGCCATCTCCTATTTTTAGACCGCAAATCTGTACAGCTGTTTTGTTGCCACAGGAGGTTATGGGGGACGTCACGCTGAAGTTTGGAATAAAGCGTGAAATCAAAGCAGTTTTAAAAACTCTCATGCGAATTCAAAGTCAAATGTTGGGTTTATATGTCCGATCGAAAAAAATCATAAAGGCGAAACAGTACAGCTCGGCTTGATTATTGTGAAAATCCTCAAACCGCCTTCTTTAATAAACAAGTATCCAAATGCACGAGCTTAAATTAGTCTTGAGGGAACATATAGGAAGTATTTTGAGGCAATACAAAAACACAAGTTCAGCTAATTCCAACTGGATAAAGGGCGACTCGTGTTACAAGTGGCTCCCTGAATGGTCACCGTTATGAAATAGGCATCCATTGGAGGATCAGCAGTTTCTCCCCTGCCTTTCCAGGAGCATGAAGACCGCTGCATGGAGCGGAAATAGACCTAGTCCTCCACACGTACAATGAAACGCAGCTGACATTACGCTGCTCACAGGAATGTGACCTCCAAGGGCTCAGAAGGGACTCGTGTCTTGCTGTGCAAGCGGCTTCACTCAGGAAGATCAGGCTCAAGGGGTGACCCGGTAGCAATCGAATGACTGATCATTTCCCAGAGATTATAAAGAGGTGCCTCAGGTCAACAAAAAACGATGCATGTTTGAAGCACAACAGGAATTTCACGAGCCTACTGCATTTAAACAAATTTTTTTTAATTGAAAAAGATCTATACGTGCCCATATTAAAGTTTCGAGGCCAGCACGGAGGCGCCATGCCGACACTTTATCACACTTGGAAGATGAAAGGGATGTTTCGTGTCAGTTAGAAATATAAGCCACGACTTGCACAATGCTGAAGTAGTAGAGCCGAGAGCTCTATAGAGCTGATATTATACTCTATATGATACTCAGCTTAGCTTGGGATCGTGTGATTAGACGACAAGGCCATATTTCACAAATTGTTGGCATTCTCAAAGCTGTGATTTCCACATGCATGGCTTCACAAAATCACTTTCAAAGCTGCAAATAGGATCAGGGGCGGACAAATCAGTAGGCCGGGCACCTGGGACAAGCAGATTGTGTGTCTGGGCTATCAGTTTCTGATTAGTAGTTGCCCAGCGAACCACGAGCCTCGAATTCACTGCTGTGGAAACATGCTTGCTCTTTCCGGGATGCCCGTTATAAAGCTAACGCCGCTCGCTATGGGGATTTGTTTGAGAGACGGACTCAGAGTCTCTGGATGGACAAGAGGTTTCCCTCCAGAACTTTTATTTTAGCAGGAATACATTCGATTTGCGGTCAAAACAGGCAAGACGTCTGATTTTTAGCGGGAAGACATCTGATTTGTGGTTAAATGCGTGGCTTTGAATATCGTCCAATGAAAAACATGCATCTCCAGAATTCCATTTCAATTTTTCAGCAACACGAAAAAACACTTTCATATCATTAATCGTACACAATAAATCTGAAATTAACGGTGTGATGTGTCAGCTGTTCATTGGTCATTTAGATGTTAACTGCTGTGGGGTAGATGGAGGTTCTTGTCCACATTCCATATATGATAAAAAGTAAAAAAACAAGTGGAGATACCTGTTTTTCATTGGACAGCGTCGATATGTCAATTGTTTTTAGGAGCATAAGCTCACATGCGTTACTGAATAAAACTCCTCACCTGCATATTGTAGATTCACGAATGAGTTCCTGCTGACTTGCCTGAAATGACATCATCGATTCATCATCAAGTCTGTGTTTTGTTTTGTTTTTAGCACCAAAGTTCCGTTGTCAAGTTTTCAAGTTCGTATAAAAGTAAGCCACATAAAGTTTAGGCTACAGACAGTTCACTAGCACGAGCACCCATGTGCTTTACGAGCGACACGTTCTTTGATAATTAGTATAATCTTTATATGTTTATATGCATAATACAAAGTCAACATGGTGTTAGCTTGTTTAAATTTCGACAGACTCTAATTTATATTATTATTATTCATGATTCGTGATTCATTATTCGTTTATTTTATTTTAAATGACTTGGTCTTTTGTAAATATGAAACAAAAAGATGATTTTAGTCCCTTGTCAATCCACCCGACTCGTATTTACACTCCCACCTGTGCACATGTACTCGAGGATCCTCCTGCTTGAGGGTATGAGACCAGCTTGTGTGTGTGTTTCTATAAATACAGTTTATATTACTAATAATTAAAGGAGGTATTGAAGATGAGATGTATTCGGTGTTTGAAACTAAACTGTACAATTGCATTGGGATTAAATTAAACGAGACGTGACTATAAGCACTTTTTCCTAAGAACGGTGTTCCCTCCTGTTTCTCATCTTCACAGGGAATAACAAGTTGGGAGGGCAGGACTTCAGCCAGCGGCTGTTCCAGTACGTCAGTGAGCGAGTGCGTCAGCGGCACGGCGTCGCCCCGTCATTAAAGGAGGACATCCAGCGCCTCCGTCAGGCCGTAGAAGAGACCAAACTCGGCCTGACCCTGAAGCCCAGAGTCTCGCTTAAAGTCCCCCTCCACCTCCAGACCACAGGAGCCGAGGGAGCGCGGGAGGAGCGCATCATCTTCCAGGAGGAACTCAGCCGGCAGCTCTTCGAGGAGCTCAATGCAGATCTGTTTCAGAAGATTCTGGCCCCCATCGAGACCGTCCTGGCAGAGGGACGCCTGGATAAGCACGAGGTCGATGAGGTCGTGCTGGTGGGCGGCTCCACGAGGATCCCCCGCGTCCGCCAGATCATCAGCGAGTACTTCGGAAAGGAAGTGAACACGCGCGTGGATCCAGACCTGGCTGTTGTGACGGGCGTGGCACTGCAGGCAGGCATCATGGGAGGCTCGTGGCCTCTGCAGGTCAGCGCCATCGAGATTCCAAACAGGCACCTGCGCAAAATCAACTTCAGCTGAGCTTTAAAGCACTTGTGGCCAGACGTCCGGGCTCGCAGCTGGCTGAAATGAACATTTCCTTGTTTTGCTCAGTGGTTTTTGTAATAAATGCTGAAACGGTGCGGGAGTCATCAGACTGAACTCTCGACATTCTGGATTTGAGTCGAGAATAATGTCCTATTTGAACGTTTAGTTTTTCACACAAAACGTACACTATTTGCCCAATTACAGCAAACTTAAACTCGAACCCGACAGGTTTAAAATACCAGATTAGTTTTTCTTTCAGCATTGCAGATCGGATTGCAGGGGCACATGTCAGATTTCGGGTGGGGTCATAGAAGAGAACAGGACTTCAACACGGATTTGTGTTTGTGTTTAAATAAAAAGCAGTGTGTAGGTGGACCAAATCTGAGGAAGAGGTGCTGTAGTGCCATGAGAATTCAGGGACCAAACCGTTTTTGTTTTTTGTCCTACAGGAAAGTGATAAGTCATGTCCGTTTACAGGTTGTACAAGATGATGTACATGAGCGTTGGACGATATTTAAAGCACCAGATAAAAGTATATATGTATATTTAGAGAAATGAATTACATTTTATTAGAGATATATCAGAGTTATGTTCCTCTGTTAATCCCTGGACCAAACAGCTGCGTTCACAAGGTATCAGTTAAAAACACATCTTTTGCCATTGGTTTAAATAAAAACAACGCATGCTGACATGTACATAATCACCATTAACCAATACAATTCCACAATTTGCATACGCCCTTATCCAGAGCACAGGGTCATGATACGATACGGCACCCCTGGAGTGGAGAAGGTTAAGGGCCCAACAGTGGCAGTTTGGTGGTCCCGAGGCTTGAACCCACAACCTTCTGCTCAGTAGTCCACCACTATGTGTAATTATGCTTTGTCGTGTGACACAGTCGTAAGTTATAACTTGACCACTCGCTAAAACGTGTCCCAGACGACAAATTTGTAGTGCGTTAGTACAAAATAGTTTTTGCTTTAGTACACGGTTTTATCGATTTATTATTTGTGCCTTACCTTTGCAAGCAATTCTTTACCGTTTAAAGGAGACAGAAATTGGATTTACGTACATGTTCAGTGTTAAGTGGTTGTGTGCGTACTTTATTATGAATGCTATAAAGTCAGGGGGAAGTACAATTAAATCGTAATTGTAAATCGTTACGCGGACGTGGCCACGCGTCAGCCAGTAGGCTTCAGTCATTCACGTCCACGTGGCGGAAGATGGAGGAGAAACTAATCACGGTTTTCAGCTCACATTCAGAGCTGTACGTTACAGGGCAGCTCACGCCGAGCCTTGGCTCGTGCACAGGTCAAGTTAGCGTATTTTATCATTTCATTTCAAATCGATCTCCGCCTACAACGTGTACCAGCAACTAGCAACGTATACATCACTGCGTTTTCTGATGGATGCCAAAACGTCTTTCTAACAATCTCTGAAATGTGACCGCTATTTATTTATTTATTTATTTGTATCCTCTTAGTCTTTTAGCAAATTATTTTATTTTAAGCCACCATGTTTACAGGAATTTGTTTGTGCCTTGTAGAAATCGCTGCTGTTGATTTTTATTCATGCGTCATGGACTGATGTTGCTTATACAGCTTTTTTTTTTTTTAAAGCACTAGGGGGGGAAAAAAACCAAAAGCTGATCTATGTTGCGTTTGTGTTCGTGTTAGGTTGATTACTGAAAATAAGAAACTTGAGTAACTGATTGCAATCAAATGGCATTTAACGTGTACGGTATTTTCAATAGCATCTAAACGAAAAGGATATTTTTTTTATCTGCATTCTCACTGCGTCAAAATAGGTACCATTCCATTCCCCACCATTTCTAATGTTCATATTTAAATCTTACATGTTAAGCTTGGAATGAGAAGAAACGTGCTGCACCTTGTTAATTTACTGAGGCTTCAGTGCTTCAAAAATAGATGTCAGTTTGTCATAAATCCAAAATATGTGAATTAAAACATATAGTAACACTTTACTGTAGGGCAGTGTTCAGAAGGCTTCATGACACCTTCATAAGCGTTTATAAATGTTTTTATCAGTTGACGCCTGTTGGAATAAGCGTTTATAAATGTTTTTATCAGTTGACGCCTGTTAGAGTAAGCGTTTATAAATGTTTGTCAGTTGACGCCTGTTGGAATAAGCGTTTATAAATGTTTATACCAGTTGACGTGTGTTGGAATAAGCGTTTATAAATGTTTTTGGACAGATTTTAAAGCACGTGTGAATCTACTCTATAATTTTTGTCTTCTTCTATTCACCAATTCTGAATGATTTAAACGGTTTTCTCTTTTTTTTTTTTTTTTCTTTCTTTCATTCATCAGCTGTTTGCAAAGACGTTGTCCCCACCATCAAGCCCCCCCCAAAAAAGGTCAAATCGTTAAAAAGGGTTTATTTTTTATTTTTAATTGACTGATTGACCAACACATACAAAATAAAAACACGAAACAGCGCAATTTGTTCAGCGTCTCATTCTGCGTGACCGTGTGCACGTTTTTATTGTTTAAAATGCCTCACTTAACATGTTATGACCTCTGCTCTAATAGTGTTAGAACTTCTAGACTGTTCATAGCAAACGAATAATAATAATGATATCCTTTCACAAAATCACTGTACAATATATCAATTCCATCATTCTTGATTCTAGGCCTGTGAATGGTTTTAAGTAGTATTGCACACAGCAGCACTGAGACTCCTTCAGCGTCAGTGCTTTCAGCGTAGAACTACGTGTTAAAGCTTGGAACTCGCCCTTTTACGGTTTACCCACAGAGTAAAAAAGAAAGAAAGAAACAAGAAGACTGCATCTTATAGGCTCTTTAAATCATAATCTGCATTGACTGAACTCCGTTTACTCGATGTATATTTAAAAAATAAAAATAAAAAGTTTTTTATGAACTCCTCATTTAAAAATACCGTAAGGCATAAAAACATATCCTTAGTCTTGGAAAATGGAAAATGGGTGTATATGAAAAATAGTCACATACTGTACATACAAACATTCCTCACATCCCGGTTACGGTGGATCATCTCGAAATCTCAGCCTGAAGCTTTTATCACAGCCGTGCTTGTGTTTAAAATGCTAAAATAAAATGGTGTCCAGGCAGGATGAGCACTGAAAGAGGGGGGGGTTAAAATCTGATCGGGTAAAATCATATCTGTTACAAGGAATAAAAAAAAAAAAAGAATAATAATAATAAAAATACTATACAGAATATACAGCGCTGTTGTTCCTTAAGCAATACAGTGAAATTCAGGAGCTCACTGGGACAAGACTGAAAACAAAAAAACTGTGCAGGGAAAAAAAAATCAACTATATATAATAAAATAAAAATGAAAAATGAAAACAATTGCGACGACACTTGGCCCGAGTTGTACACCAGCAGTGTGGAGTGTGGCGAGCCCCTGGGCTCAGTGAACGTCCTGATTGGTGTAGCAGTCAAACCCGTTTTCCTCACAGCCGACCCCATCGCTGACCTCTGTGGAGACAAAGAACACGACGAGTTAAAAATCCTTACGCGTCACTTTAACCTTTCTCCAACAGCGCTTCTCCAAGGGTTCACGTCGTCGTTACTTAATAGCGACAGTCTGGAAAAAGTAGTAAAAGCGAATTTAGAATTCTGTTTTGCAGTCGAAAGCCCAACCAACACTCGTCTACTCGTGAGGAAATATAAAACTACATACAGTAGTGTGCAAAAGTCTTCGGCACATGTCAAAAATTCTGTAAAGTTCCTGAATATTAAAAAATACTATAAAGATCAGTAAAGAGTAAAAAACTAAAATTAGTGTGTTGGTGTTTCACAGCCTTTGGCTTTAAAACTGCATCAATTCTCTTAGACACACTGTCGTGCAGTTTTATAA
>JAOUQW010000047.1:19476132-19489082 GCA_028565825.1 Olivaichthys viedmensis | reverse complement strand
TGCACAAACTTTTGACTGGTAGTGCACGTCTGGACCTGCTGGAGAATTGTAAAGAATTGTGAACTGGACCACGTCTGGACCTACTGAGAGTTTATGGGATTAAAAACCCGGATATTCAAATAGCAAAAAGTGAGTCAGTGAGTAAGTCAGTCAGTAATTAATTCAGTTAGTGAGTCAGTCAGAAAGAAGGTAACTACGGTGGCACTAAAAGAAAATGTATGTCGTTACGAGAGTGAGGAGTGTATATCTGTAACCCGCTGCCTGCTCCAGGGAGTTTATGGGATTAAAAACTTGGATATTCGAATAGCAAAAATGGTTAAAATGCCCATCCCCAATTCTTATAGTGTAACGGTTGTCTTTTTGAACTGCGTTTATAATTGCATTAGGTTTATTGACGGAATACGACAACTACCCTCAGACTCCCATTGTAAGTGAGTCTGGAGTAAACAGGTTTTCCGTCCTTTTCTCAGTACACGAAAAATGTGTGTTGAAATTCTTGTCTGTGGTCATCACACAAATGCTACAGACGTTGTAGATAGTGATCAGGTTGCAAAATCAGGCTGGGGTATTCCCTTAAGTCCCATGAATTAAGCAGTAAAAAGGTGCCACAGCCCCTTATGACCAACTCTGAACGGTAAATGTAGGTCTGTACATCAAAAACCGGCCAGCCAGGTGCAGAGATTAGAGAGTAATGCTTGAAATGCAGAGGAAATTACTGCTTTTTACAGCTGTATGATAAAGATGAGTGTCTCTCAGACAGCTGAACTGGCGGTTTGTGTGTGTTGCCATTCAGCGGTCAAGGCTAAGCTGAAATTTGCTGACAGCACTGTATCAGTCACCGAGAGCCAGAACACAACAGGAAGCAGGTCACTGGCTCACATTCCCTCTGAATGGAAAGCCGAAACTTTCTCCCTTCAGCTTACTGCATTCCCGTATATACTGACAGTCATGTAGTTATCTAGGATGCAAACATTTCTGATGTTTTGAAGAGCTCAGCTCCTCCATGCATGCAATTGTTATGAAAGGCAAAAATAAAAAAGGTCATTAAAAGGTCATTAAAAGCAAGCAACCATAATGTGAGTATCATTTAAGCCATTATCGCACAGTATTAAAAATCATGATATACATTTTACCATTATTTAGACAATTGACGAACAAAATAGTTTTATTGCACTTTAAATCTAAATAAAACTAATCCTTAGCCACATTAATTAAGTGTATCATTTAATTTCTAAATAAAAGCAAAGTAAGTTAATAATTAAGTAAAGATGTAAGTCAGTAAGTCAGTAGGTTAGTAATTAAGTCAGTAAGTAAGTCATTTGGCAAGTCAGTAATTAGATAAGTCAGTCAGCAAGTTAGTAATTCAGTCAGTAAGTCGGTCAGTCAGTAATTCAGTCAGTAATTCAGTCAGTCAACCACTCAGCAAGTCATTAGGTATATAAGAAAGTAGGTAGGCCAGTAAGTAAGTCAGTAAGCAAGTCAGTAGGTAGGTCAGTAAATCAGTAAGTAAGTAGGTAGGTCGGTCAGTGGTTAAGTAATCCAGTCAGTAGTTAGGTAATTCATTCAGTAAGTAAGTAGGTCAGTAAGTAAGTCAGTAGGCAGGTCAGTCAGTAATTCAGTCAGTAGTTAGGTAATGCATTCAGTAAGTAGGTAGGTCAGCATGTAAGTCAGTCAGTGTGTCAGTAAGCAAGTCAGTCACTGTGTCAGTAAGTAAGTCACTAGGCAGGTCAGTTAGTCAGTAAGTAAGTCAGTGTGTCATTAAGTAAGCCATTACGTAAGTCAGTAAGCAGGTAGGCGAGTAAATAAGTCAATCAGTGTGTCAGTAAGTCAGTAGGCAAGTCAGTACATCAGTACGTAGGTCAGTCATTTAGTCAATAATTAAATATGTCAGTCAGTAGTTAAGTAAGTCAGTAAGTAAGTAGGTCAGTAAGTAAGTCAGTAAGCAGGTAGGCGAGTCAGTCAGTCAGTAATCACAGTATGCAAGATGCAAATAGACAGTTAAACATATGAATGGGGAGTTCATGATTTAATGCACCAGAGACAATATCTAATATTAGGCAATATATAAATATATTTTGAATAAAACATTGTGATAATTCAGTACCTATCCCCAATCTTAGCTAATCTTTTACATTTATCATGCATGCATCTCCTAAATTCACACTCACAAGGAGTTAAGCTCCATTACATTAATTCAGCACCACCACCCCTACTCTCTACCCCCAGTCATCTATCTGACAGATAACTCTGCCTCAGCCACCCTCACCTAGGGGGCATATTATACTCCTTAAACATCCACCATCATGCTAATTCATGCAAAGTGCTTCTGAACAAAACTAATTATCAAGTGAAAGGGCTGTGACACATTCTTAAACACAGCCCGAGAGGCTTCAAAATCATGGCACAGTGTCATCCACGGTTAGCGCACAAAACACACAAAACACCAGCATCACATTAACACACAAGAGCTCAGGCCGAGAGACACCCACTCGCATCAGGGTCAACCGCCTGCCTTTTAGAAAACCTGCTCAATGATGTGCCTTTTTCTGACAGGAGGCTGCCTAACGGAGAAAGCTTGTTCTGTTTTTCATGCAAAAGCGTGGGTGAGAATGGCAAGTTGTTCTTAAAACATCAACGGAAAACAGGGTGCACCATTATGCTTTTTTGTGTAGCAGAGTTTTTCCCAAGAGTGGATGCAAGGCCTCCAAAAGAAGTGCTACTCACTATGGGTGGGCGATATGGCAAAAATATTATAGCACTATATTTGAAGACATTTTCATGATTTCATTATCTGCATTACGGTACTTAGTTTGCTAATAAACCAGTGGAGCCATATAAAGAAAAATGTATTCATCATTTCAAAAAATCAATGTATTTAATGAGGGGAAAAAAAAACAAAAAAAACAAAACAAGAGTTGGTAGAAAAATCGATTTTAACGTCCAATCAATTACTTGTTACAGCAATAAAAGCAGTGCCACCAGACGATACCCAGAAATATATTCCCTGATGTTAGTACAGTTGAGTGCAAAAGTTTGTATACCCCTCGGACAAAATGAAGGAGACAAAGAAATTTATTTCAAACAAAACATTTAGTCTGTTAGGTTTCACAAATGTTCCAAATAGTACATGGTAAAATATTTACAATAAAATAAACAACATATATCAGTTTAAAAGTTTACATATCCCTTATCGAATGTGATATAACCCCAATTTACCCTTTATAACTGCCTCCAAACTCTTTTGTACATTTTCCTTTTTTTACCCAGAAACCATAGGGGGTGCAAACTTTTGCACTCAACTGTACATCACAATATTAATGGATAAAAATTGATAAAATGGATTAACCCCCCCCCAAAAAAAACCCTCAAATAAAAAGTGAGCCAACCCGCAATATGTAACGGCATCACATGCCTACACACCAGCCGCTTAGCGTCGTTCACACTTCATGCCCACTCGACTAAGTGTTGTCGAGTGATAGTGAAGATAAAAATGGTGTGGTGGTTCATGCTGTTTACCCAAACAACATGTGGACGTGCCACACCAGAAATTCTGGTGCGAGCGGCATCATTTTAGCAATTATCAGGAAGTGCAGGAGGGATTGTTCTGTGTGTTGGGTTTAAACACTGATTAGGAAAATAGGCATGCAGTGTTTTACTCAGTGCCTGTCTACCAAAAATAGAATATCCCATGTTGCACTCTTGGCCTCTATTATATAATGAGGATAATACCATTTGTTGGCAGTCTCGCACATTTGTAAATTCCTTTCAGCGCATATAAATAATGCAGGAAGTCAGCGGAGTAGAACGCACATCCTTTAATTAACTGCATGAAAGCTGCATTGTGGACAAAAACGCATTCTGACATCAAAAGGAAATTATTTAGACACTCGACTTTGAAGATGCAGATACACAGCGCACACGGAAAGTTTTCCGACCCTTTCCGGTTTTCCACATTTTGGTATGTTTCAGACTCATCTTCAAATGGATTCAACTCATTGTTTTTATCGTCCACGCACACACACACACTACTCCACAATGACGAAGCAAAAACAGGTTTTTGAAATGTTTTTGTAAATTCATTACAAATAAAAGACTGAAATATCGCATTGAGTGAGTGAATGAGTGTGTGTGCTGGTGTTCGGTTCCCGCAAGTGAAAAATGACAACTTGACAGGCCAAGATGGAAAGTGAATTGCCTTGTAACTGGCGCAGACCGAATGGGCTCAAAAACGCAGTCAAGATATAAAAAGGTACACATGATGTAAAGGGCACTTAAGAGGACACGCGCATGTCCTCACGTCTGTGTGACGTCCATCCTGATGTCCACACACGTGTACTGCCGGTGCAGGGCGACTGAATTGCGCTATTGAATACGGTCTCTAACGTCTATTTAGTGCACTTTCCACTTTCCCTAGGTGCCTGTTATGTGCTGTGACCCAGATACACTTCAATAGATGGTTAAAGGGTTCACATTGAGCGTTACATATTTCTGTCGTGTGGACTTACCTTAACCAACAACGGTTTCATAACAGGTTCATTTCACATTTACATACTGACTAAAATGGTTCTGGATCAAAAGAGCCATATTGGAATTTTACAGTTCAATTTCATCCAGGACTTTTAGGCAACTTTTAATCTATAATCTACGCCTGGAAAACTGAACCAAGCTGCTGACACTCCCTTCATATACCACAATGCAAACTATAATCCATTCCAGCCACTCTAAAAACAGACAAAGGCTTTTCACTCATAGCAAATAGCAATTATGGCGGGACGATATGACAATGTAATATCGATATCGCGATAAATCACTACGCTTTTCTCTGTGATCGCATGCATCGTTAGTACTTTTATATAACACCTGACTGACTCCATTGTTACTCGTAGTAACAAGCGGCTGATTGTTGTGTGTTTTTTTATCCCCTTGTTTAAATCCTTATTTTTTTGGAAATGTCTTTCATTATATGGCTCTACTGTTTTCTTGGCATTTGGTTATCAAAATAAATATTGTGATATACAGTACATCATGTATCGTAACATCTTCGAGTATCACAATATGACATTTCTGCCTTATCGCACCACCCCTAATAGAAATGCGGGAGTGGTATTGAAAGAGATTATTGGCAGGGCTCACCTTCGAGGTGTCATCGTGTGAGCGCTGGTAACGTTTCCAGCGGCAGCCGTAGATCCCCGTGAGACAGGACAAACACAGCTGTCTCTCATAGACCTGCAAGGGTTGGTGCTTCACCATGCTCCTTCAGCCTGGACTCCCCTCCACCCTTCTACCATCCCACTGACAGAACAGAACCCTAGACAGACAGAGAGACAGACAGACAGAGAGACAGAGAGAGAGAGACTAGCATCAGGAAATGACTAGAGAACTGGTCAATAGCAACTCATTTGGTCTGACACTGGAACTATTACACGTCTGGTTAAAGGTGCGGTCAGTGATTTTCAAGTCCGGACACTTTTTGTAATACTCCCAGACTACGACGTTTTTTTTTAATACCCATTTCCTGCTATCCAACCTGTAAACTCAGCATAACAGAAACTGTCTGTATCGTTTAGGACTGCGATTGAAAATGGAAAGTCTGGGTGGGAGGAACGGCATTACACTTTCTCTCCTGTCAATCAAAAAGCGGCACCAGCCAATCGTGGGCATCTGTGAGCTCATGCATACGGAAGAGGGCAGTTGGCGCTTTCTTCGAAGCGCGCGGGACTGCCCTGTGACGCTGCATGAGCAGCAGTTTGAAAAGATGCAGCGGCTGGCTTCATGTGTCTCGGGGGGAATGCACGTGTTAGCCCTCACCCTCTCCGGTTGGTGTCTGTTGTATGATAGGGGAGAAATAGTTGGTTGGCGGGAATTGGCAACGACTAAACATAAGGGGTAAAAATCCAATAAAAAAAAAAAATAATAATAATAACAATAATTATAATAAATAATAATTATTATTAGTAGTATTAATAGTAGTAATAATTGTTATGTTTGTGTTTTGAGAGAATTTTGGTGATATTTGGAAAGTTGTTTAGAGTTGGGTTTGGAACGCATTATCATTTTTCCCCATTAAAATAGCGGCAATAGGCTCCCGCGTTCCTGAAATTCACTCCAGATACAGTTTTCTGGAACGGATAACGTCCTGATAGAGGTCTGACTGGACAACTGGACAAAAACAAGTCCAAGCATTACATTTTATTCTAACTTTCAAAGTTCAACTTTTACGAACATGATGCAAATTTTAGTTGGCCAAAGCTCCAAATAAAAATATATGCAAAACTATAGCCAATGCTAAAGGTAGATCCACCATTAAAGCAATAGCTTTTGTCCATTACACCATGTTGTAGCTCGGAGTCAGTGAGTCTAATGCTTTTGTTATGTCCAATGAATAAAGGAGTGCTTGATGATTGTGGAGCTTTGCACTCAATGCATTATCTGCCCTGATGCCTAAAGGACACAGGGGCATGTTTAAATAATGAACATGTAAATCCTGAAGCTAAATGTACATCCTGTCTGCTTGTACAAATAAGCATTATAGCTATTATCGCTAAATGGACTCTCCACAGAGCAACAGCGGCACATAAAAGCGCACTCCATCTAAACTGTTAGTGCTACTGCTGCATAGCTGCTTAATGTAGCGTTCCACAAGTGGACCCAAAATGGCCATCAAGCCCGTCAGAGGCATTTGAGAGGCAGAGAGCTGAGACCACCGGCAGCCTGTCATTTGCATTGCGCCAGAGGAAACGGCTTTATCTCCAGTAATTAGGGTTTGTACTGTTTGGCTCAGTCTCTACTGCACGCCATGCTGAAGAGAGAAGGCAAGACCGGCTTCACCTCTTCCAAAGAGAACCCTGTATAGATACAATATCACCATTAGTGAGATAAATACTGTCTAAGTGCATCGAGCTTTTTCGTTAACAGCAGAAGGTCAGACAGGACGGTAGAAGCTAATCTGATTTGGAGAATATGAAGTCTCACTGCTGAACGTCTACGAGAGTCTGGTGCATAAAAAGTTCAAAAGTTCTCAGAGCAGAACATATGTGTTGCAAGGTCAGATTATAGGTTTAAGTAATGTGATTAAGATTTTATATTATTCAACTCTGTGGTGTAGGTACTGAGATTTCTGAATGAATAATTTCTCATCTTGTGGAACTGAGCCATACTAAATAATTAAGTACTTCCTGTTTCTATTTCTGGTTCTGTTATGAGCCAGTGGGTCTTCCATGGAGATGATATTTGATCTTCATGACAATATTGCATGATTGAGTTTGTCATGTACAAGTAATGTATATACTGGGCAAGCAAACACACACGAGTGGGAAGATTTATGCTATGCTAAAGCAGAGGTATTCAATCAGTTCAGAGTGGGGGCCAGATTACAGAAATGATACGAGCAGGGCTGGCCCGAATAATTGGAATATTCGAGTATTCGTTCGTTAGGTTGGTATTCGTTTTTCGTTTCTGTAATCTGGCCCCCACTCTGAACTGATTGAATACCTCTGCTTTAGCATAGCATAAATCTTCCCAGACCACATGACCACCAATCACCATCCACAATTCACCACCTGACCACCAATCACAATCCACAATTCAACAGCAGCGTGGTATAAAAGTTTTATAACCAAATGGTCGACTTTATAGCTAATATCACTCCAAATGGATTTCTGCATTCGGGGGACTTTGTGTTCAACCGTGTTTGTAAGAACCTTCTCTAAGCTTGGAAGTTATGTCTACTGGATGAGCACGAGCTATTTTTTTTCTTTTTTTTGTCAAGCTTTTGTTGCTTGCCTTCAGGTCCATTAGTCCTATTAAAAATCAAGAATTCATTTCAGCAGCATCTACAGTGCCTGAGTGCGGCGCTGATGGTAGACCGTGAATGAGTGTACAGTCAATTAGCGAAATTAAATGTACATTTGCAGCAAAAATGTGTCTGTATGGCTTTTTATTTTTGGAAGTGACCTGGCAAACACTGATGGCAAAGAGTGAGTCTCATTCTATTTTTTGTATTTTTTTATCAGCACTGTATTAAATCTGTCATATTTTTTGTATGGATTGTTCCCTCAAGGCCTCCCTTTTTGTTCCCAGAATATGAAATATCGACTTGCTTATCTGGATGGTTTTGACCCCGTTGCCCACAGCATTGTATTTTACCTTACCCTAGGTGAAAATACGGATGCAGTAATGTGCCTCTGTGTTGAACATACAGGCATATATTATAAAACTGTCCATTTGGGGAAGTGCTGCACTTAATATACACTACATTTCTGTGACAATATAGTGTGCCCTTCTGACTTTTTTTTTGGAACAGTTAATCATTTTTTTTGTATATCTCATACTTCTCATACAGACATGCTGTATATTCCATTCCATATTTCATCATGCCTAGAGCAAGAACACTCAAAGGGAAGCAGAAATGTATTCCGCACTACCTGTGCAATATATATATATATATATATATATTTTTTTTTTCCCCGCCTCTGCTGTTTTGTCGAGTGCTAGGCAGATGGATAGAGAACAGTGTGCAAAGTTACCGGCGTTTTCGAGGTAGTTTGTCACTGCCATTCATGCCTCTGCCTACACAAGCACCCAGACTCAAACACTCCATTACCTGCTGTTGTTGTTGTTGTTGTTGTTGTGTGTGTGTGTGTGTGTGTGTAAGTGCGTGCGTGTGTGCGTGCGTGCGTGCGTGTGTGAGAGTGTGTGCGTGTGTGTGTGCGTGTGTGTGTGTGTGCGTGTGTGAGAGTGTGTGAGTATGTGTGTGCGTGTGTGTGTGTGTGCGTGTGTGCGTGTGTGAGAGTGTGTGCGTGTGTGTGTGCGTGTGTGTGTGTGAGTATGTGTGTGTGTGTGTGTGTGTGTGTGTGTGTGTGTGCTCAAGCCTGATGCCAGGCCCAAAACTTCATTTCACAGCCTCTATCACTTCTCTAGCTGTCTCCACTCTTCTGTAGCTCGCTTCCATTTTCCGGACCCAATTTTTTTAAAAAGTGGATGCTCTTTCCTCTGAAGCGAGGCCCCATTGCACAGCACTCTCCGGGTTGGTTCCTGTGTTCTTGACCGACGATGGGTCCACATGGACACTCTGAATGTAGATAGTCTCCACAGTAGTCACAGAAAACTTGTTTTGGAAACCATATGTTTAAAAAAAAAAAATTGAACAGTAAATTATTTGACACACAAAAATATCATGAGAAAAACACCTACGCTTTTACCCTCATTAAATAATCCAGATTTTATGAATATGCAAATTGGACACACCCTCAATGCTACATGCACTCGTCCCATTCCCTAGCAAAACTAACACCAAAGACTGGATCAGAAAAAACAAACAGTTCACCCATTTAAAAATGGGGCAGTGCGGCTGTATTACGCAAGTCCTTTCCTTCGAGAAAAAGAGCCAATTGCCTTCTTGGTAAAGGCGTAAGTCCAGGTTCAGATTATTACATTGATGCAAGCTTAGATTTAGGGCTCTGCCGTCTCTGAGACAGTCCTGATTGGTTTTTGACTAAGTCCTCATACCAGAGACGTTGTCCTTTAGTGTTTTCTGTAATGGAAATAAATCGTAAAATGCCAGATTAGCTAAACTAGCTACCGAGCTTAGCATGTTAAGCATGTCTGCAGATTTCACACATACCATGTATTGTCATTCATGGAGCCAACTTTTTTTTTTTTTCTTTTTTTTCATATGTGTGCACATACAGACTCACACTTCAAGTGTTTTGTAAAATTAGTAGAATTCTGATGTGATTTCTATGATTAAAAAAAAAAAAAGAATTAAGGCATTAAAAAGCTACAAGTGGTAACACGCGTATAATGCAAATTGGATGCTACTAATTTGTACTTTGCTGATGATATTGCCATTCATGGGGCAATTTTATAATTTTTTTTCATATACAGTACATTGGAGGATACTAATAATGGTTTGGTTTCTGGTGTCATGGCTTTATTCGCACCTTAAGTATAACAATATGTGGAAGTTATTTGTTGACAAAAATTATTTTCATGCATTCCAGGCTTTTCATTAGAAAATGCACAACAAACCCACCCCCCCATATCCCACAATGCCACATGATAAATAAAGATCTGAGGCTTCGATATCAAAGCGTTCCCCTCGCTGTTCTATGTGCATCTACGGATCGCTGTGCAGTGCTTACTATGGAGAAATGAGAGAGATTCATTACACCAGTGGGGAGGAAAACGTTTCTTTTGCTGCTTTCTCTGTTCTCTGTGGGTGGAAGTGTTTGCTGTGATGATCGCAAAAGCTGCACTTATTTACCACAGAAAGCACCCAGACAATCCCACAACAAACCATTCCCCATCTGTTAGGCTCTTTTCACTCACTCATTTTAGATTAGGTTTTCATGCGCCTCTAAAACATTGCAAATGTTCTGACTTTATAATAATATTGGTTTTCTGGTTGGAAAACTAAACACCTATTGGATCGTAATGTGATCTTTTGGTGTAAAGGCATTTATTAGTCCTCATAGTCCCTTATGTACAGAGTTCTTTTCTTCTGGAATTCACAATTCATCACTGTTCATTTTACATATAACACCTACTGTTCAGGGCTGAGGACAAATGGTAGAACGAGCATCACTTTGAACACTCTCTCTATCACTTAAGATGATCTTGTCTTGACAGAAAACTGGGCACTATTGAGCTCTTTAAGTGCTCATTGTACACTCTTAGTAAAAAAAAAAAAGAGTTCCCCGTCGGTTCATTGAATAGTTAAGAGTTCTTTGTTGGAACCCTCTTTGATAGGGAAATACTGTGTTTTAGGGTTCTACATAGAACTTTTAAGGGTTCGCCCAAAAGGGACAAACGGAAGATCACTTTAGGGTTCAAGATTTAACTCTTTTTTTTTCTAGGAATGTAGGACAGAGATTAACATGAACAAATGGTTTCCCTTTCAGAAAAGATTTCAAGTAGAACCATTTTAGAAAGCTAGAACCCACTGGGGTTCTATTTAGAACCCTAGAATAGAGAGTTTCCCTATCAGGAAAGTTTCCTTCCAAAAGAACCCTTTAGGAACCATTTTTTTCTAAGAGTGTATAGCATCATAATAAGTACAGAAAATAGGTCACAACTGGCACCCTTAAGAGTTCTTCATGTTATCCCTCTGGGGAAACCCTTAAAGGTTCTACTTAGAACCTGTAACAGAGAGTTTCCCTATCAGAAAAGGTTCCAAGTTCAATTTTAGAATAGTGTATAACATCATAATAAGAACACTCTTACGAAAAAGGGTAACTTAAGGATTGTTTGGATTGTTAAGGGTTTTTAGCCCCCTGAAGGGGTTCTACTTGGAACCCTTCTTATAGGGAACCACCCTGTTTTAGGGTCCTACATAGAACCGTTAAGGGTTCTCCCAGAGGGACACACTGAAAAGGGTTCTATATTTAACCTTTTTTCTAAGAGTGTACAACTGAGGTTTTAGCTATCAGAGAGGGTTCCAAGTTGAACCTCTTTAGCAAACCTAAGAACCCTTAACTATCCAAATAATCTCAGAGAAATCCTTTTTTTTTAAAGAGTGTATAGCGTCAAAATAAGTACACTCTTAGAAAAAGGGGGTTCTCCAGGGTTCTTAGCCCCCTGAAAGGGTTCTACTTGGAACCCTTCTTATATGGAAACACTGTTTTAGGGTTCTACATAGAACCTTTAAGGGTCCTCCCAGGGGGATGAACTGATAAACATTTAGGGTCCTATATTTAACCTAGCAAACCTAAGAACCCTTAAATATCCAAAGAACCTTTGAGGAACCCTTTTTTCTAAGAGTGTACCACCAGCAGTCCTGATCCCTCCACCATTTTTTCGTCCTCATGTGCTAATCCTATCCAACAACGATTATAAGTTTCTTCTCAACACACCACAGCACCATGATGAGAGGGCAAGGGCTAACACATGTGTTCCTCAAAAGCACGTGAAACGAACCACCACATCTTATCCAACTGCAGCCCACACACAGCAGCACGGAGCACATTCGTATGCTTAGAGAAGAGCACGGAAATTCAGCGAGAAGAGAAACTTTGGCATCCTTCCCAGCAAATGAGAGCATGTTGTCCTTCCCGCTAAATGAGAGCATGTACTTACTTGGACTCCCTGGCCATGGAGAGCGAGATGGCACCACAGGAATTGGATCTTGGCCTACAGTGCTAGAGCCTTACTGTAGCTGAAGAAACAGCTACAGAAGCTTTAGCTGGATGAGCTGCTTGCAATTATAAATAAAACACTGCCTGTACCACAGGTCAAATCTCTGCCATTCCTTCATTCCTTCACATCTGGCCACACTGTGGGCCAAATTAAGATGCCAGATGTCAGATGCCCCCAAAGCTCTACACAAGAAAAACTTGGCACAAGGTTGAATACGGATAACTTACCCTGTGTAACCTTTGAACTTAAGTCGCCAACTCTGAATATGGCCCTATGTGCTAACTGTAACGTTTTTATACAAGTTGGCTTGTGCAAATTCTTAGACCATGTTGATGTTCTGGTAATTGGTGTTCGACCGTCCCTGATGTCATCCATAATTTAGTTCTTCTGGGAGCTAGTGTAGATCAAAAACTAACTTGGGATTCTCAAGTTGAGAACATCTGCTTTAAGGTAATGCTTAGGCATGACTCCAGTCATCAAGTACAAGGACATCCTGAAGTGGTATAATTTCCCTGTGGGGTTCACGGGTGTGAATCTATTAGGAAAGGTTCCATCCAAAGAACCCTTTAGGAACATTTATTTTTTCTAAGAGTGTATAACATCATAATAAGTACACTGTTAGTGTCACGAAGTGCTGCAGGTGCGCGGGTGCGGACACAAGCACGAAGCCGCTCTCACGAAATAACATATTTATTTCACAACTCGGGGAAACAAACATAAACTCACGTCGCGACAGGCGTGCTGACACACAAACAACAGGAGACAATACAGGACGGACACAGGCGGGTATTTAAACACTTAGTAATTAAGGGAGA
>JAOUQW010000047.1:19462180-19473187 GCA_028565825.1 Olivaichthys viedmensis | reverse complement strand
AACCCCCTAAATGATATTTTTTCAACTTGAAATTTGGTGAATCTTCCTAGAGTGACCCTAACATTAGAAAAAGTGAAGCATTGCCTTATTGTTTATATTTCCATTAAAGCTGTACACCACCAGGGTATAAAGATCGTCTTAGGGTCATTTTTGACCCTGAGGACAAGGGGAGTGTACAGAATGTTAAGACTACACAAGGGATAAACTAAATGTCTTGTTTCTAGAATCCAAATATCTTCGTCATCTTTATTTTCTCCTAGGGGTATGCAAACTTTCACACTCAGCAACACTTTTTTCCCATGCATCCAAACTCAAATGCTCTTAAAAACTAGCTTCAGGAAGAATATTCCATATGAAGCTGCTTTGTAGAAAAATTGCTGCTCAACAATATTCCTACAAAAATCTCTTCTTCAGCTCGAGATACAAATATAATATAAGGATTTTTTTTCTTCAAACACACGCACCAGCACAGTGTGAGTATCAGGAGGCTACAGGAGGAATGAAGAGTGCAGAAAGTAGTAGCCGCAAAACTAAAAATGGATCTAAAAATGAAAAGGCTGCCATGTAGTTATTCCTGCATCCCCACCCACAGGATGTGGGAGCCTGCAGCAGGCGGCCATAAGACGTGGCACTGGGGGGATGGAGAGAGTGTGGGGCGGAGGGGTGGGCTTACAAGCCTGAGCATGCTGTAAGAGGCATCCAGAATTGCATAAGAAACAATCTGACCATCTCACAAACATTCCCAAGAACATCCACATCTACCAAAAAACTTTTGCAGGATGAAAAACATGCATTTGTATTCATACTTTGTCCTGACAAAAAACTAGTAGATGTGAAACTGAGGGGACTCGTTCGGTTTAGATTTAGTTTAAGTTTTTTTCTTGGACATTTTTGACATTTCAAGACAACACATGACACCATATTATTTATAGGATAAACAACGTTGTCGTGCTAATTCAGATGTGTGTTGCATAACACATGTTCATTTTGTTTGAAATAAATAAGGAAGGAAAGAAAGAAAGAAAGAAAGAAAGAAAGAAAGAAGGAAATAAAGAAATTCCAAAAATATGAATTACGTTGATATTCAGGTCAACTTAAGGAAAGAATAAAAGAGAAAGAAAGAAAGAAAGAAAGAAAGAAAAAGACAAAAAGAAAGAAAGAAACTATTCATTATATTGAATTTAAGGAAAGAACGAAAGAAAAAACTTCGGTTCGGTTTAGTACATAACAGTTTTGCATGGCCTTTTTTTTTTTTTTTTTGGACAATTTCTTGGACATTTTAGGCATTTCAAGACCACATATGACACGTCTTGACCATATTACTTATAGTATGAACAACATTGTCTTGCTAATACAGATGTAAATCCTGCAGTCCTCTGCAGAATGCTTGGATATGTGAAAAGGCTTTAGGACTTTGAAGAGACGAGCTCACTTCCGAACCTTCGGTCACTCGATCCAGGGGGAGGTCTCTGCCCCAGCTCCCAAGGAAAAAAACAGGCATCCTCATTTGAATATTCCTGCTCAAACTTCTAGAACTTTCTTCCCAGCAGTATATAGAGCTCTAGGAACCGTTAGTTTGCAGCACGTCAGCAACAAAGATAAGCAGAAGAAGAGCAGCACGTCAGCACCAGAGATAAGCAGAAGAAGAGCGTCAGAGCGTCAGAGCCTCAGCACAGCTGTACAAGGTAAGGCTTTTCAGAATCTATGCTATACTGTTGATGATGAAAAAGGCTTTTCTTTTTGCTCGCTTTATTCTTCTGCATTCAGGATCAGGATTTTCTTTTCTAATAAAACTAAATCTATAGGTAGTGCATAGCAGATAAGAGATTATAAATAAATAAATATTACAGTTGCTTTTACTGCATGTTATGCTATTGCTGTTTTGTTTCTTGCATGCAAAGTGGGACGGAAGTGAAACATTTTGTTTCTCTCAACAGCTGAGACAAAAAAATACAAAAAAAAGGAATAAATGGGAAAGTTAGAATTCTTGAGTGTCCTTGAACCAGGACGTAATCGTCATTAAGTATAAAAAAGACACTGGAAAATACAAATTTGCAATAAACTCAATGGAATAAACTCATTACAAAGTTACTCCTAAAATGTTTTAAATAATCAGCATTTTTTTTTTGTACTTTTTTATACTGATCTGTGTGTTAAGACTATAAAACAGTGATTTGCATCAGTCTTTTGGAAGACATACAGATTTAATAAAAACTAACAGGGAGTGGTTCACTGAAATCACAGCGCTTCCTCTGGAATCCTGTTACTGTTCCACTATGGCATCTCTGATTGGTCAGAAGTTTTTTTCTTCTCGAGACTCTCTGGCCAATAGGAAAAGTCTACGTGTCCTTTCCTGTGTGTGCATGAAGTGCCAAGGTGGCATTTGAGTTTGCATGAAGCCAGAAATCAGACAAAAAAAAATGGAAGAAAATGATTTAAAATCAATGTAGCCTGTTCTGCTGAATAAATAATATCTGTAATAACTTCTTATTCTGTAGATTATCAAAAATGCACCTCTTGTCTTTCAGAATGAAAATCGAAATCATTGACAACACTATGAAAACATTTCAAGGTATTCCCGTTGGAGAAAGAAAAAAAAAACATATAAACAGAGACGAAAGTGGAAAAAAGATGACAAGGGATTGTAAATGTTTCCAGTTGTAGCCTCGGGCAGCGCTTTTGTTCCTTTTGTGTGCTACTGCAACATGCTGGGTCATGCCGCTAACGACCTCAAAGGGAATTAGCATTCTTAGGTCTGCGAGAATGATTTGACACAGTTTCCTGGCATGAAGAGGTGACCTGTTAAATACCAAAAGACTTGCATTTCCATTCCTATTTGGGATGATGCTGCTCCCTTATGTAACACAGACGCCCTAGTTACAGAGGCAACCTCATTTTATGAGGAAGACCTCCTTTAGATAGTGTTCTTGTATAAAATACTTGGACCAAAAATACAAATCTAGGCAAATACCACACACATACACATTGAACACAAATGGACTATATTTTGTTTTCACTACAAATGACAGGTACTGATACTGCTTCGTACTTTCTGTTCCTCCAGATTCCCAATCTTACCCAAACACAAAGCAAGGATGTGGGCGACCAACCTCATTGCTCTGTGCCTTTTGGCTGTGGCCTCCTCGGCTGAGGAGAAGAAGCTGAGCAGCCATGCGACCTCCCTGGCCGACACTAGCAGCCACCTTGCTTTCAATCTCTACCAAAACTTGGCCAAAGAGAAGAACCTGGATAACATCCTGATCTCCCCTGTGGTGGTCGCATCCTCGCTGGGCCTGGTAGCTCTTGGAGGAAAGTCCTCCACCGCCTCGCAGGTCAAGAATGTTTTAAAGGCTGACGCCCTGAAAGACGAGCATCTGCACACAGGACTCTCCGAGCTCCTGAGCGAGGTCAGTGACCCCGTGGCCCGCAATGTCACCTGGAAGATCAGCAACAGGCTATACGGCCCCAGCTCCGTCAGATTCGATGACGACTTCGTGAAGACCAGCAAGAAGCACTACAAGTACGATCACTCCAAGATCAACTTCCGCGACAAGAGAAGCGCCATCAACTCCATCAACGAATGGGCCGCCAAGTCCACCGACGGCAAGCTGCCGGAAGTCACCAAGGACATCAAGAACACAGATGGTGCCATGATCATCAACGCCATGTTCTTCAAACGTAAGTGTAAATTTGAAGCTTGGACATATTTTATAGAATCAAGTATCATACACTGCTGCATTTCTTACATTTTGAATTTACACAGCTCATTGGGATGAGAAGTTCCACCAAAAGATGGTTGACAAACGTGGGTTCCTCGTGTCCCGCTCCTTTACCGTATCCATCCCAATGATGCATCGCACAGGTATCGTCAACAGCTATTTATACCAAATGCTACATTACATACATGCTCCTTAAGAAACCAAGGAGGAATCTTGAGAGGTCACCTTCATTGTTCATGTCTACAAGCAACTAATTGGCACCAACATTTGCATCTCCACAGGTCTTTACAGCTTCTATGAGGACAAAGAGAACAGGCTGTTTGTGCTCAACATGCCTCTGGCCCACAAAAAATCCAGCGTTATTTTCCTCATGCCCTACCACGTGGAGCCCCTGGAGAGGCTGGAGAAGCTTCTGACCCGCGAGCAGCTGAACACCTGGATGAGCAAGCTGCAGGAGACAGCAGTGGCCGTTTCTCTGCCTAAAGTCAGCATGGAAGTCAGCCATGACCTCCAGGTGGGCATAACCTGAAATTGGCACCATTAGGTATACCTGGGAAGTCTTTGCTGTATATGATATTCATTGTGATTTCTCTTGTGTTTTTCAAAGAAACACCTGGGAGAACTTGGTCTTACAGAGGCGGTGGACAAGTCCAAGGCCGATCTGTCCAAGATCTCTGGCAAGAAAGATCTCTATCTAGCCAATGTGTTCCACGCGTCCGCTTACGAATGGGACACGGAGGGTAACCCATTTGATGCCAGCATCTTTGGCTCGGAGAAGCTTAAGAACCCCAAGCTGTTCTACGCCGATCATCCGTTCATCTTCCTGGTGAAGGACAACCAGACCAACTCCATCCTCTACATCGGCAGACTGGTTAGGCCCAATGGTGACAAAATGAGAGATGAATTGTAGTTTTTAAGTTGCCGATAAAAGTAGCCTTTTTGTTTTTAAGTCATTATGGGTGTTTTTTACGTTTTTTGTTCAGGATAATGTGTAACTTTATGGTGTGACTGTTACTTCATGAGCACATTTCAGCAGACTGTGTATGAACAACTGAAACCAAGATTTTCTCCCATGGACACTTCAGAGCGAAACCAAACCTCTACAGGAACACGCGTGTTCAAGAATAGGTGCTAGAAAATTACAGGAATTCCACTTGAGAGATTAGATACCAATTTATCCACAGGTCTGACATCAATTAAACCACTTGTCTTATTTAATGATTAGATTGTCCATCAGAACGGATGCTATACTTATATTAAGTATGCTAGCATCAATGTCAGCCTGTGGGAATTTGGTATTTATTATTGTCTCTGATTTTTTTTTCTCTCATTCCCTGAGTTTATGTGACATCTGTGTGGACATCTTCTATGACTTATCTTTAATGTTTAAAGATTTTTTTTTTTTCACAAATGTTTTTTGAACGTTGATATCCGTCAAACTACTCCAGCACAAAATAAATCAAATGTAATCAAAATCAGTCAGTTGTTAGATTTCACTGCCTTGCCTTCTGCACTGATACCTTTCTAAGCATGTCAGATGAGTTCAATTGTGGTATAATGTCACAAATCATGTTTGTCGTACAAGAGCTGTTGAAATGCTGTGCTCATTTTCTTTAAAAAAATAAATAAATAAACTAAAACTAAAATCATTATGACTTCATGTTGCTTAAAATGATTCTTTGACATATTTGCTATTGCACATGATGATTTTTTTTTCTATCTATGGCAAGTTTACAAGATGAATCTACCACCTCAAAATGGATTTTATGCTTTTATGATCTTTTATCAACTCGCAGCAAGCAAATACTGTATATATGCAGAACATAGACCATGCTTTATTTTTTAACCTAATTACTTGGGTACATACCCTCGTAAGATTCTCAAGTCAAGAGGTCTATTACTTTTAGTGAAAAACATAAAAAGGAAAAAATGACAAAGTATGCAACTTCAAAAGGGTATACCAATAAATGCATATATACTTTTGACGTCTTAAATCCTAGAAAAGTGTAAAAAAGGTCTCTACTTTAATACAGTCTGAAAACGGAGTAAGAAATAAGTACCTTTAAGGTATCATGCATAAGGTACAATCCCTACAAACATCTCCCACCACCACTGCATGGTGTTCAGTCATCCCCAGACGTGTTGATCCCTATCTTTGATGGGTCGCATTCCTCACACGGTTGGAATGGTTACTAGGACAATGGGGTGTTTTCTTGTGCCCTCAAAGTGACAATGGTTATCTCTCTCTTCTCCACCAGAGCGAGGCGCAGGGTTTCCCAAAGTCCTCGCTGTGAGAAACCAGGCGGCACAAAGGCCAAAAACCAGAACACAACATCTCTGACTTCCATTTCACACAATTGTGTTGGAGTCAAAAAACTAATGAGGCAATAAGTCAGTCCTGCAACAGAGATCAAACTGGAAACCGGAGTCCAGGGTCCTCCTGTTGAGCAAGGTTAAGGGTATGTTTCCATAATAACAACAACAACCATACTGATGTCATTACTGAAAAAATATTTATGCATATTTAAGAATGGAGACAGGTTTTGAAGTATGAAAAAAAATCTATATTCCTCTTGCATGTCGTGATGTGAAGAAGAATTTGTGATGTACATGATGTCAACAGCATTGTTGAAGAAAAAAAAGAAGAAAGTGCCATCTGGTGGTGTGTTACGAACATCACAGGTCTGGACCAAACTATGGCAAAAAAATATTTTATTACATTCAAAATGTTTATATGTTTTACTCTGTACAATTCAACTGTAGTATTTTTCTCTAATATTACGATTACTGCCACTCATGCCACATAATACTGCTCTAAAAGTTTTTTTTTTTTTGTATGAATATGCTATTGTGAATTTAAATGATATCTTTGGAGTTCAAATCTTTGGAATATTCCTCTTGCCTGCTTCAAGCTTGTCCGTACATCTATGCACTGTATAACAACAATATAACATACAATATACCAACAATACTCTTTTTTACATTTAGAGTTTGTATATTACATTTCATTTTTTATGTACAATACATGTTTGATAGACAATTAATAAAATCTGCTGCTGTGAACATGGTCTCACAAAGAGATGAAGCATTCGCTGCTCAGGTTTTGGTCTACATGGTCAACAAGTATAGTCTTTTTTTTTTCAGAAGCTGAATTTGTAAAACCATCAGCTTTCGTTTTAACTCTTAATATCTCAGACATTAGGTTGATCATTCCACATCACATCACCCGAGGATCATCACATTTCCTATAGTCACTGTAAGATAATTCAAAGTGATGTCAAAACAACTTTTAAACAATTTTTTTTGTGTGTGTGTGTGAAAACGGTATCTGGTTAAAAAAGCCCAAATCAGCCATATTGTGTTCAGAGACGTCCACAAAGTCAGTAAACAGCATATACTATAAAATCCCATTTACCCTTTTGGCAGACACTTCTATCCAAATCAACCTACAATCCAATTCAAGCACAGAGCTGAGCAATTGAGGGTTAAGAACCTTGATCAAGGGCCCAATAGTGGTTCTCTGGCCAGGGGCGTGGCCACATTATTGGAGCTGCCACCCTTAAAATTAATCTTACATCCCGTCTCTGAGAAGTTTATTACTTCTATGCAATTCATGCAGACTTGATGATCATATTCAGCTCATGTTGATTTAAATCATCATTGGAGCGTTGTAGAAATTTTCACCACTATTGTCCCATTATGACAATAATTTTACAAAAACAAGATTTAAACAAAGTCAAAAGGTTCTTTAATTACCAAAGATTTAGTGAGTATTTTTTGTGTGCAGCAAAAAAATATGCAGATTATTAATAAATAACAGAAATTTGCAGAGCTCTTATGAGGGCGGTGTGAGAGATTTAAATGTGTCTTCATCCAAGTACATAATTGGTACAACTAAAGCCCACGTACTATAAAAAGGCCAATCAGTGAATAGGTTTTCTTTAAATGCTCAAAAAAATCCAGATGTTATGGTATGTTGCCATATGGTAACAACGTGCAGTAGAGGGTTAAGTGTACATTTCATTATGTGGCCATTCATTTAGCACTAAGGAACAAATCAGATATTCTTCATAGGCAACCTTGTCCTATATGTCATTTATATGGTGTGCTCTTGCCAACTCTTTGATTCCACCAGGGTCCATGGAGCTCCTCATATCTTTTGTACACTTAGCTGGATATAAGCTTCAGAATCTCAAAGGTTGCACTCTGATTTTGGCTATTCGTAACGTTTTTCAAATGGAAAACAAACTTTTAAACACGGTGACACAATGAGCTTTTCAGAGCAATATAAAGTTCCCGGATTGAAAATGTTCACGCCGTCCCGTCGTTAAAAGTTGTTAAAGATTTTTTGTTTAAAACAGTTTTTGGTGGGTAAATGGGACAATCTAGGGGAAAATCTGTGATTGGTCGTTTGCAATGTCAGTCAAATTCTTCACTCTTCCTGTGAAAAAAAGCTGGACGTGCCTCTGTTTCTGGCAGTACTGGGATTTGAACTCACAACCTTCAGGTCAGCAGCACAGTATCTTAACTCCTGAGCTTTTTTTTTTTTTTTTTTTTATTACTGTGAAGTATACTACAGGCTTAATTCTGGCATAAATATCTACAAACATGTTAAATGCTTTTTTTTTTCCTGAAAGCTGAGATAGTTATTTATTGTTTGTCATAAATATTTTTCAATTTCATGGAGAAGTTGTGATATCAGGCTGAGACAGATGAGGGCAGTATAAACTTTTCCTGAACACAATACATCTCAGCCTTTAAAATAAGCCGTCTGTCTTATTCATAGATGCTTATTCTATAGACCTGCATAACATTTCATTAATCAGGAAACTATATATGCTGTTATACGCTGTTTAGTTAATTGTTACAATTCTGAGATATGGAAGCTTTATTTTCAAGTTTTACTTGTGGCTCTTGATTTGATTTCCCTGACTTCTTAAACCCTTAAATAATCCTAGCGTATTATTCAGTTATCTTAAAAAATATATTATTTAATAACTACTATGAATTATTCAGTAACCACATGATAATTAATGGGAAACGTATGTAGTTACGAGAGTGAGCGACACAAGTTAAGGGGTAAAATCATTACACAATGGTCATGGAATTCTGAATTGTCACAAATAATTGTTACACATTTGTATTTTCACAAAAACATGTTATCTTAGACATCACTGGATTCTAATGTTGTGGCTCAAGTGTTTGTGATGGATCTGCCCACATGGAAATGGACTATATTGTAATATGCTGTAAATATATTTACATTAAGTGTCTCTAATATGCGTGTATTTACACATAAACTATACATGCAACTATAATGTAACTACTGATGATGTCTGCACTGTTACAAATAGATTACAGAAGCACATCTTATGCAAATACATGTGTATCAACTTTAGTTTTGGCTCGTGTAAGTACACAAGTGTATCTTGACATTTTAAATTTGAACTTTTACTATATATAATTCCTGGATCATATTTGTGTTATAACATGCAAACCCAACAAAATCATTTGGAACTGTCCACTTATTTTAAAGTGTAACTGCTGTATAAAGTCCTGTGTAGTTAGTATGTCGGTGCTGTCGCAATCAGAAAGAAAATCTTATTGGAAAAAGAGCAGTTAAGTAAGGAATAAAACACTTATTGGGCGTGCAGTTATAGGAAAATAATCAGTGACGGAGTGGTGTGATGCGGCCGTTACCACCTTGGAGTTGATTATTTTCCTACAACAGCACGTCCCGAAGTGTTTTATTCCGCTTATACCACAGCAATTTGCCAACGACACGTCGTACTTTTTATACATTTAATGTTGTGGAACGTCCTAGAAACAAATTAGTTCCTGTTCTCACTTATGTTATAACAGTTATAAACCGTTGTTCCCTCACCAGCCTCTCTCTTTTTTCTCTCTCTCTTTAAGTAAATAAGACGAAAAATGCAAAGCCCAAACTCCTCTGTCCTGAAGACTTTCCCACGGCGGAAAACTTAAAGGAAGAGCTTCACCTCTGACTGTTACAAAGCGCTGACACCGGAGTCTCCTTCCATAAATGTTCAATACACCTTCTCCTTACAGAAAGCATCACCATAGCAATTATCACCATTATATGCATCACAAGCATCACCATTATATGCTTTTCTTTGTTAAATAACACTTTTTAAAATCTGTTTTTTGTTGGGCTTAAATGATGTGAGTGTCCGCCGAACAAGTCCCTGTGAATGGTTACCCCGAGTTGTTCCTATAGAAACAATAACGTATTAAAAGAGTGCATTGATCTAAACCTGTGATTTGCCTTGCAAATCTGTCAGAGCTGCTGTTATAGAAAATTAATCAACACCTGATGACCAATCACAGTCCAGAATTCAACAGTGCTGTGGTATAAAAGTTCATAATTAGTGCTGAAGCTCTGTGTGCATGTATGTATTCATCTTTCACACCCGCATACACACATACACATCTTGTGGTATGGTCTGACTTAAACACAGAAGCAGAAAATCATCAGCTGGCTTCCTATGGCACTGTGGTGCAGAGAATGAGACCTGTACTTCTACACATTTACACACATTCAGATTTTTAATCCTCTACTTTGACCACAACACATTATTTATTTCCAGTTTAGCACAGTGACTTTCTTAAGAAATGAATAGCGAAATATACACTGACTCGGCAGCAGAAAGTCAAACAAAATATTACAGCTTAGTTTTACAGGCTTCTTTTTTGCCTTGATGAACAGCTTCCTTCCCGTCAGCTTCTGAGGCAACCGAACTCAAACAGCTTCATGATCTCATAGACTGCAGAAAGTTAGAGGAGAGTCAGAAAGGGCGGTGGCTCTGTTCCGCTTATTAGCAGACACGAAGGAGAGAGAGCATGAGTAATTGCTTTTGTGGATGAGGTGGCAGTTTATTTCTGAACTCGAGTCCCAAACAAACACTGAAACGCACATTTAAAGTCTGTGTAAACTGAAGACATGGCCCTATCCCGTAGACATTCAGAGAATTACAGCCAAGTTACAAGTTACCAGTCTACCAGAGACATAACTGAACACGAGTGCTTTAGAAAGTGCTAGTACTCAGGTGTGCTACAAACACTAGTCTCAAAGCAATCAAATAAACTATGAATGATACGATCAAGTCGAGGACTTGAAGTGCCATATACAGTCAAGCCGGAAAGTCTGCACACCCCTTTCACCTTCTCCACGTTTCATTACATTACAGACATATTCCACAGTAGATTGAGTTCATTTTTTGCCTCAAACATCTACACACAATAGCCAATAATGACGAAGTGAAAACAG